>CM029359.1:20607349-20630612 GCA_017140985.1 Hormaphis cornu
AAAAAAAAAATTTTAGTAGAAGTCCATCCGGAAATATTAATCGGATCGACACTAAAATGTTATAATACGAGACACGATGATTATCCGTTGGTAGATGAAATCATAAACGACGAATGTATTACAGAATTACTGTCAAATATATTTTAAAACTTTAGGTTTTAGAGCGAAATCTATTGAGCACTTTGAATCTTACAGCAATGGTTGTATATCCTAATAAATTTTGGTTTTTCATTGAATCCACCCCTGCCCCTGTGTCGTTGTACCCCTATACCTATATTCTATTATTCTTATACATGAATTAATAAGGCTTTCAAAAGTTTTTTATAAGTATTTTCCAGATTTAAAAGGTATTTCAAAGGATTTCTCAATTATTTAAGACTGTTTAAGACGGCAAAAATGGCTCTGTTTATGATCACATTTTACACGAATCTGTATCTGTGTAATACATACGGTTGTGTTAAATCAATACTTTTTTGTCATTTAAGTAATATTTCCACCTTGGTTTTTGTCGATGAACAATCTTTCATTCAAAAATAAAATAATAAGTAAATCTTAATTTTCTAATAATTATACACGGTTATAAATGTACTGGCGACGTTTTCAATATTTTATGTACGGCACGGTTGTATTTTGTTAAAATATTAACTTGAAAAAATAGCAAATTAATTCCAGCATTATTATCATTGTTGTCCAACACGTTTATTAGTGATTTAATGAAATTGCATTTTATATAATCATAATTGAAGAAAAACCCCACTAAAATGCCGATGTTTAACCACGAAATTTGTTTGCACGTTATTATAGTCCTACATGTTTTAGATAGTAACTAAAAAACATTTTCTCTCTCTCTTACTTGAAACTATTTTTTTAGCAAAATACAATAGCTGACATTTTTTTTATATCAAGCTTAACCTTTTTCATCTCTGAACCTTTTCATACATTGTCAACAATATAAAACGCTTTTATTTTTATAGATTTTAGACGCGCGTCGTACGCGAGCTATACAATCAAATAGGATTCTTCATATTTTTTAAGATTTCAAAAACTGTTCTTGTGAATTGAAATATATAAATTCGTAGAATGTAAATACTTCACTTTATATTTATCCTTGAAAAAAAAATATACAGAAAAATTAAATTTCATTGTATAAATGTAATAAATTATCATAAACGTGAAAAAAAGCGAATTTAAGATTTCCATATTGTCACGATTCGGAAAATGTTTCATTAAGTTTTTTTTCTCCTTAAAAAAAAATAGATATATATAATAAAAAGATAAAAAATTTCCTAACACATGAGTTGTGTTGATTGAATCACATCATTTCAAAATAATCCAGCAAACGAACAAGTTTTAAGTATAATCATGCTAAATAATTACGTTTTTCTTCGTACTCGATTCTAAATAATTTTTACGAGAAAATTAATAAACAAAATGAAAATTAATAGCTGTTGCTAAACACACGTCTATTCATAGTAGAAGTATTATTATATTCATTCAAAAAATACAATATTCAATTTATTTTTCCAAATCACACATACTTCTGATGTTCTATAGACAACTATAATAAAACGTATGTATTTTAGTTTCGTAAAAAAATGTTGGGATACGAAAAAGTGAACGTGACGGCCGAAAAAACGTTGGATTCCCTGTTCAACAACTTGCAGACCACCGTCAAATGGTATTCCGGCGAGGGCGAGCCTGTCATTGATTTTCTCGTGTCCGTAACGACCTTCTTGCAAACGTCGAATAACCTGGCCGACCTGAACCGGGCGTCTGTTAGTTTCAACAACATACTGAGCATGCTGATGGGAAACAACTCGATAGTCAGTGAAAAGGTGCGTGAAGATATATAAGTAGTTCGTGTACCATCAACTTGTATGAAATGTGTATACGTACCTAATTGTTCGATCATTCATTTGTATGGATAAAATCGACTTTTTCGTTTTTCATTATTTTCAGTTTATTTACTCCAATTTTAGATATTCTGATCGCAGCGATGAATGTGTTGTTTTTACAACGAGATTTTTGTTTTTTTCTGTAAACGTTTTTTCGGGTAGTGGACGGATTGCTTTGATTTTGAAAGTCAGTAACTTCTCTGACAGGTTTATGGACTCCGGTGGTACATTGGCTTCAGTTTTTTTTTAGATTTTGACCGCAGCGGAGAATATGTAATGTATTTACAATGATATTTTTTTTTTTTTTTTTATGAACAACTTTTAGGGTTAAAGGAATGCTCCGAGTTTTTAAGTAATTACCTCTAATGAATGGTATATTAACTCTGACTCTATTTTGAAGGGTCTTAAGTTTGAAAGTTTAAAGTTCAATAAATTACAATAAAAAATCTAAGTAAAAATTAAAGGAAAAAATGTTATGAATCACTGATAACGTGTTTTAACGTGTTTAAAGTACTAGAGGGATAAGTTTACTTCTCGGTTTTCTTGTTCAAACAGCCCACTTTCAGGTGTCCTATCAAGCTAAAAGTTGGATAAAAATTTATTTTTTTCTAGTAATAAACAATTTGTGTGTTTGAACAGTGTAATGTATTTCATAAAAATTTAGACAAAAAGTAGAAAATTAAGTATAACTTTAAAAAAAATTACAAAACAATGGTTTTCTTTTAAACTAAAATAAACTAAAAATGTATTTAAATATAAACTTTAAAAAATTTAAATATTTAAATATAAAATTTATTAAATATAACTTTAGGGCAACAATATTTGTATAAAAAGAAAACCGTTTTGCACTCAAATATTACTGAAGAAAAATTCAGTTCCATTCAAGAATAACAAAGTTACAGTATTTTAATGCGAACGAGGAAAAATAAAAATTATGCACTAAAAATAGTCGAGCTGTTAACATTTTATAAGCACCAAATGGTTTTCTTTTTATAGAATTTCTGAGCATAAACTCAATTAATGTTGATATTTTCATTTAAAAATTATTTTTTACTTTATAGCATATTTTGGTTCAAAATAAAACCATTGTTAAAAAAAAAAAATATAGTATCATTTAATACTTTGTGTATTTAAACTGTCTCAAATTGAAAGTATATTCGATTTTTTTTTCGTTGTCATTCATACGAAAAACGTTTAAATTACAATAATTACAGTGTGTTAAATTGAGTGTAAGCACATGTTTATACTGTATTATACGTTAGAAATCACTAAAGAAAATCTAAAATATTTTTTAACCGAATATTATTATTTAGTTTTAGCAATAATCGTTACATCGTTTTCTCTACTTGAAATCCAAAAAAATTTTAGCTAAAAAATATTTCGTTGTAAATAATTAAATTATAAATTTATAATAATTAACTAACACACGGATTATTTCAATCTTGTTTAATAGAAAATCGTTCAGCTGTTGGAAATGATCGAGACGTGGACGCTGCTAAAAGCTTTTTACTTGATCATGAACAAAGACACCAATGAATTTACGAACCGGATAAATAATATATACATCACCTCGGCTTCAGAAATCGTACGAAAACAGACCATGAACGTAACTCGACTATTAAACGACAAGTAAAATATGCAACATTTTGTTTAAACTTAAACCATTACATAATATACCTGCAGCAAGACGAAGAAAATCCAAAAACACATCATTAATATTGTTATTTTTGAGACCAAGATTGGGCATCAACTCGTTAAAAGTTAAAATTAAGTTAATTTTAATGAAGTTAATTATCTCGAAACTCTTATTTTTTTTTTTGTTAAATTTGAATTTAATTAGTTAATTTTTTTTATTTTAACGTGTTAATATCTGTAATACTCGTAATAATAAAATTATTTTAAAACTCTTTGAAAAAAAAAAAAAAAAAAACTTTACTAAGATAAAAATTTCAAAAGGAAATACGAAATAAATTTTTTAAGTGGTGGAACGGTAATTCTATGTACAAACCATGTAAATTAAAAATATGAAATATTTTCTTTATTTTGGGTTATTTAATTTAATTTTGATGGTTATTTTTGAATTTAATAAACCAAAATAATAATAAATTAACTTTTAACTAACTTAAATTTTTGTTTCTTCGATTCACTTAATTTAACGAGTTAATAAAAGTTGTTAACTTGCCCAGTCTTGCTTGTGATGCATTAAATATAAATTATCATGTATAAATATTATGAATTTTCTATGAACGTCAACGATATTTTTCTTTTACAATTCAAAACTTTGCGATAAATAACAATTGTGATGCATCAAACAGATATAGTTAAGTAAAATCGGTTCCGTTAAATAATTATGCAGTTTATTTTTTGTAACCGGTGATTTCATAAAAAATTATTCATGTTATATATCGTATACAACAATATTATAATGTATTTTTACAAACGACAAACGGTTGTTTTGTATTATTTTAACAAAATTGGACGGTTTCTCTAAAAAACAAAAAAACGAATCATCATTTTTGAGCCTAACGGATTCTCACGAGGTTTCACTGACTTTTTTGTAAATTTTTGCAGACGATCAGACCGATCACCGTCTCCACAAGAACCAAGGGTAATCGTCTCCATTTGTGACGTTCAAATCGACAAATGGATAAACAAGTCGTTCAACGTCGGCGTCACGACGTTCCGCAACCTGTCGGAATTTTTCCCGAAAAATTATTTTATAAACAGAAAGTAAGCGGACTGTTTATGCGATTCGACGGAATTATTCGTTCCGAATTTTTTTTCTGTTTTCACATAGAATCGAATGTTATCGGTATACACGTGCATATATATACTCGTATATAGTATGGTATTCAGCTGTTGTGCACGATGATGTTGTATTTTTGTTTTTTGTTTTTTTTATTTTTCAAAAAGACTTTGGAACTTTATATTTTATACTCACCGTTATTATTGCATATACGCAGAAGCGCTTTGTCCGAGTAATTTTCCGAATACATTTTTTTTACTACGTGACAAAACTTAAGTCCTATATAGTCTTCCGCCTTGTTTTCGACCCCATTTCCCGGGAATAGTCTATATTTTTAACGTGATTTTTCGCTATTGTAAAAACCCTCAAGCGATATAAAAAAAAATTCAAATTATCATCGCTTCGAGTGATTTAGCCGTGTCTGAAAAACTTACGAGTAACTTATATTATTTTAAATTTACGAGGGATATTCTTTTACAGATCATTACATTTTCAGTATGATAAAATACATAGGTACACATAAAACACAATCGTTTTTTTTTTTTTTTTATTCCTTTTATAGTTACACTAGAAGCACTTTTTTTGTACGATTATGAGTACAAATTTACTCACGAATATCTGTTGTGAAGTTTCTTGATAATAAATAATCTGCTTTGGATACTTTGTACTAAAGGGTTTAGAGACGAATTTTAAAAATAAATTATTCAAAATTTAGGTTAAATTGTTTTTTTTGTTTTATGGGAAGTTACTTACATTTACTCATTAACATTTTGAAACCAACCTATTGCAGAACATAAATTAAAGAACAAAATCAAAAAATGATCAAAAAAAAGTACACTTTATTATTATGTTTACATATAATATTCATTGAGTACCTGTCTACTTAAGGTTATTCTTGAAAAATTGATAATTCATTCTATCCATTGTTTTTACAACTTACTATGGAGACTAGTTACAGAAACGTGATAAACAATCTTACTCCAACCACTAACTTTAACCATTTTGTTTTAAATTGGTTTTTAAGTTAACAAAAACACAGTTGATTCCTTACCGATACAAAACAAATGTAACATTTTTAAATATTAATTACATGATAACTTGTGTTTTCTTTTGGGTAGTTATTATATTTTATAGCAGAGAGTCTAAAGAGTTAGTTACTTTTAAGATATTTTTAGTTGCTGATCGACCAAGAGTGACCCTAAGTTGTTTTACTTCAACTGAAAGACATCGCATATTAACAATAATATGGTGTCTTATTTAGTATCGTTCATACATAAAAACAATAACGTGTCTTAAACATAAATATATGTTAAAATAATTTGAAAAAAGAAATTTCTCATTCTACAATTCTTCCGACATGACTTCGTTAAAGACCATTATACGGATAAAAATTAAAATATAATTTATAATGAACCTCACGCCGTTATAATAAATGTTTGAAAACGGAGTAATTTTTTTATTTTAAAAGTTTTAAACGGATAAACCTATAGCCACTTATTCAAAGTTTTTCACTCGTACCATACGCATAATATTGCGTTCTGATTTTTCAATGTACCTAAATAAAAAATAATAGTCGAAAATCTTTCATTGTTCCATAAATTACTGTAAATAAATACCAGTTTCAGAACTACTTTAATTAAATTTGATTATAATCCTTGAGCAAGTTTTAATGGAAAAACCGCATCAAGTTTGACGCGATACAACAAAAACATACAGTTTTGTAGTCACCGGAAAACTCGGGAAAACATTTATGAAACTCTCGGCTTTTATAGATTTTCAGGTGTTTTTTCGAATTTTTAAAATTCACAAAATCCGAAAAGAGACCGATGACACCCGTGGGAAAAAAAATAATGTTATTCGGGTCGTGTGTGTTCTACAGCTGTTTTTTTCGGTCTATTGTTTTTTTCCGGTAGTAACGCATTCGTGTCCATATAAAAAAAAAAATATTAACTTTTTTTTAGGCGGTCATAATTTTTTGCCGAATTCACACACACGCAAACATTTTCAATGATTTCTCAAACAAATTTTCAAATACTCTAATTATTATATACTTATTTTTTAATTGTTTTTTTTTAATTTGATTGGTCATATAAAAACTTAGGATTGGGTTTAAGGTTGATCACGTAAAGCGGAAGTGTTCGTAATCAATAGGTATAAGACCACCTAGACGGGGGTTTGGCTAGAGATCCACAAAGCGGAGCTGGCAGGATAATTTTTGCTTTTAGTAACATTTTAAAAAATTACATAACATGATGATAGACTGCCCATAGCACGATAAAATTAATTACAAACAGAATATGACAGTACTACTAAAAAGAATGTTTACAATTTTTTACCAACCCCATTGGCCGTGTTGTTGAAAATTATAAAAATGAAGATGATATGTACATTTAACTCTTGAAATTTTCTAAATATCATACAAAACGAAAATAATAAATTATTTATTAGATACTAGATTTTCTCAAAACTTAGGTAAACCAAGAGCCTATTCTTAATCTAATAGCCCTTTTTTTACGATAAGAAGAAGAAAAATGAATAGAAACACAAAAAGACGTTAAATATGTTTTTTTACGTTAAATATAGTTTGAATATAATAAGAAATTTATTCGTGTACACGGTATAAATAATGGATATATTTTACAAATTAGGTGAAACCGATTTTTATCGATTTGAAATAATTTGAACGATTTGGTCGGCTAAGCTTTTTCGGTTTTTTGAAAACAATATTGTGTTTTCAATTTGAAGAGTAAATCAGTTTTGTAAACAAATCATATCTCATTCTCTTAGCGATTTACAAAAAATCACGTCGTGTAAGATTTCTTTTTCGCGGAACAAACTTGGCGCGTGTACATTATTATTAGCCGTACGTACGATTTCACTTGGACGTTTTTCTCTCGCGCCAAATACGCGTGCTCTCCATTACACTATACCGTATTATCGTCGCCCGGAGTGGAGTGGGTAGTCCATTTCTTTGTGACGTACCGTACAATATGATTTACACACGTCGTGACATCACGAATACGATTGCACGTCGGTTTTTTTTTTTGACGAAAACGAACAAGACCGATTGCTCGTTTCGCAGCCGTATTGATTTTCGCGGGTGTGTCTTCTGTGCAGCAAAGACGGCGACGTGGAGTACAGCGCGGTCACGCCCGTGGTCTCGGTGACCGTGGCGCAGGACGGACGCAGAATACGCAGAAATCCAGGACCGGACGCCGTCACGGTTGTCACCGAGCTGGAGTTCCAACCGAGACTGCCGCCGCGGCCGGTCAACGGTACGTGGAACGTGACGTGCGCGACCGCGGCCAAACTGTCCGATCTGCACCGGTGGAACGTGTCCGCGTGCCAGACGATCGCCGGTCCGGCGTCCAACGCGACCCGCTGCCGGTGCCCGGCGGCCGGTCTGTTCACCGTCCTCGCCAGACCGGTTCACGGGGTGAGTAGCGCGGACTGTAACGTTCGCGGCCGTAATTCATAGAGTCCGGTGATGGTCAAAAAAAATATATGTAATTAAAAGACTGAAAAATTTGTGAAAAATGATGGGGTTGGAGCGCTGCCGTAGACACAATATACAAATATACTGCGAGTATTTCTTACTCGTAACACATATTGACAATAAACAATATTGTTAAACATTATCAAAAAATATCTTTTTAACGCGTCTGCTGCAATCGGTTCTTGCGATTCGCATACGTTGGCCGTAAACAAAATTAATCGTTCCGGTTTCGGTGGAATATTCCAACAACACTAAGTGAAATTTTGCAAAGTGTAAAAACCATAAATGACTTGAAACACTTAAATCCCCCGTATCAATTTAAAAATTTTCTTAGTTTACAATTATTATTTACAATTTTTTCGGGGCCAATTTGTGGGTAAGGCGTTTATAAAATACGAGAACAAACTAGTTGGTGAATATACGTCAAATTTATAGAGAACGTCGCTTTATGAGAATGTTATGTAAATTATCCCCCGATGAGATAAACCACATTTTTATAACGACAGCCCCGTCGGAAATCAAATAAAACACACCTCAACGCTTCGACAGTAAATCCTGCATAATGTTCGGCCTCACCTTCAGCGTTTATGACGTGCAATTATCGGTTCTGCGTAGCGTACGATATTCACATAATATTTGTAAGGAACGACTGATTATCAAACAGTTATCGGGTATTCAAACGGCTGGATGTTTTTATTTTTTTTTTGTAAATCTTTATAATGTATAGAATACCGTGTGATCGCGTTTTTTCAGTTTTTATCACGCGATCATCCCCATAAAACATTGACGATTAAATTGTGTACGAGGTTTTATCTACGCAGTGCAGGAGACGGTGCCGTTTTGAAGTTTTATCGTGGAGAATATTTTTGTTTCAAGAATAAAATGTATTATTACGTCCATAACATTCACGCGTTTAGATTTTGCGTGTGTATATTACGTTGCTATAGTTTTTATGTCTTTTTTTTAAATAATACAGTATTCGTAACGCGATTCATCAATAAAAATACCGTTCCGAATCAGAGGCAGAAAAAGTTCAAGATAAAATGTGTTTTGTTTCGCTGTATCGCACAGATGTCGTAAAAACCGCGGGAAAACCATTTTCGATAACTTTTGATGTGTACGGACGGAGAGCTTGCCAAAAAATCTCCAAAATAACCAGCTGAGAACGGCAATAATTTACGAACTAATTTAATGTTTCCGAAGGAAGTACTTATTTTTATCGTTTTAGACCACGTCACATTGAAACCGCGAAAAAGTACACTTACTTTATTTGCATTTATAGCTATTTCTGAATCGCCATTAACGCCCGCATTAATGAATTCCCGCTAATAATTAAAATTTTTAAAAATGTCGAGTTTACAATGTCGAGTGGACGAATTAGGCGTTCAAAAAACGTAACTGATTTTAAAATAATATTAAAAGTTACCATCATTGATTGTTAAATGTGTATTTTCTATTGTGACGGATAAATATTACAATGGAATTAGTAATGTTACTGTAGTGCGATCGTAATTCAAAGAAATCAAAAAAATTTCAATAAAAAGGTTGATCCTAATAATGGTTTGTGTAAAGAAATTAGATTTAACGTAAAAATTGTGAGAGTTAACAAAAAACGTCAATGCAATTTGACAATCGAATATTTATTTCGAAAAAAATAAATGAAAATTATTTAATGATATAAAACGAGATCTTAGACTGTATCGAAAACAGTACCCTTACAAATAAAATCGTAAATGAACGGGAATCGAAAATAAATATATTGTTTTTGGATTTGTTGTCTCATATTTTAATAATGAAATACCGTTTTAAACATTCCAGAATATCATTTGATACAATCATCGACATTTGGTTATTGTAAATAATACAATGTTTTGTGAATTTTTATTTTTTTTTATTATTATATACAGTATTTATACATAAATATGATGTTTTAACTGAATTAATTTTTAAATTATCTACCTTTAAAATCGTTATTATAAGAAGGAAAAAAAGAGAATACATTTTGAACTCGGGTTAGAATAGTTCTTTTGCGTAGTGATTACGCTTTGGAGTGAACCACTTTTTTGGGTAGGCCAATGTTTCGGAAGTTGTGCTTCAAACCTATTATTTAATATCTGAAAACAGTGATAAATCATTGCGATAAAAAAAAAAAATGATTCTGATTGAACTCAGTTATCTATCCAGGAAAAAAACAGTTTAACAAAAAATATCAGCAATCTTAAATACCATTATACTATAGCTGAAATACAACTTTTTAAAATAATCACCACGCCAAACTTCTCACCTGACCACAATCTTTTTCCCCATCTTTCCTTCCTTTCTTTTTTTTTTTTTTTTCAATACTATGTTTGTAATAAGGCGTTACATGAAAAGATAGGACCAATAATTGCCTCTCTATCGGGGTTTTTAATATAAATTTGAGTGTTTTTAGATTAAACCTCGTTAAATGTGTAAAATAACAAAAATTGTTTGGAATAAAATCCATTTTAAATCAAATTGCCTAACATTTTTGTCATGTAAAGCACTATGATCAGATCGCTCCTTCCACTCAAAAACACTAAGAATGTGTTTACAGATTTCGAAACTTCAAACCACCGTTTTCCGAAAATCATCAAAATTTTTTTTGGTTTTTAGACCATAACTCAAAAACAAAACAAAAATTTCAAAAAAAAACTTCAAACCAAGGTTTACCGTGTGAGTCCACTTTCCAAACTATTTATGATGCTACGACATTTTTCAATTGGAGCATTTCTTCTACCCGAAAAGTTGTTGACAGAAAAAAAAAACATTATTGTTAAAACAATACGTTCCAAACCTGCGCTCAGAATTAATCAAAAAAAAACCACTAGGCATTTTACACTATTAATACTGACATACGCATATAGTTGAGCTGTACCGTATAAAATCGGTTATAAATTATTTCCAAAATCGAAGAATTGATAACATTCGTTGATTTTTTTTCGTTTTTTTTTTTTTTTTTTTTGTCACCGTTTGCAGGTCGATTCGGGTCAAAGTTATTTGAAACGCGGCGAAGTCGTCATTTATATGGGCTGTGCATGTTGCCTGGTACAGTCTGCGCTCTCGCTGACGCTGTTGTTTGCGCAATGGATTCGACATCCGACGTGCATGTTATACTTGAAGATACAGATGTGCTCGGCGATCGTGGTCCAGATGTGCGTGTTTTTATACGCGGCGAAAAACGTAATTATTTTAATACCCTCTATGGTCCTCGTAAAATAACGTCGAGACGGCAAAGCAATTTTAAAATATTAACAATTACAACGAGGAATATGCAAAAAAAGTGTCTCAAATTAGATGTTGCAGCGTTTATCACGGGAAGTAGTGAAAATAGAAAAAAGTTCCATACAAAATAATTTTATTTTATGTAGGCTTCAATAATATTACATTTCTAAAATAATAAGTTTTTTATACCGACATTTAAAACTCTCGAAGCACCCTATACCTTTTTTGTACGTGTTGTGTACGCATAATTTTTCAATGAATTTTGGTGGTCGACAGACAATTTTCTATAGAAAACTCTACGAGTTAGAAAGGTAAGGAAAGGTTAGGTTGAGTTTCTAAAAAGAATGCACTTCAACATAAAGTCTGGAGTTGTTAATTATTATGCACACGGGAGTACAAGATTATTAGTAAGCCTTTTTACTCGTAACACCTGCCATTTATAACAACGATATTATCCATACTGCTACTACGTTGAAGTAAGTAGGTACGTACATTTTAGAAACATTGAACCTCTCTCACTTCTAGAGCTTTCTATGAAAAATCGTTTTTCGGCCACTAAAATTTGTTAAAAAAATATGCGTACCAAACACAAAACAACAAGTAGGTTTAGGGTGCTACACGAGTTTTAAAAGCAGATGTAAAAAACATAAACTGGAACTGTAATTGCATGGTAGTCCACATACCTAAGACGAGCAACTTTCGTGTAAATATCGTTTTTCTATTTTCAATACTTTTCCAGACATCTAACTAATGGAACCCTCTGTATAGTGGAATCGTAATTATTATTGTTTTTTTTTTTTTTTTTTTCGCTCCTGTTCCAGAACGATTACAGATATTTTTCGCTGGGCCTGCAAATAGTGACCGTAGTGGAAGTGACGTCGCATCTGAGCCAGTTGCTCATCGTCTACACGGAGATTATCAGTTACCCGCAGTTTTTCAATATAAAACTGCCCATTATCGGCGTGGCGACGGGTGAGCTGCTTTATGAGCTGCTACTGGGGCTAACCGTGATTTATTTCCGTGCGGAACACGCAAAGCTATATAATATTATTACAAACGATTTTTTTTTTCCACCAGCAATAAATCCGTATGGAGGAGATCCGAAAATTTTTGATCAAACTAATTAATCATCTCTATAAAAAATAATGAATAGCTCACTCAAAAACGTAATCGAATCTCTTCCTGCAGAAATCTCCGACGATAATCATTATCATTACGCATCGTATATCGCGATGTTTTATCGATTATTATCCACCACCGCGTATACGCTTTCCCATGTATCATTTGTGATAAATATAGGTACCTACATATTTTGCTGTTATCGATGCCGTTTCAATAGAATATATTCCTTTCGCACGAAACCCGAAACATTGTTCTATCTTTAATGGACGAGCGTTGAGTTCACAACCTTTGAAATTGCTACAATTAATGCTATTTTTTAAAGTACTCAGATAGTACTTACAAAACAAAAAAAATTCAATAGGCATAGTGTTGTGCTGAAAAAAAATAAGTACTACTATTACCAGATTAAATGAATAATAATGACAGTATACGGGTAGTTTTATTTGTTTGTCGTTTTTTTATTTAAATGTCAAATTATTCGGTTGAAGTATTATTTGCTAAAAAAAAAAATATTTTTCTAAATATTTTGCAATCCGTATCTATTCTTTTCCGTTTTTTGACAAACCAATATTAAGCATATTATTTTACGTAAAAAAACCATTCGATTTAAAATTTTCTACCCGTGTAATTTTAATCTAAAAGCATTTAAATGTTATTATGTAATAATCTTCTTTTAATGTTTTTGATTTTAATTTGTCCACTGTGTTTTACTTGTAAAACCAAAAAAATTCAAAATGGTACAATTTTACTATACAATTTTATTATGATACATAGAATTTTAGTTTCTATAACAATTACCACACAGCATTTCATGTATATTCCACGTATTAACCAATTGAAATTGATAATTAATCGAGAAATCATGAAAAATATAATTACAGTATAGTATCGCAAAGTAACTTAAAACATAAGAAATAAGATTATGCAGTTTTATGTGTCAACAGAGTTACTATTTTTAATATTGAGAATCCCTTTGTACAAAAATGTGCACCGATGTGTAACGTTTGTTTAAAAAATCTGGTTTCCAATACTCGGTCAATGATTTTTTTTTTTTTTATAAAAGATGAACGTATTTTAAAAGGAGAAAATTCCACCGTGAAGAATAAAATTTTCTCTCTACTCTACTTTCATAATGTTTCGACGATTCTTTGAAACTTTTAAAATTTAATTTTAACTATAGCTATATTGTATCATTATATTTAAATATAAAAGTACAGTCACTGTTGTTTTAAAACGAAATATCTTACGAAATTTAGGTTGTATAAGAAACGCTGTAGGGTACATTTCACATGACAACAAATGAGTTTGCTGGACATCAAGAGGAATTAAAGGGAACGGGTTTGGCTATTAAGGGGCAAAATTTGCAATTTCTACACTCGGTGGTTTCGTGTTGATACGAGCACGCCGATGGATAGCACTGCTGTCGATTTAAATATTTCTAAAATATTGTGTTTAGAAAAATTTCGATCATACATTCGCGTCAACTTTAGGGTTCTTAATACAACGATGGCGTCATAGGAAATAAATTAATTTTATTTATGAGTTAAAGCGTGTTGCTTTGCTGGTGAAACTAGTGTAATATAGCGGTATAATTCTACAACTTTGTCAAAAGCGCTGACAAAACGTAACTTAGTAGTATTCATTTTCCGAGTTGGGTTACCGTAAAACGTATTTAAGTACTTTTTCTTTATTGGATAAACAAAAATATCTTAAAGGGCGCTCGTTTTGCTTATTTTTAAATTATGCCTTGGCATATTGGACAACTTTATATCCGAAAATATTGTAATTTTTTATAACTTAAATTTGAAATTGTAAACTTATCACTGCAAAGTCCCGAAATCGGGAAAATGAGCGCCCTGGACGAGGTTTTACTCTTTCAACTAAAAATTCAAAAATTTTTAAATTACCCACATACTTTGAAAAATGTGCTTGCGTTTTAGTATTTTTCTATACAAATTTTAGCCGCACGCGTTTCCTTTTTAACAATAACTGACTTGGGTTTTTTTCACTTTATATTTAAGGCGTGTAGGGGTGAAAGACAATATATTACTAAAATATTGTTCGTTTTGCATTTTTAGCCGCACCCATGTTTTTTGTGCTCAGCATCATGTTGAGCTTGAACATTATCGGTGCCAAGTCGGTCCAACCGTGGTGGTCGTGGGAAAACTCGGCGTTCGTATACACTTATTTCATACTATTCGCGCTGCTCCTGATTATGTACCTGTCGGTGCTGGCCATTACCTTGCCTAAATTGAGATTCATCAAGAAAAAACTGAAACGGACTTCAACAATCGGCATGAAAAAAAGGTACATAATACGATTCAAAATCGGCCAATACAGTTTTTACTCTAATTTTCAGTCCATTCTGTCTCGTGGAGTAATCATATCATGTACAGTAGCGTCCAGGTTTATACCCAAGTATAGCTATTGCTACGCATGCCCCGAAGGGAGTGGGTCCAAGTATTATGACTGAACTCAAAAGTAAGAACTTCAAATATCAAGCCAAAGGTTCAACTGTATAAGCATAATGACCTAAAAATATATAATATTGTTGTATGTTAGTATAATAAATTCATGAACTCTTCAAACTTGAAAATATGAATATTGCGATTAATAATTACACCTAAACTTGTAATTTAAATTGACATTTAATACATTTAAGTTATAAAAACCAAAACTGAACTTGTCTTAGTTTAATAAATAGACCTAAAGTTTTTAAAATTTTTTTTTAAAATTACTGTATCAAACTAATGTATTATTCAAAAAATATATTATAGTATATGTTTTTTTTAAAAATGTTACTAGTTTCATTCGGAAAATTATTATTAAACTATTTTATTGGAAAAAATATTATTTTTTTAGCTTATTCATAAAGCAAGTTTAAAATATTAACTTAACTTACGGGTTGTTTCTCTTTAAACAAACTTATCCATGAAATAAATAGTGAATAATTTTTTTTATATTACTTACCACTAAGAAAGGTTTTTTTTTTTTTTTTTAAATCAAGAATAAAAACGGTTCATAAATAGTGAAGATATTATAAGAAAATTAAATTTTTTATTTTTTACACACTCATTTAGTACTTAAAAGATGTAATAAATTAATAAAAAATGTGTGAGTCCTGAACTTAAAAATAATAAATTACTATAAGCTGTTGCAAAGATACGCATCTTCATAACATTAAATGATATGCCATCTCCGATAAATTTATTGGTTTGTAAAAGCAAAAGCCTGTATTTAATAAAATTAATGGTATAAATCCAATAGAAGTGTGATATTTTTATAAATATAAGTATTTTAATTTAGTGTGTAAAATTGAACCAAGGCAATAAAATGTAGAAAATATATTAAAATGTCTAGCAAAGATTCTAATATTCACTTAGAGTCGTCATTTTTAAAAGCAATGTGTCATTGTTTACAAATCGAATATGAAACATTGAATAACATTATCCAAAATTAATAACTTACACAAAAATGTACTTACAAACTCCTCCTGCGACTCCTGTTACTCCTTATTTTTATATTCTATGCCTAGTGCAGATGAAGTCTTTAGTTTTACAAGGATGAGTAAGTTTTTTTTATTCAAATTCAAATAATAACATTAAACAACAAAAATACAATTTATAAGAAATAGGTAGTATAAAAAAAAATTATATTATGTGTGATATTAAGTAATCCTATTATTATTGTCACACACGAAATTATTAGATTTTAAATGGATTTAGAAAAATAATGTTGCTCTTTCCTAATATGGTCAAAAAAATCGAAATTTATAATCTATACATTATACAATCCTGTTTATCGTTTCAGAATTTTCACATGTTGTATGTAGTGTGTTATGTACTCGTACTTATATGGTATAGCTGAGTTCTTTTAAAAATTAATTCTCATATAATGTGTATGAATTAATAGCAATTCGGAAACTATATATAGTACCAATACAAATAGTTAGGTGCTGTTTTTTCTAAAAAAAAAATAATTTTTCAAATCTTAGATGGTAAAATTAACAGAATTATTTGTTAATAGATACCAACTAATGTATATTTCTTCACACAAAAAGTTGGGACACAAAAGACGCACTTTTAAATTTATTTAACCGTCCATCGTTTTTGAATATATTTATTTTAAAATCTTATTAAAAATTATGTCTTCAGTAAAATGTTTATATTTTAGCTTGGCAAAGAGACATATCGACATTTTCTTTCTTCGAACATATTTCCGTTTGTCACCGAAGAATTTCTGTTTGTTTTTTTTTTTTTACTCGCCGTTCATACTGCGACCTAACAATTTAATCAAAAGAAAAATTACAAACAAAACTTTCTTAATGGAATAGAAGGCGCGGTATTGCAATGTTGTTTTCAAAGTGAAAAGTTTTTCGGTACTTTCTTGAGCTCTTAAAATCGCATTTATGTTTTTTTTTTTTTTTTTTTTGTGCGGATTGAAGAGTGTTTTTGTAACTATTCCTAATTATTATTTGGTTAAATGCATTAAAATTGCTGCAGTTATTAACATAAATGCAATTTAACAGTTTTATTTACAGAATGGGGCTCATAGTGAGGTCAGTGGCTATTATTTTGGTGGTTTTCATTATGACCGTTTCCAGTTTCCTGCACATCATCTACAAAGAAGAGCTGTCCAAAATTTTATTTAGTTTATCGTGTGCTGTAAAGGTTAGTTTATTCTTAAATGTGTAAACAATATGATAGATATCAGTTAAACATTTACGCATTTGAAATAAAATCGTATAGAAAAAATTCACCAAAAACACAAAGTTATAACTACATTTCACGCTTTCTTTTCAAGAACAAAACGATATTAAAAATTTTTTTAAACAAAAATATATTTCATATTCGTATCAGTAATAACTTATTTAAAATGTACGAAATAAAGTTGAAAAAAAAACGACCGGTGTTATAAAGACTTTTGAATCGTCGTTTTTAAGATTTAACAAATTATTGTTAAAATTTCAGGTCGTAAATCGCAATTTATACACTACAGAATAATCTTTGTTAAATACCCTCTCAATGTTACTCCTAGTTATCCTCCCATTTATAATTTTTAACATAAAATACGAAGTATTTATATTCATATTTGTTTTAACGAAATGATTATCGCTTTACGTGTTTTCTAGGGGTTCGTAGTTTTCTACTGTTACGTGTTACATTCGGAAGATCCTTTTCACCTAAAGACCGCTTACAAACTGAAAAAGGATTCACCACAACCAGCGTTTGACGACAACCACTCGGACTCCGATGGGAGCCCATTGAATTGTAAGAATAAATTTTCACGAATGGATCAAAATCGAAAAACATGTTAATTGTTTAGAAATTTTGACGTAAAACTGACCGAACAATATTTTAGAAAGTTATCAAACCACAACCAGCCTCTTGCAAATGTGTCACTTACTTCGATAAAGTTTTAGTTTTCATATTTTTTCCTTACACTACAAGCCCTACCTCTGTGACAAATTTCATGTCTCTACTTTTACGATAAGTACCTTATAATTTTTACGGTGAGTGAGTCACTTAGTCATTCGATGAAAAAAATTGAAAATTTTGAACTCTCCCGTTTTTGAATGGTTTAATTTTCACAGTTCGAATTCATACCATGCCTTGATCTACTTAGGCTCAACATATGAGCTAAATTTCAATGACTTATTTCAAGAGGAAGCCGAGATACGAGAATTCGAAAAATTGCGTGAATTGATTTTTGTATATAGATACACTGTCATCTAAACAAAATCTCGTTTTACTCAAATAACGAAAAAATAATATTTGATGACGATGTAAAATGTATTTAATGAAAAATTAATTTTTATGACTAGAGCACATTAAAATAATTATTTGATAAGTTAAAAATTATTTTCACACAAAAGATTGGTTTTGTAACCGAATACGTTTTTTAAACTTTTAGCGGTAAAACGATCAACCGAATTGTTATCACACGTACATGTTATTCTATTCATAAACCATAACCATGAATTCCTTGCGTTTATTTGGTAAAACTACCGTTCTTATGAGTTACAGGTTTATCTAAAAACTCTGTAGAATGTGAGCTTAGTAAATCAATGAAAAATGGCTTGATGGAGATCACGGACAATCCACAAGAATATTTCATTACACAAGAAAAACCGGTGTCAATTGTAAGTCATCTAACTAGTTCACTCAAAAAACTTGATGGCAATACCGATCAAAAAAAATCCGTGACTTTTTGTCACGACTTAATTACAGGTGAGACATTATAAACAATACTATAGGTTTATTGATGCCATATAGTTTTAAGCAACAAAAAAAATGTATCATATCTTATCTTATCTAATCACGATTTGATATCTGTAACTATAATATCTGTTCACCACTATAGCAATGATAATTTTTTTTGGAAATTTTAAACCTCAAAATTATTCTACATTGAAGAGTTTTTATCTCGATGTATATTCATGGAAATATTTTTTTACGTGGTGCTGCATAGAACCTATTTTCAAACTGAGGATCGTAGTAAATGATAAAGTTCAAATGTTGTTAACGCAAGTGGGAGAGGGAATTAAGTATCTAGGGTCCTTTATATAAAGGCTTAACTAAACTTATTCTATTATGACTAAAAGAAAATTTGTACAGGAGAGTGGTAAGATTAACCATGTCATACGATTCGGAGTGTTGACAGGACAATAGAACTAAGTATGAGCGTGGTTGAAATAAGAATGCTAAAAAGATGGATGACAGGAATGAACGGGGGAAGATCAGTGCCGGCTCTAGGGCAGTTCGAGGCGTTCCGTCGAACAGGGCGCCAGAAAATGGGGGGCGCTAACAATTGAATATTGACATTCAATATCGAAAAAGTAGAGGGGAGAGGGGGCGCATTTTTCACTTTCGAACAGGGCGCTGATATTATTGGAGCCGGCACTGGGGAAGATAGAACAAAAAACGGATGTGTGAGAGATGGCAGTGTTGCTGTTGCATGAATCGTGGACGGAATTAGAAAAAAAGTGATGTAAAGGTGTTGAAATGTTATGAGGAGAGAGGAAACTAAGGCAGTAAGAGCGGTTGAAGGAAAAAGAAGTAGAGCAAGACCGAAGACGAGATGAATGGGAACAATTGAAAATTGGGTGAGGGTTATAAGTGTGTATGTGTAGGAGATGTGAATAATAACGACAAGTGGAGAAAATACAAGGGTTGTTGACCCCTAATAGTGTCGGTTAAAAGACAATGTAGAAGGATACATAGCTTAAACAAAACCTTGATTTTATTTTTTACTTTGAATTCGGTTACAGGCTGCCACGAGAAATCGAAAAGTGGCCACGAACCCTCCGACAACGATCAGAACACGCGTAGATTCTGCGGTAACCTCTCGTACCGGAACCTTGGTTCGCCCTTACCGGAGACGATCGCGGTGACCATACAGCCGCCGCCCGTTACGCGCGCGCTCGTCGAAGCGACAGGCCCGATCAAGTCGCCCGTCGCCGACGATTCGCCGGAACGTGCCGGGACGCCGACTGTCGTGGTGTGCAGCGTGGACGTCGAAACGTCCCGGAAACCGACGCACGGTGGTCTACAACTGATAGAAGGTGACCGAAAACAATTAAGTGCAGATTTAAAATGAAAGAAATGTATGGAAAATTCATTTGAATAAAAATTCTTGCAATGTGAACATTGATGAAAATAACGGTCTAAAGGGAGACAGATGAAGAGACAGACGGAAACAGTTAAAAATGAAATGAGGGCTGTAGTGTGTGCGCGTGCGTAGGGGATGTGAAAGATCGTGACAATAGTGGAAGTATAAAACATAAGGTTCGCTGACCCCAAATAATCGGGGAAAGAGAAGAAGATGATGATGATAATTCATAAGCTAAGGATTTTTTTTTTAATGCATTTCACATTCAATAAACACCTATAGAGAAACATATTTTTTTCACATTTGCTACTATAAATTTGCTCTAATTTTTTTTCTGCTCTAATAATAAGTAGATCTGGTAATGAATCTGACACATTGTTAATAATTCATGGAAATCTCTACAAGTAGCAATATTGGAGATTTTCGAGTGGTATTTAAAGAATAATACTTACTATTGAACGCGCAAATATCATAAAATAAAACACTGATGTCTCGTACGTAGGTACAAGTTTGATTGACTTTTTTTCGACTGAATACACTTTTTCTAAATATCATTTAGTTTAATCGTGTGTGTGTCGGTGAGTGAGCATTGAGTATGACTACCGACGGCTATATAAATTTAAACCTTACAATTAAAAATTGTGTATATAGGTAGCCTATCCGTGTTAAATTGAGTCTAAATTGCCACGCTGTCGTAAATATAACTCTTTGTGATAATACTGAAATACTTAAATTATATTATCGAAAAATTATACTTATAAATAATCAGTTTAAGTTTAAATTATTAATAATTACCATTTATTTTTAGTCTTCGCCTCATTTAGTTTTATAAAAGTGTAGTTATTGATATGAATCTTATAAAATAATAAAATGTAAAATATTGTTATAAGTATTCATTTATGGCCAATTTTATTGTTAGCCAGAGGGTACGTCCAATAAAAAAATTAAAGGGAAAGCAGATCAATGCGCATTATAGTACAAAAAATTTTTGATATAAATTACACGTTATTCCAAACAGCATTTACGAAAAATATTATTACAAATTTAGCGAATTTCGATCCGAAAACTCATAAATTTAATATTTATAAAGCGGGTACCCCGATGAAGAAACAAGTGTATTGGTCCGATTTTTTTATGCAGTACCTTATTCAATATATTAAAATAGTAAACGTAGAATTGTGTAGAAAAAACACAAGAGAGAAGGAACGAAAGGAGTAAACTAGATGTCAGGCGCGAAGTTGTTAAACGTAGCTGATATATTTAGTTAAATTTAGATTTTACACAGGGCGTATAGATAACTGAGCTAGCTCGGAATCGTTTTTTCGAATGCAATGATTCATCATTCGCTATCAGACACATTAAACAATTAATTTGAACCAAAACATCCTAAACAATGGTCTGTCCAAAGGCGTCACCCACTCCAAAGTGTAATCGACCACTTACCCGACCTCAAAATCACTCCCTTTCTCTTTCAATTTTAGACCACCGTCCGGCACCCGTTTCAGAACGGGAGAACGGTGGCGGATCAGACGTCCAGGATGACGTGCTCGACCGGATATCCCAAGACTTGGACTATCTGCTGAACCGCGAGCGGGTCCCGCGGGATCGTCACGAAAAACTGGAACCGCTCGTGTCCCGAGACGACGACCTGCATCAGGACGAGCCGACGCGACAACGAACGAAACTCTAGCGACGCGAAAGCTGTCAATTATATTAGGCTTAAACGCCCGTCGTTGCTATCGAATTACTACTAAATCTTTAATATCATAGTTTTATTTTATTCTCATCATAATAATAATTGTTCACATTTTATAATACGTAAACTCCTGATATTTTACCCACCGATTTGTAATCGTTATGTTCGTTATACGCCAACAAATTTTTTTCGAGGTGTACACAGAAAAAAATATGATATACCTATTAATTAATTTCGCGTATAATAAAAATTTAAAATTTACAAGACCCTTTTAACGGCCACTCTGTATAATATACACAATGTTACTTAGGTAATTAATATTTTTATCGATTATTACTATGATTTCTTCGTGATTGGTGAATATTCGATTATTTAACACTAAATACTATATTGTTATTGTTATTTTGTTCCTATACGTGTTTTGTGTACCACAATAATTTCAAATGTAACTCCTGATTGTAAGAAAAAAAAAATTACATTTTTTTCATACACCCACCTTAAGTTTTTTGTTAGTTTTTATTGTATCCGACCTATAACTGCGTTTGTGAATGTATCGAAATATCTATAGGGTATACTCTCAATATTATTATAATTGTTATTACTTTGATCATTATTATTATGATAGCCGACGCACTATATAATAGTTCCATAGGTTCACAAAGGTGGTTATACTGTTGGAATTTTTTCGAAATGTTTTTACCTAAACTTTTTGAAGCGGTCAATTTTATAATATTTTTTTACATTATTCTAAAATTTATTTTGTAATTGTAAAATTAATTGAATAAATTAATTTTCGTTAATAAACACGGAATGATAATAGGATGGATTCATAATTGAGTTAACTCCTACTGATTTATTTATTTTTTTTTATGCTTCATAATTTGGTCGATTCGAAATAGTCTGTGTTTGGTAGGTACCGAGGTAATTGTTGTAATTTGCAAAATATTGCGAACTTTACCAATTAAAAATAAAGAATTTTAATGCACACACAAAAACATTTGATGACTACTTCAAAATTTACTTTAAAACAATTTATTAATTATTATTTTACATAATATCAAACATATAGGTAAATAGATTAAAATGAACAGAAATGTTCTAATATTTTGATAATTGTTTTAATAGTTACAAAAATTAGGTTGGTTACAATATGTTTAAAAATTTAACTGTAGTCTTCTCCGGAGGTATCACTCCCAGTTATAAATAAATTCTGAAAACATTATTTTTTTAAACTATTGGATGAAATTTATTTAATTTTTCTTTACAAATTGTATCGGACGTAACCGTGAATTATTTTTGTCACTATTAGCACTTACAATTTGTTTTAATCTAGAGTCCAGATAATGCCATTTTCTTTGTTCCATAGATCTTGAGAAAGTGGTATTTTTTTATACTTATCTAGCAAAATAAAAAAAAAAAAAACCGTTTAGTGGTCATCATAAAGCAAAATGTAG
>CM029359.1:20730213-20811501 GCA_017140985.1 Hormaphis cornu
TTTATTAAAATTAGTTTTTCGCCAAAGGGAGTATTGCAGAACATATCGAATAACACGATAAAATACAAAATTCACAACTAATAATAATTTCCAAAATTGAAATATTTTTAAGGTATTGTAAAAAAAGGTATAAAAATTGTATCAACGTTTCATATGCATCACACTGTACTGTGAAATCAATTTTGTGAATGATAAGATTGACGTAGATAAGCAAATCTTTAATTTGGTCATTTAATCTATTTGGGCGTTTAGTCATTTGAAAAAAATAAAATATTTTTTTATTTAAGATGCCATAATACGCATCTAGTTAGATTTAGATAAAACGATACAACACATTTAATAAACCATTAGTATAATTAATAGCGTTATTTGGGGTATTATTTTATACTGAAGTGTTTCGAGAACTTTTGACATCACTGTTTTAATACATAAACCGTGTATTTATCAACATTTATCTTTTTTCAAACAATATTTAACGTTGAGTATTATGTTTCTTTAAAAATATTTTACTTATAAGTACTAAAATATATTGAGAGCACGCGGAATACATGGAAATCGAGATAATAATTGTGTAATTTTTTGTTTTAATTACAAACAAGTTGATTTAATTAAAACATAGAATTCGGAGAATATGAATTGTATTTACACAATATATATATACATACCTAACTGTGAAATAAAATGTACATATTTGTTATAATATGCATATATTTTATATAAATCAATTCCATCGATTTTACGACATTTTTGCAAAACAATGAATTTCATTGAAAAAAATATGGGCATAAGTAATGTTAATGAAAAATGAACGTTCAAACTTTAACAAATGTCGTATTGGGAAAAAAATAAATTAAAATAGTAGTGTCTAGGTATTTTCATTGGGTATATAGACGTGTAGGTAGTATAGTATGGCTTTGGTTTTTTTTCTGTGATTGATTGGAAATCAAAACATTCATTTTTTAAAGAAATTTTTTTACCTGACCAGCCTACTGTGACTTTACCGTCCAACGTACAAATCGAGTTTTGGCTTGAATGGTATTTCTCGGCAGCGATTACCACACAATTGCTTCCGACCACACCAACCTTCGGACAAAAATAATTACCAAGAATATACAAAATGTATTATTTTTATAGTTAGTATTATTTTTTGTTTATGCTTACCAAGAGATTACTGGTAGACAAATTTTCCGGATTCATTGTTGACGTTTTTTTAATGACAGAACTATTTTGGAGTTTGCGTCAAATAAAAAAAAAAAAAAATATTGGACGTTAAAGCGAACAAAAAACTGAAAAATGCGAATGTGATCGTCGTGATGACGGTAACTGTTTTTCCTATAACGCCATGGATGATACAAAATCACGTGATTACAGTGCATGCTAAACATTGTCCGGTAAATGTTATTACCTATACCTTGAAAAAAAATTATTTATTTGCCGATTCCGATTTCTATGTTCTATGGAGAAAAATAAACGTCTTTCACAATCACGTAGAATTACATATTTAAATTTAAATTATATAACAAAATGTAGTGCAGAGCCGACATTACATTATGTATACTTTGCTAAAAATTAATTTTTTTTGAAGCGTTTTGTACCTGATTTATTTCATCGTTCAATCGTATTTCTAATAAAAAAAAAATAATACATATTTTCCCCTATACTAGCAAAAGGTGTCATTGGTTTTAGCTAACTATTTTTTAGTGCATATTTATGAGTTTTTTTTTAACAGAGATCTGGTTTCAATTTAAATTCACCAACAATATCATAACTCATCAAAAAACGTATAAATCATCTAAAATCTATACTTTTATCAAAGGCGTATCCAGGGAAGCGGCAGGGAGACAAAGGCCAGTGACATAATTTTTGGCCTCTTGGCCGATGGATTTCATCTTTATACAGTAGTTTCTCTAACAAAGTTATAAAATAAACGACAAATGTTAAAAGTTGTGATTGTTTCAACATTATCATCATTAATTTAACTTCCTATAATACATTGATGATGTCATTGAAACTTTTAAAATATTAAGACTAGTAAACGTGTGAATGGAATTATAAACAGAACTTTTTAATTGACTAGATTTAATAAAATAATTTAATCAATAAGTAACTTATATTATTCTGATTTAAATTATGCGTTGACACTTGATAATTAAAGTGTAATGCATTGAATTTGTAACTTTCTATTATTTTCGAAAAAATAATAAAATAGTTTGTTAACTCGAATAAATTATCACTTCTCATAAAAATTTACAAATTACTTCAATTTGTCTAATAAGTTGTGTAGAGAAAGTTGACGCATGATAAACGTAAAATATTTATAAAAATTAACTATCTATCACATTATTAGGTTGAATTTATTTATATTATATTATGTATTAGAAAAAGAAACCAATTTTCAGATCAAAATATCTATTGTCACGTAGGCGCTACTGTGGCCCAGGGAAAAATATTTTGAACATAAAATGTATAGTTAAATATTTCAAACAAGCGATTTAACGCAAATTAGATGAACAATTTGGGCGTTTACTAAAATACCAATATCTCATCAAAAATAGTAATATTTTAAAATATCTGTTAATCTATATTAAAAAAAAAACCCTACATATATATAGTTTATTAAAATGTAAAATTGTTTTGGGAAATAGAAATCATAAAATATAAAAAACACTGGTCGAATACGATTTTAACCGCAAAAGAAAGTGTAAACGTGTAGGACTTAAATATTTGTAAAGAAATGTAATTTACAAAAAAAAAAAACTCTTAAACTTTAGAAAACACAAACACTTAAATGTTTTTTAATTAATTTCTAAATGTAATAAACATCTAAAACAATGTTATTATGTTTATTCTTTAACATTTTAGCTTATAAACTACGTCGACTTTTGTCAGAAGCCTTATTTGATGTTTTTCCTTCGTGGAATTTTATTATATTGCAGGGATTTATTATAATTACTGCTTCCACCCTTTAACGAAGGCGTTTCAGTTTGGCCAATACGTTTCAATTTAACTCTAAAAATTTGAATTAAGTGCAATTCAAACAAAACAAATAGGTACAAGTGTACCAACATACAAACACAACGCCACATAATCAATATACTAAATAAAAAATTGATTTATATTTAAAATCGCCTGTTTGATTTCAATTTCGTGTGTTTCAAATTTTGATCACAAAACTTTAAAACTGATAAAATGTTTAATACACACACGATCAAGGGATATAATATTACTTATTTATCTGTACTTGTGGTTCGTTTCACTTATACATATACAGTCCAATTTCAAGTAGGTAGTATGACAATCTACTTAAATATTGTTAATATATTTTGTTAATTTGTTTTCCCAGGACATATACGTAACTGAGCTTGCTCAGAATCGTTTTTTCGAGTGCAATAGGTCGAACCACAACTTCCGAAACTTCTTTCGTTTCTTTCATTTTTTTTTTTTTTCGTTTTCACTATGCCGTTTTCTTACACGTAGCTATTGCCAAGTATTTTTGTTGTGGCCATTAGACTTATGGACTTAATATATCGTTTTACTAATTTATTTACCAACGGTTCAATTAACCTTCAAGTATTTATAATACAGAATTATGAAATACGAAGTCGGTGCGTTTTCAATTTTTTTTTTTTTTTTTTTTTTCGGTATATTGTTGAACTAATATTTTGTACAAGTACCGAATTCTCCTCTCGGTTATTATGATATATAGTCGGTCGCCTTTTCCGTCGATGGGTGTGCGTGTGCGCAGGGTAGGCAATTTTTCTGAAAGCCTTCGATTTAACCGAAAAAGACACAAGGGTCTGCATCACTCTCCTTATCGGCGGTTTGTTTCACGTCGCATAAATTTCAAATAAATCTCGGTCCGTGACCTAGCGGTTGATTCCTTCGCCGGACACACACACACACACCGATCGTCGCCCGCTCGACCTAAGTGAATATAGCAGGCCTTCCGCCCGGCCGACGATCCATCTCCTTTAAACAGCTCTCCTCGAAACGGACATCGCTTTTCGACCTTTTTATTTATTTCCTCTCCTATGTTAGTGTTATACTTCAATACGTACGTCTTGCTGTGCTTTAACGTCGAATGTTCGCAATTCAGTAATTCTGTACCTTGGTCTTGTAAAATATTTCGGTAAAAGTTTTCAAATACTTTTGTTGGAAATGAATACTTACTTTTTTAAATACTGTTATTTTATTAGTAAACAAACATTTTTTTCAAATACTTTTTGGTGTTATTTAATCGAACACTGTTTGAAGTGATAACAAACATTTGTTAAAATTTTTCCGTATTAAAAAAAAATGTATTCAAATAATTTAAAGAGTTCGGAAGCGTCAATTTTCTTTAGAAATTATTGAAATTTTGAAAACATTTTCAATGCAACAATTGATCTGTTGGTTCGATAAGAATTCTGAAAACTGTTGTGTGAAGAACCCCAATCGACGAATGTGTCGAATAATTTTTAATTCTACTAACTGATAATTTTTGTCGTTATACTAAGAGAGTATTTCAAGTACTTTTTTAAAGTGTTTGAGTAGTACTTAAAATATTTTGAAGGTTAAGTATTGAAGTAATTCAATAGAAATTTAAACACTTTTAAAAATAAATATTCGAATATTTAATTAAATACTTTTTAAAAGTATGTATTCTTTGCAACATTGCTAGACTCATTTTGCTCCGTTTTTTTAGTTTATTCTTTCATTATATAACTTCGTGCGCTCCTAAAATGGCCGTTACAGGGCACTAAACGAAGGCAACGTGGCTATAAACCGCAGTCAGCAAGATTTTCTAAAATTTTCTTTTTACGACGTGACAAAAATTATTTTCTGCGGGGGGTATTGATGAAATAATTTATTCAGATAAAAATATTGTCTACAAAACTACTATTAGAACTGACCAAGTTAGAATTCATAAGTAATTTTAAAAACCAAAATAGGCTGTCACATTTTAATAATTGACAACAAAGTTTGAAATTCTCAGCGATGAGAGGATCGTATTGTTTTAACATAGATGTTCTTGGTTTTTTCCGTTATCATTGTTTTGGGTAGCAGATAATGAAATCGTAAAATTTTATACAACACTAAAACTACCCACTCCAAATCGTAGCCGCCACTCCAAACAACTTCCCACCCAACCTAAAATTTACTATTTTTTATTCTTTCCTTTCTTAGAGTTAACTTCCTTTTTTTCTTTCCGTTATTACAATGCACCCCCTTTTTAATAATTATATTCAATCATGTACGATTATGTTTTTTTAAACTTTTGTTTTTATTATCAACCTTATAGCCGGTTAATATTCGGATGTATATTTGGAGATATTTTGTTTTTATCTATTTTATTTTGTACTGCTATCTGTTTTAATTAAGTTTATACAAATTACAATCGTTCTTATGTATAGTAAAGTATGTTTATAAATAGCGAGTTAGGGTGTCATGAATTGAAATCTGAATAATATTATATTATTATGGAGATGAGTTTTTAATTACCTTCCAGTTTAGTCGATGTCGTCCACTTATTTTGTTTTTAGAGGCGTTTTTACAGTATAATCATCACTTTTTAATTTAACAAAAATGTAATCTCTTTTTACTATATTTAAATTGTACCGTTTAATCTCATAATTTATTAATATTTGATGAAATTTTAATTTTATTTTTAAGTTTAATACCATTGTTTTATGCAATCTGAGAATTATAAAAATAATTAGTTGTTGTGCCGACCCAAAATTTTATTATTGTAAAACTATAAGAATGAACCCTATATTTTATGTTAGAAGAAATATGTTGTCGAGATTATAGTTTAACTTACATAGTATTCTCTTAATATCTTATTTGAATATACATAAGAAATACAATTTTTTAACGTTGTATACGTTGTCATAAACAATTTTTCATCAGTCATAATTTATATAGTTTGTCTGAATTTTTTTTATTGTTGTTTGGATTGATTGCAATTTTAGCACAAATTCAAAATCTACTCATTTTATGTTTAAATGTGTTTGAAATAAAATGAAAGAGACAGAAAATCGAGTGCAATGGAGTGACATGTTGAATGTATAATGAAATGGGCAAAATAATAAAGAAATCAAATGTAGGAAATATAAATGAATAGAAAAATAATTGGTTTGGACTCTAAGCGTGGTTTTAGCTACATTGTTTCTGTCTATATTATTACCTCTTTGATGTTATGTGAAATGTCAAATTGAAACATGCTTAAAAATATATTAAAACTTACCTTTTCGCAGAGTGATGTCTCGATATGCGAGTTGTTGAATTTGTTTAATTTAAAACGTATTGTGACCACGGGGGGTTGATATTAATACTCGATATGACTATAGTTCTATTGAAAAATAGAACAGTCTCATTAGCTAGAAATTGTAGAGAAGGTTTTCGCTTGTGTATGGAATTATTTAACGTATTATGATTTGTTTTTTGTGGATAACTCGGATTTAGATTTCAGATACACTTAGGTTTGTACAAAAAGATAAAAAAGTGGTGTAATGAGGAGTTTTACTGTGTAAAACTAATGTAATTATCAGTTATACATGAATTAGGGCGAAAGTATTTTATATTCGGTATATGAGTATATTACACGTTGAAGTATCAAACGATTGATAGATTTTACACTGTTTGTTTCACAAGTACATGTATTTTGTAGATTTTGCTTTGGTGTTTGGTTGTAATCGTTAGGTTTAAAGTGTTTAGTGGACTAGCATTTTTCTAAAAAAAATTTGGTAGGATTACTTATACAATAAATATCTTGAGATACAATAATAAAATTGAAGGAATAGTATTGTTTTTGTAATAATTATCACAAATAAATCTTTAAATTTGTTATAGAATCATTAGAAGTCTATGGGGAGAAAATGTATACTTATGAACACGGTTGAATATAACCTCATAAATTAGTTATTGCTATAAATAATTAAAAAAAAAAAAAAAAAAACAATTAAGCACTAACAAAAGGTATTGTTATGCATCTTATTGTAGATATTTTTGTGTTGTTTATAATAATGTAAATATTTGCTAATTTAATACTTGGCCACTATTTTCTTTTCAGAAGTGGAGTTAATTTGATACTATCCAGCGATGAAGTTAAACGTTTCAACACTAAATTTTGGAATAAAAACAAAATGGTAAGATAATTGTTTACACTATGTCTATGTATACAATTTTAAAAACGCCTACTTCTGAGTCAATGATATTTGAAATATGCTTTATTTATGTTTTGTTTAGATACACCTACATTTTGATTGTTTTAAATGAATATAATCTTTTTAATACATTCAGAATACAATTAGATGTGTATAATATTATAATCAATGTCATAAATAGCATTGAATCTTTAGAGATAAATTTTCAACACATAAGTTTAACATGTACAATATTATTTTTAAAACTAAATAGAAAACCTTCTATGATATCTGTATTGTCTAACAATTTCCCCAAGATAATACTACTTCAACATAACAATACTGTGTAAACGAAAAGTGCGATTTAACAATAAATGATCTTATTTCTAACATTAAATGTTATAATTAGTGTAGGTGTTTTTTTTTGTATAGTATATACTAATATGAGTACGTTGATGTTTTTGTTCATTCCAGTAAGTTCTTTGATTGAGTTTGGATTAAAACGGAAACTATTCTGAAGGAAATTCGAACTACCTGAAATATATTAATATTCATTATTCACAGAACAAAACCATTTATTTTCAAAATATTAATATTATACGTTTGTAGTTAAAAATATATCTAACCGAATATCTATAAATATTATTATAATTAATAACCTGGTAGTATTATGATTGTCACTGAGTATATAGTCAAAAAAGTCTTTGACATAATATAAGTAAAACGTAAGACCTAGTTTTTCCAAGAAATAAAAATAAAACGTCTTGTAACAAACTTTTGTAGACTAATACAATCTTGTAAAAATACCGTATGCTCAAAGCACTTATCTTGGATTTGCAATAAAACGATATTGGAATACTTATTTTATTATAAAAAAACATAAAGTTACAATTTTTTTTCTTCTAATTTGCGGATATTAAATATTGTATTACATATCTTATGGTATAAAATCCCGAAATACGTGACTATATTCCGTCACATTCATATTTAAAACAATGTTTAAGTAGTAGTCAGAACTGTAATTCTATAACAGCAAAGTTCATATAAAAAAACTTATTCGCCAAACGATTTAATTTGTTATTTATTATATAGGTTAAACGTGAAATTGAGTAAAATGTTAAAAAACGTTTATTTATTTTAAATGTGTGTTAGGAAAATAGTGCGCAAACGGTAAAAACGGTTATGCTATTTAGTCTTTAGATAATATTAAAATGGTTTTGAATTTAAGTTTGTTTTGATACTTCTAAACTTCAATACGTAATAAATATAATATATTATAAACAGTATAGATTTACGTCTGCGAAAAATGGTCTGTTAATGGTTATAGTCGGTGTCGCTTTTAACTTCAATCGGTCACTGTTGTTCATTCTCATCGACATCAACAATAGTTTTTTAAACTTAATATCCATCCTAGTCCAATCGGTACTGTATAGTCCAAAGTTTACGGCTTCTTTCTAAAACAAAGACCATAAAAAACGAATTCATATTGATCATGAACCCAACATTGTTTTTTTTTTTTTTTTTTTTTAAACATACATAAAATTCTTACTCTGCTGTCAACGATTTCGAATAAATAACAAAAGATAAACACTTCCATCGTGACACTCAATGTAGTCATCATTATTTTCGTTATTTCAATGACGACGAACGATTCTTTGGAGTTAAACGTCTTAAAACGGGTGAATGGATTGAAACATAATACGATATTAATGAAGTGTTAATTCTGAATTTGTTAATAACGATAAGATACATAGTATAACTTAAAATGTTTTATACAATTACCATAACAATGAGATACGCGTACATAATCATTGAAAACGAATACGAAAATACGTGTGCTAGGGTGATAGGCCGCACGACGGAGTAAAACGTTTTCATTTTCCTGGAAAAAACATACACAAAAATTAACAGTTTAAGACTTGAGAGTTACAGTTTATATAACCATTATTTTCATTCATCGACGTTATAATTTTACATGGTATCTAGATGATTTTGCAATACCTAATGAATTTTTAGATGACGTTTTACGCTATTTTATTCAAAAGTACATTTAGTTATCGGTATTGTCAAAGTGTCCGAGTATTTAAATATATTTTTAGAACTTAGACTACTTTAAGTCAAGACGTATACTTCAATAAATATTTTTCGAGTGTACATAATTTAAAATTATATATAATTTTTGGCTTCTTAAATGATTATGTTATATACCTAATTTCGGTTTTTGTAAAAAAACAATTTCCAAATAATATTTTGTATTGCACGGGAGCAAAAAAAAAATATAATTAACTCGATAAAGCAATTTTCCCCTAAGTACCTAACAGCTGATAACGTTGAGCGTTCGGGCTTGTAATATAGAAATAGTTTATTTTTTATATAATATTTGAATGATGTGCCTCTTACTACTTTGTTCTGCATTTGAACTAGTATCTACATCGTATACTTTTCTGTTCGAATCGGTGCGAATTTATGTACTGATTGCCTAAACACTTATTTTGAAAGTTTTAGATATTCTCAACATTTTTACAATCTCAATTCTTGACAACATTAAATTTACATTTCAACAATTGCTATCAATTTTTTCACTGTAAACAATATGTTCTTAATATTTTTGTTTTCGCTCCATCAGATTTTGTAACCAACGAAAAATTGAAAAAAAAAATAAAAATATATTTCAAGAGTATTTGAAATACTATTAAAAAGTATTTGTATTAATGTTCGAATACTTTCTAGTAATTACATCAGAATAATGTAATGTCAACTAAATGTGTGAAAAATAAAGAATTTACGAAAACGCTTGGCTTAGAAGTCACGGTGTTGTTAGAATTTTTCCAACTGACTTATTATTATTATAAATACCGTTTGACACGTCGGTCATTCGAACATCAATTAAATTTGGTATTATTATATATAAATTTCTATTTTTATTATTTATCAATTAATAGCTTCCAAGTACAGTTTTAGACGAAAACCAACCAATAAATTTTAATATACTCACAGATAGACATTTTGATGGTCGACTATAATCGATTTCAAATCGCTGACTTTACTGTTTTCTAAAATAAATTAGAACCACACAAACGGTTTGTTCATACCGCATCAGTTAGTAATTTACAAGGCTGAGTCGTTAAAAGTTAAAATTAAATTAAAAAGTTTAGTAAATTAACTCGTTAACTTATTTTTGTTTTTGTTGACTTTTAACTTGATAAAGTAACACTTTTTGAATTTAACGTATTAACTTTAAGTTAATCTGAAATAACTAAATTTTTTTTCAAACTCTATTTTTTCAAAAAAAAAAAAGTATTAGATACGTAGAAGACAATTTCATACAAAAAAACAAAAACAGTTTTTGAAGCGGATGAAACGTTATACTAGTTACAAATCCATGTGAATCATAAATACGAACCTTTGTTTTAAGTTGAGTTTTTTTATTTATTTTTTTTTTTCGACAGTCAACTTTTAACTTAATAAATTTAAAATGTGAAAAAAACTAACTTTTAGCTAAGCTTTTTAATTTTTCAATTTTCATAACGAGCTAATAAAAATTTTGCCCAGCCTTTAATTATGATTTATAACGTTTTTCTCACTCTCTGTCGATTGAACTTCACCACCGCCTCCGCCGTGCCCGTACCGTTGAAAAGCCGTCGTGACCGATTGATACTGTGCGGCGATAATCCAGCAAAACGACATTAGGAGAGCGTCGACCAAAACCGAACCGTAAACAATGCAAATGCCTATTGCCACTTCTGTTATGTAAAAAATAGTGTAGTGTTCGTTGTAGAACTTCACGGACAAAGGGAATTTGATGTTGATAATGTTTTGATGTCGGCGGCTGACGATCTGGTCAAACGGTTCGGTATTTTCTTGGCGCACTATAAACGGTCCGGTCACCCATAGAATCATAGTGGCGAGAAAGATGTAAACGATAAATTTTGTGATCGTTGCTGACCGTTTACACCTTCTGGTTAGGTCTGCGGTGATGCCTTTTCAACATTGACGGAAAAAAAAAAAAAAAATAGGAAAAATCATCACAATTGATAAAGAGCTTTTAAATAAGGCGACGATATTGAATATATTTGGATGGTTTGATAAGGAACGCATAATATTCAATAACATTTTTTAAAAATAAAACCGCTGCTGTTACTTAAAATGAAACAAAAAGAATATGAGACAAGATACGAAAGAAGTCTTTCGACACTTATCCAGGATAAAAATTGTAAATATTTAAGACGAAATCACTCCAATTCTAAAACTTTAAATTTTCTCCGTAGTGTTGAAGAGGTATTCCTAAAACTTTAGATTTTTTTCCCTCATAATGAAGAAATAGAGTGGCGTTGTCTTAAAATATTACAACTTTTATCCTGGATAAGTGTGTAAGTATTTCCTTTGCGCATTCATTTTAATTCTTTTTGAGTAACATCACCGATCTTTTTTTTAAATGTAGTATAATATGGCTGCACTGCCCCCTGATAACACCACCTAGTGACGTGTTACCAGGTGGTACGTTGTTTGGTGCGTTTTTTCGTCGTCTGTGAACTGTTTTATGCGTTTGTCGTGTGTAAACTTTTTATGCGTTCTCTCATTCTTATGTTTTTTTATTTTCTATATTAATAAACTATTGTTATTATAATGGATCGTCGTAGATCTAATAACACCGCCTACATAAATTTTCTATTTCATCAATTATTTTAAGTGTCTGTTCCACTATTTTGTACTTTATTTGACTCGAGGTTTTTTATCGTAAACAAATAACACCGTTTGACAGTGCCCGAACTCGTGAGAAAAGTTGAAATACCAACCTTACCTATACTAAGCGTACAAAATTCGATCTCAGATTTACTTAGCCTTAGCCTCATAAAGCCTTTTGTTTCTGATTATTTGATATTTTTAACAAAGCTGTGTACCAAATTTCCAAATTTCAACTCGATAGGAAAACTGAAAGTCGGTTAAATATAAAAATGCACTTAGCCCTATAGGGCCCGACTTTAATTTGTAATTAGTCGTGCATTATCTAGCAAGTCTACAGATTCTAGTAAAATAATATTTAGCTCCTTTGTAAAGCGAGAAAATGTTGGATAGATAGAAAAAGAAGATCAAACATAATATTTTGGGTGATGATTTTTTGTCTTTAGAAGCATTCAACAAACGCCAGTACTATTCAGATCAGACTAAAAATAACCAATTTACCACCCCAAAGTATGCGCATCCACCGTTCTCTTATCTCGGAGTATACTTATCTAAGGGGAAATAAACAATAGAGATTATATCGAATCACGCCAGAGCGCGTTCTATACCGTATTTTCATAATAGAAGTATGCTATCGTAGTGGGGAATTTCAGTTCCTTTAAAAGTAAAACATTTATTAACTATTTTTTGTTTTGAAAAATTATTACGACTCAGGATAGTAGCACCTGTATACTGACATTGAGTTGTTTCTGGAATTTTGATTATTAAAAAAAGTATTAATGAAATTCAATTTTTCAACAACGAGGTCAATTTTAAACACTAATAACTTAAAAATAAAATTTATTTAAAAAATTGGCCAACGACAGTAAATCAAGTAATGTGTATATGTTGCACGTTTAAAAGTTGCAGACTTTTAATTACAATATTTAAACTAGTGGGAAGGAACATAAAATTTCGATTTTCAAACCGTTGTAACTGACTAAAAAATAAATGAAAATATTTTAAAACATTTTTCAGGGTCATCGTGAAACTAGTATCAACTATAAGTTTACTCAATCAATCCATTTAAGCAAAATAAAACGATGAGATATTCTCTCATAATGTACGCACGAAGGTGCGAAAACGAATAAATCACAATCAAAATGTCAGGCTTACTGTAGACCAATAAGCTAGGCGGGTATTTAGGGTGAATTGGTTTTGAATTTGTAAAATGCAACACATTAATTTACTAGTCTTTCATGTTTTCTAGAAAGCAGAACTACGTTTTCTCTGTATTATTTAATTTATGTCAAACAGTCAAACAATTATAGCTAAATTTGTATTTATTCCGGTTCAAATAATCAAAATCTCGTTTCCCGCAAGGTTCAGAAAAATTATGGATATCTGCCACTCAAATATTTCTCATAACCAAAATCGAAGTATTGAAAGCGTCTTTATTTTTGTCTGGCATGTTAGTCTAAATGTAGCATTGTAGGAAAGCCCTTAACTTATAAATTACTAAGGACCTATGTCCCGGCATTTGTTAAGGGGCAAACAACATTAGTCAATCACATAGTGACAATGTTATTTTAATGAAAAAAAAAAAGTATCCCTCGCATAGTTCAATATTGTAAAAAAAGTTATTATCGTGCGTTTTTCCAACAATTTTGCAACTAAATTGAATATTTAAGCCCCTCAAATAAAATTATACGCACTTTAAAGATGTTTACGCTAGTTCCATCAGAATCATTTTACATTTTGTAAACGGTTTAAAAAATCTAATAGCGTCGTCTGTGCCACGTACTTTTTACATATTTGAAAATAATTTTCTGAAGAGAAATTTTCATCATTTTTATTGAGAAATTTATGTATATAAAAAAAAAAAAAATAGTCATAATGAATAAAATGCCGATGCGTTTTACAATGGCATGGGCAATTTGAACGATAAATCCGAATCTGTTATCATAATCTATTTTGGTCTACGCATTTAGGCGAACTGATGAAACTAATTTTAGGTATAAATTTATAAAACAGAGGGAAAGAGCCGTAGAGACGACTTAACTGCTTAAAAAAATAATTTCACTCTAATATTGACGACAATAATAATTGACGTACCCGCGTTACTCTGCGTGCACTGCAAAAAATCTGCACAAGTCAGTTCGAACATGTTCCAAATAAGATCGGCGTGTCGCAGAAGCGTGTACATTTTTAACGAAGACAGCGTACAGTTAGCTAGAATGGCGATTACCTCAAACACTTCGGATTTTTCGTACTCGTCTTCGGTCTCGACGAAAAACCCCGAGACACCGAAAATCACCGTTATTTGAATGATCGACAACAGCGTTTTGAGGATCGTCCGGTTAACGTGGTAGCCGCGTACGGTCGGTCCTCTCGGGTCCAACAGTTGGTAAAATCCGAATCGTTTGTACACGGATAAGTCGATGACCGACCGTCTGCCACAGAACTCGTTTTTTCCTCCAAGTGCCATCTCTCAAAACGTTATGTGAAAACTAAACATATTTAAACGGATGTTTTAAACGTTTAAAATTTAAAACTCGTTGTAGGAATTATGAAATTAATCAAATACGTTTATAGTCGCACGATAAAACTCCAACTCTCAAAAAAAAGTTTGATCGTTTTTGTTCGATTTTAAATCTGAGTGTTATACCTACTCGTATAATAAAAGCTTTTCGAGTAACTAAAAATATCATAAAGTATACCATAATAAAAACCTAGACGCAGGACATTACTTGAAAATATGATTTGAATGTTTTACTTTCGGTTTTGAAAACGTTTTTATATTGTAACAAAATGTGAAGTGTTTGTTAGTTTTCTTGAACTACCTAAGTATAAATAATACGTGTTGTTGGAAGCAGCTGCGTATATATTACTTACCACGTTTACTTATAAGATAATTTTTTCAAACAACTTTTTCCACTCAAACACAATATGCATCGCAACACTTGTTCACCGAGAGACGGTTGTACGTTATGAGCTGCTCCGACAAAAACTGCGATTCCACTCTAAATTAACCAAAAATCCAAATTATGATAATTAATAGTTACCTTCTATTTATACCGGTTCGAAATGAACACAATTATAGGTTTAGTGAAACAAACAACGATAATGCTTGTCGGGAACGTTGTAATTAATCAAAACCTACGAGTCGGTTGAATAATTAAGTGTATTTTTTAACAGTATACTACATATAATTACGAATTCTTTATGATAATTGACTTTTTTATAACGGCTAAGCAACACTTAACATTTTGACGGTTGACATTGTATTAATTATGTACACCTCGTGGTGAATTCTCGTGATATTCGATATACGTCGTCATTAAGTCGATAAAACATATTTTTGAAAAAGGAATCAAAAATAATTTTTTGCAATCCGTGTAAATGATAAATGGTTAATGGTAACAAACTTAAAAGATCACAGCAGCATTTTTAAAAATTTTGTATTTTAAACTCTGTACCAAACACCGATTTTTGTAACTTCTAGATTATAATAATAAATAATAATATCGGTTTTAAAATTGTTTGCTTTTTTTGTTTTTATTTTTTTTTTTTTGCGTCTTCACTATCTTTCATCACCTGTAAAAATTCTTCGATATCTTTTTAGTTAAAAAATAAAACTTTAGGAACGTAAAAAATTCAATATTTATTTTTACAAGGGGTATATGAACTAATAATATTGTTTTTATTTTTGTTATTGTCCTTAATAGGTGATAGCTAGTGCACAATCGCATACAATTTTATTCATGATATAATTTTTTATACGCTCAGAATTCAAAAACAAAATTTCTGAAACTTGCATTTGGTAGATATATCACGTTTTTTACTCTATTCAGAATCTATGATAATGCACAGTTTACACTTTTAAAATCAATATATGAATTTAAAATGGCTACAAAACATAAAAAAAAAGCGCCGGGATCATTCTAGGTTGCGTGGGAAGTTTGACGGGGTAGCGACTACGCTTTGAGTGGGTCACTAGTTTAGAAGTTGTGGTTTAAACGCATTATTTAATTTCTGAAAGCAATGATAAATCATTGCCTTCGAAAATACGATTCTAAACGAGCTCAGTTGTCTAGTATACGTCGTGATAAAAACAAATTTAACAATAAGTACTCTTGTCAAATTTGTATCTTTCCTATTTTATAATTGAATAATAGTTACAGCTTGGCCCAATCTTTAATTTGGATGTTATGATCAAAAACATCTAAATCGACGTAAAAAAAAACACGTTTCCCGTAATTATTTGTTTCCCCCAAGTTCCATTACTCTCTTAAAAATGATCAAAACAGTTTGAAAACTAAGTAGTTAGCTCGTTAAACCCTTTTAAATGACACATATAAATTTCAAGTCAAACGGAGCATTTTTGGAAATTTTACCGTTTTCGTTTTTTCCTTGGAACCTAAAAAATAATCAACGTTCTAATAAAGTACCATCCGGGATAAATTAATTATCTTTTGTAGTATTGTACGTTTACAATAGAGAATTCATTTTACTAGAAAAAGTGATCACAAAAATAAAAATAAAACTTAACCCTAGCGCCTCGGGGTCTCCCTTTACTGACTTTTCCATAACGTGGTGTTGTCATCCTAAACAAAGCTGTATGCAAAATTTCAGCTCGACAGGACAATTATAAGTTATATAAGTTAATTGTTAACTACAAGATTTAAAAATAAAAAATACTTGGAAAAAAACGCGAAAAACTTTTTCCTGGGATTGAGATTCGAACCAGCGCGGCACCCAGTCGACGAACAAAATATAATATTATATATGTGTGACATACCATTTTATCAACATTTTGTTGTACACTCTTAAAGACTACTGGGCCAATTTATTTGAAATTTTCGTATACTTAAAGATATTTTTTTTTACATAACATATTAAATTTTTAATTCTTTAATAATAAAATTGTGTAAGTTACAATTTTTTGTTTTCAAAAAAAAAAACACAAAATGACAAATTTCGGCCAATTTGCAGAATTAAAACGACTATATGAAAAAAATTGTGACTAACGATTTTTAAAATTTTTTAGTTACGAACAGTAATATATGTTGTTAACATTGTATTAAACTTTTTCTGGAAAATTTAAGTTTTTATTGAAATTAAATGACAATAAAATTGGAAATTTTTGAAAATTTCAAAGTTCCATATTTAGCTCAAAAAATTATGAAATGTTTTGAAATTTGCCTCACACCTGAACATTTTCATTGTCAATGCTGTGTGAAAATATCAAGTCTTTTCAATCATTATTTTGGGAGTTGTGACCAATTAACAAAATTGATTTTGTCAAAAATGCGTTTTCCGTTTTTTCTTAAACTTTTTTTTTGTTTTTCCTGAAAAACTTTTTTGGAATTGAAAATTTCGTAATAATATGATCTATAATTCACCAAGGATATAAAATTTTCAACCGCAAACAGGGTATTGTTGTTAAAGATCGGAGAAATTCCCTAGGAGCTACACGGGCCACAAACACAAAAATTAAAAAAAAAAAAAAAAAACACACATCTTTGTAAAATCAATAGCTTCTTATAATAGCTTTTAATTTTTAATAGCTTCGCTCAGAATCTAAAAGGGAATATTTTGGAGCCGAGGTAGGAATCAACTCATCCCTTTATACGTACTTGCATTTATAGTTACTGTCCTATGGATCCCAGAAGTATTTTCTTTAAATACTTGTCATTTTTAAATCATAGTTATAATTAATATATGCATCAACTTCAATTATTGGAGGATAAAGTGAAGTTCGTCGAGACTGTCCTTAAGTAAAAATTTATCATGCAATTGCATCGAACATATTATTTTTAAATAGATTATCGTACACTTTTGTACCGATCGGACTTATTATAATACGGAAAACATAATCGGGAATAATTTACCTAAATACGATTTGAAGTTGCGCGCACTCCCCCACTCGCAACAATATTCTTTTTAACATCCAGTTTATTTATTACAATATATAGTGGTTTAGAACGATTTCTATAGATAATACTAAGTGCTCGTTTTGAGCTTTTCAGATGATATCACATTTAACTTGGGCGGGATTCTTTTTTTTTTTTCAATTTAAACACTTTCAAACCAACGCGAGCTATTGTTTTACAGACGGCAAGAGAGTGTTTCGCGAACAACGCGACGATGATAAAACCCAAGTCCACGCACACCATCAGACATATCTTGGAGCTGCCGTCCAGGTCGTCGCCGTCCAAACGTCCGGCCGCCAAACCTCCGGACGCTGCGCCGCCGACGAAGAGGACGAAACTCATACTGCCTCCAGTCAACAAACAGGTGAGTAGCTGCGGCGTATCTAGAGTGGGTGATTTGGGTGTTATGGCACCCCCCTAGAGCTCAGAATATTTTTGTTTTTTTTTTGCACTTTTGTTCCGAACAAATACTAAAAAAAATTGTAAAACATTCATAAAAAACTAATCAATTATAGTAGAAAAAAATATATTAAAAATACATACCTCGTTGCGCTCAGAATCTAAAATGTTTTATAAAATGGCGAAAATCAGTTAAGAATAATCAACAAATAAACGGTATGAATGGTAAATAACTGTAGTTTATCACGAAACACGCTGTGCCATCTGGTGTTCGGAGCAACGCGAAACTCTGAAAGGACGAGTGTAACGACGCGCCGCCTGCAGGAAAAATGGTCTCCGGTGGCTCGGTCTGGTGGTAAACCTTGGACGTAATTCGAATATCGGGTAACTTACTGCCGGCCGCCAGAGACCGCCACGAGTTTCCCCCGCGAATATTGTTCACAACACGAATATTGAAAACATAACCGATTCAAAGTTAGATACATATTACGACGTTTTATCAGATAGTGATATCAGATGTTATTCATAAAATCGATTGAACGAAGAATAGTCTATTGGAATTAAAAAGTATGATAAATTTGAAAACAATTATGGGAACGGTCGGTTAGGTCGGGAAGGTTTGATGTTTATAACATATTTGTCAGCAATCCGTCGCTCTCGAACATAATTACGTTTCTGAGCGAGTGTGACTCAGTGAGTCCACAACTTAACAAGTCGCAAGTGTACGTAAATGTTCTATATATTTGGCTACTAATAAAAGTAAGTTTTCTCGTAGGTTTTATGACGCTATAATTCTAGCGCAGTGTAACTTATAACTAGTTTGAATAGTTTCCGGAAGAGTGTTTGCTAATAAAATAATTACGACCTAATACGAATTTCGTTTATATTTTACGTACAATATTTTTAAATATAATTTGTTTAGGAATCAGGTTTTGGTTACGATTCAAATAAACGATATTTATTTTCGATAAAAAAAAAAAATTTAAAAAAAATTACTTACATTGAAATATAATGATAGTGTACGGCAGGGATGCACAACCTATGGCCCGCGGGCCAATTTCGGCCCGCGTAGCCTTTAAAGTTGGCCCGCGAATGTTGTTAATTAAACAAGACTGATTTTTAAAAAATAACAAAACTGGCCCTCGACATGATCCTTTTTCCTATTTTTGGCCCTTCGACTTGAAAAGGTTGTGCATCCCTGGTGTACGGTAATGATGCACGTTATCTGGCGAAAAAACTCTGTTTACGAAATATATAGTAAATTACAGTTACCGTAATAGGTATCGCGGTTCAACGAATTGACAAAGAATGTACAAATATTAATACAAATTGAGACGCTCATATGTATTATTATTCAATGACCAAGACTTTAATCCCGATCCATTGCTGTAGTGTTTATACTATTAAGAATAACAAATTATATGGAAAACATTGTTATAATTTTAACATCAACCGACAAAACAAAACTGTTTTCAGTTTTCAGAACTTCGATCAATTTAACTGAACTTAAATTAAAATTCGTTCGATGGTTTCGTTGTAGTAAATTGTCTAGTATGGTAGTATAACTTTCGAGTGTTTTTAACAACCTATACACTCTGCAATGAAATAATTGTGACGAGAGCTGAGACAACACTCGCGCGTTTATAATGAAAAGCAAAGACAAAGCAAACTTAATAGACGTATTTTAAAATGCATTCACAACACAGACAATATAAACATAACACGTTTTTAAGTACCTGTTAATAATTAAATTAAAAAAAAAAAAATTGTTTATTTTGTATAATAACATTCTTCGTCTTATATTTTATATTGAATATCATTTTTTATTTGAACACAATGCAAAAGTTTTATTGATCAGCTGCTTTATAAAAAAACATAACAAATATCTCAAATTCGTTTCACTGTGTCGCTGCACATCATGTTTATATTACCAACATAGTATTATGCGAAAATTCTCGTTCACCGCACGAACAATACTGTTGTATAAACCGCTGTATTTTGTATACAAAATATAACAAAACGCGATAATACTTTGTAAAAATAAATTCCTCAGAAACCACATTTCGTACAATTGATTGTAACTTTTGAGTGGTTTTATATTGATACGAGATCGCAAAGTTGCCAACATTCGTTTCCATACAATATACTATACAAATGCGATTTCGTTTCATTGTTTAATTTGTTTACGAATTTTAAGAGGCTCGCCGTGTACAGTGATTTCCCTCAAACACACACACACACACACACAATAATCTCAAAAGTTTTGGTGTTTGTATTCATTTTGTGAATTCACCCGAAGCTATTTTTTTTTTCTTCTTTTTTTGTTATCTATGGTTCGCTCTCTGCGAATAGGGATGAATATGTGTCGCACGTACCGTCTACCCCCGCGATGCCGTACGCGCGTCTTCGCTGAACGGCACGAAAAACGCCGAGCGTGAAGTCGACCATGAAATTTATGGTGTAGTCCGGGAAATAAGTCTGCTCGTAGAAAAACAGGTTAAATGTTTTGTAATCTCTATAAAAATCGGATTTATCTAACCAGCCGTTGTGCGTGTCGGTCGTTGAGGGAGTGCTATGTACATTATACGCGCTCGTTGCAGGGGAAAGAAAAAACGGCATCCGAATCGGAGAAAAAAAGATTGTACAACAAACGACAAAAGCCGAGAATATCAATAAAAATCTAACTGGGATACGAACCGATAAAATAAGAGATGTTTTTATCGCCTTACCCTCGGGTCGCACACTTATATCGAGTCCAATAATTTATCAGATCAAGTCCGCTCAAATTGATGCGTTTGACAAAACTTGTTTGGAAAATCAACACAAAAGACTCCCGACGATATTTATCACAATTTCAAAAACGTCTCGAGACTGCCCACTACCAAAGCGTATTTGCATAAAACCGTAGGTATAAGGAATTATGAAGTTATCGATTAAAGTTTTTTTATGCTTTGACCACCGGCCTAGGGTTGTACAATTGCCCATCAAACTTTATGAATATTTGTCGTATAGTTGATTTGTAAAAAAATATGTTTTAATTGATTACGCTATGAACGCTTTCTAATTCTGAAGTCTAATACCACTTATTTTTAACATATATATATATACTTTTACTCTAAACGATCTTTTAATTGGAATGTATATAAGAGTATATACAAATTGAAAATAACGACGTGAACAAATTATTGTACTGTGAATAATCCAAAATGAAAATATAATGTATGTACATATTATATTTTGAAGTGATAGTTATTTAAATAATTTTCTATTAAATTTAAGAGACAATCGATTAGGTAGGTATTGTGTAAGAGTATTTGTGTGATTATTTTTTTACTTTATTTATAAATCATATAACATCGCAACGCGACGGTGTTACCGAATAAAAAAATTTGACATTTTAAATAATAAAAGGTTATTTTAAATTTTTTTATACGGACACGTTTCAATTCAATATGCACAAGAATATTATAGTTTTATTTAAAAAATCATTTTAGTACTTTAATAAAATAAATGTAAATATATTTTACTCAGGAAGGTCAATTTTTTAATAGTTATCTCTACTGTGTAACCTACACTTTTGGTTATGATTTTTCGAATTTTATCCATGCACTTTTGTTAAAATTAGATATTCGAGTGTGCTTTAAATGAAAACTCAAGTAGCAAAATCAACTAAAAAATTATAACAATTTATTTTTTATTTATTTATATTATTTAATGTGTTTATTAGTTTTTTGTTGTACCAGTAACGTTTTATGTTTTTTTAAATCCAATTTTCTATTAATCTACTGTAAAATATTGAATCAACAGTAGTGGCATGTGTTGAAAAAAACAAACTCACTGTTAAAAATCGGAATACTTGACAGTATCCACTAAAATATGTGCAATGATTGTACGTGTACCGTAAAATAAGGATAATTGGCGTCTTAGAGGATAAAATTGCACCCAAAAATTACTTTCGTTTTTAACTTATTAAACTCGCAAACCATTTATTGGACGTCAAAATTTTTTAAACTATCTTTTTCCTGACAAAAATATCTAAGGTTTTAATTATTTTTTTACATTAGTACCATGATTTTGTATCATATTATGCGCATAAGTAGTAATTATAAACAAAAATATGGCAAAAAAATGTGCCAAAAAAAATTATTGGTAAAATATAAATTTCTACACAAATATAAGTTCTCTTTATTTAGTATTTTCAAAATATTATTTTTTCAAGTACAAAATTGTTACGGCCTTAAATCGATGACACCGATAATAGTATACTTTGCGCCATGATCAAATATATCTATGGTATTCTAACGGGTTTTTATCAATGGTGCAGAGTAATCCAACATCACATATGACTTTGCACCGGCCACTGTTTTTTGAAAAAACTTAAAATTAAAAAAAAATCGAAAACTCTTAAAAAATGTCATTATTCTTACCTATCCTTTCTAACCATTGGTACTATTGTATGTATACATATTACTATACCATTCTTACCTAGTTGATATCAATTGTATATTTAGATCACAATTATTATAGTCACAGTGTTTGTTTAAAATTAAAAAAAAACACGAGAATTGGTGCAAAGTAGTATGTGCGAGGAAGAGAAGATGTATTAAATATATTATATTATCCGTAAAGAGGTGAAACGAAAGAACGAAAATTAATTTTCATCACAAGTCGGGGTTAAGCACTAGGTTGTAGGTCGCGGCTTATGGTGCGAATCGTATTGAACGCATAGGCTTTTCCACTCTCCCGTCCTACCCCCAAGATAGGTCCTAATATGTTCTCGCATCTGTAATTAAAGACCCGTTTTTGAGATGTCGTTATGCTGAGGACCCTCGGTGCTTGCGGTCGACAAAATGCTGATTACACTGGAAACCGGCCGTACAGCTGCAGGACTATAGCACAAGCCCGAAACCTTTCTCAAATTCGGCGGACCAAGAAACCGCAGCTTCCGAGGGTGTCTGCAGCAGTCCCTTTCACTCCGCGGACCCCACCAGACCCGCTCTCCTTATCCCCGTAACTTATCGTCACCTACATCGGTTTAATCCGATAACGGAGACGCTGAAACCCTTAAGACGACGTTATACCCAACATAGCAGCTGTCTTTGTGTGACACGCACGGAACATGGGAAAAATCGAGTTTTGTATTTCCAATTTTGTAAGCAAAGAGTTGATATTTCGATATGATAACCTAGAACAAAAAATGAACAAAAAGAACATAATCAGTGTTTTTTTGGGATTTCGAAAAATTGAGTTTTATATGAAACATATTTGTAATTAAGTCACGTGTTTAATTATGTTAACTATTACGTAATTGAAACACTTGTAAACAACTTAAAAATCAATTTCTACAAAAAACGATGCCCTCAAAACATGGATTTTTTTTTTTTTTTTTTTTGTTAATATTTACTATAAATCATTTTTTTTAAAAAATCAACCATTTGCTCACAAAATTGGAAATACAAAACGTTATTTTTCTGTTATTGCTTGCGTGTCAGACAAAGACAGCTATGTCGGGTGTAACGTCCTCTTAAGAGGAGATAATATGTCACTGAAATCGTTCGAAAAACGCGTTATCTTTCACATTCGTTCACGACAAAATCTAAAAAATCAAAACAAAAATTGTACTTTTAGAATACATTTTGTGTATCTTTGTTTCTAGCAAGTGTTTGTGTCCACATTTATACAAAACTAATAATTTTTGATCGTCAGAATCATTTGTTTTTATTAGGTATCATATTGTGTTCTGCGTATACCCACAGGGAATCTCACCGCGTGTCTGGAAATAATAATAATTTGATAACAAATTATTTTTTACCAATTAAATGTTTTCAAAATCTTTTTTTGAAAAATGATTACTTCTTTAGGAAGTAATATAATTTTTTTTTTTGGTTTTTCAGTAATTTGTAAAATCGAAGTAGCCATTTTATAGGTACATATGAATTTCTTAAAATTTGCATATCCGAAACCTGCATATAGGTACAGACACGATCCAATGACGTATCTATTTGTTTTAAAAAAATTCGACAAAATTATTATTTAAATATTTACAACATTTTTTTGTCGGGACCATACATGTTTTATTCTATAGAAAACGACAGTTATCTTACAAACGTGGTAATTCCTAAGCAAAACAATTACAGAAATCGTGACAATATCCTTGTTACATCTATGATCACAAATCACATTAGTAATTATAGCTATGGATATAATCGTGTTGGTATATTGATTATAGAGCATGATTGATTAATTAACTCGTTATCATAAGGGACATAATAAACATACGTAACAATGCACATCGATGGTGAAAAAGCTTAGGTACTATCCAACGTTTCATATTTAAAACCAAAATTTTCGATAATTTTTATTATACCTACTGTAAATCTGTACTCAATTAACTTATATTTTCGTATCTGCATTAGAATAAAGTTCTGAAAAAGTAGGCTTGCATGTTGGCCGTGTTGAATTTTTCTAAAACTAAAAAAAAAAAAAAATATTCATACCTTCGCATTTGATAAAAAGAATTTCCACAAATCAAATTTTCAAAAAAAATTAAATAGACAAAAAGTTATCCTCGGGTGTTCACGGTAAGACACCAGCTGTATACGCATATTTTATACATGAATCATTAATAAAATAAAAAATATGATTTTATTAATGATTTATTCAAAAACAATTACTGTTCAACTCGTTTTATAATGCTTACATTACGTAGTACTCATTATAACATTCGTGAAACATATTTTCTTCACTCGTTCTTAATCATTCAAACATCATAATAGGTACACATAAGCGAATATAGCTGGCATAAACAGTTTTATTCCCCAGAGAGCTTCCGTTCGTAACGTAATTAAGGAGCCAAAACTGCCGTGTTCGTGCTTCAGATCTCAAAACACCAACGCATTTGGTTGATGAAACTACTTACTGCTACGATTCATTTTCTGTCTTAAGAACGATACAACAAAATTATTATTAAATTATTTACGAATCGCAATACGTTCTGTCGAATTTCCAGCATACAATTCTAAATTGAAATCGTTTACTATCAAAGTAAAATTTTTCAACTAGGATCTTAAAAAATAGAAAGTGAATTTAATTTCCATTCATCGGTTTAATAATATGATTAGTAGATATGTGGCATTTGCGAACGAAAGTGTTAATATATCGACTTATAAAAGTTACCAAACTCATTTTGCCGACCCAACTGTTGTTATAATAAGACGTTAACGTGTTGGAAAACTATAAACAACTATGTCAAAATATAACTAGGTGTCAAATGTGTTGTTATAATATGTTTCGTTTAAGTTCAAACATATAAAACGTGAAAAATGTTTCTTATATTTTCTGTAATCAACATTATAAATCGTAAAAAAAAAAAAAAAACTGTCAATTTGAAAAACGATTGGTATAATTTATCGTAATTTTTGTATAATTATAAAATTACATTCATTTCACCTTAGCGTTTTGAAAAGAATTATAAAAAATAACAAACAGTATTCACGCTAACTTAACTTATACTAATCTACCTATAATTTGAAATACCTAGACACCTTCTGACAGTTCTGAATCTCTAAATAAATAAATAAATTGAGTAAAATAACCATAAAATTGTGGGTGAGAAATAATTGCAAATTATTCAAACCCAATATATAAACCGATTTTTCCATGATATAAAGTACTGTATATCAAAGTAATATAGTAAAACATTCTTTATTAATAGTCAAACTAAATGAACAAGTGAAGAATAGATACTTTTTTCTACAATGAACAATTTATATAATACAGTTAGTCACATTAAAGGCACAAAAAAGAAAGGGGTATCTATTGACTTCACTTTTTCCTACTTTTAGTAAAATTGGTTGTTTTACGTATTTAACGATAAGTTTCTGAATTTGTCCCTCTAGATCGGAAGAGTTTTATATTTTAACCGACGTCAAAAAAAAAAGGAGGTTCTCTAATCGATTGAATATTTTTTTTTTTGTTACGCGATTATCTCGCCGATTATGAACCGATTTTGAAGATTTTTTTTTTTTTTTGTTTTATAGGTCATATTTAATATCGGCTAACACACGAAGTAATCACATTTCACTGAAAATAATTCTGGAAAAAAAAAAAAAAAGACAAAAAATAAAACCGACTTAAAAACAGTCAAATGAAGCGAAATACAGTATATATATTTATATGTTCGCACGGTCTCCAAAAAAAAAAAGTGATAACATTTTTTTCATTTCGTTTCATCGTTTTATACTATATCTTTTAGTGCTTTTTTTTCGAAATTATCGTTATTTTTTTTTTTTTCCGTTTGCCTTCTTGTTTTTCAATTTCAAAATACGTCTCCCGTGTTGTTGTACGACATCCGAAGACGAATGAATAAACCGCGAAACGTCCGGCGCTCCGAACAAAACATAAATCTACGACGACCGGCCAACTTTCCAAGACGGGGTGGTACGACGTTTGGGCACCCGGGGGATGGAGAGAAGATGGGGGGTGGTTTTACGCGGCGGCGTGGCGATTAACGTAACGCGAGCGATTCGGACTCCGCGAGAGTTATTAGAAATCATTTAACACCGCGCCCGAGAATATAATTATTATTCGGAAACGAGGTGGTCCGCAGCGCAGCTCTCGACGGGACGGCTACGAAATTCCACAACAATAATTATAATAATAATAATACGTAGTAAAGGATGTCTAGAGGGTATAATACATATATATACGTATCCGTGAGACAAATCAGGGACGAAGAACCGCGGTGCACTTAAGACGACCTGCTACCAACGTATAAATCTCCCGGAGAAGTGCCTTACGTGTGTATACTGCAATAATAACCGGTAATAATAATTCGTGTATATACGTATATATTGTTATACAGCGGCCGAGTCGTTATGTTGGCATTACAAGGGTTAGGTGACCCGATCGTAAATAACGGCACATCTGCGAATTCAACCCGCCCCGCGTCGCCGGCTCGCTCCTCCAGCTGTTCTATTCGGTCTTCTCGCGTTTTAAAGAGCGAGACGCGTACCACCTATACATTATCATAACATTCGGCTAGCCGTGTCGCAGGTACAGACATCCCTTTATACTAAACGTACATACGTCGGTCCCTTTGCCGCCGCCGCCGGGGCTAATTATAACCAATTAGTCTTTAAGACGCCTATTTAAGGACACCTCGCCCCTTTAAGGATACCCCGCCCGGCGACCGCGGGGAAAACGGGGGGTGGAAAAACGACCATTTATTACACCGCGGCGCGCACATTAGCGGCGCTAAACATACTGCGGGCGCGGGGTAGTGGGACGCGCGGCGTTTAAACGCATCCGCTTTTGTGCACGCATCACGCGTTAGGGGTATTTTTCGTTTAAATTTTATTCGAGTCGACGAGAACATCGAAATCGGTACGAGTCGGTGAGATGTATCGAAAAATAATACGGAATGAATTTCGGTCCCGGTACTGATCGTACAGAAATTTCTACGCGCATTGTGTATTACAGCCGTGTATGAAAAATCGAATTTTTCTGCACCACGTGTCGCATGATGTTTACAAAACACTTGTGTCGCGTGCTGTCTACGTGAAAAAATGTATTTCGCCTAAATAATTTTACTAGAGCTTGCACAGTCTTACAGTTGTCATTACGGGTCAGGTTTAGGTAACATGCGGGTCAGGTTAGCGTCTAGGATGCAACAGGTTTTAGACGATTATCCGTTAGCGGAGCAAAGCGACGGCGCCGACCGAGCAAAGCGAGCCAAACGCGCAACGTCTTCGAAAACCTGGACACTTGAAAGTCACTCGAGAACAACGTGAGTAGTAACACTCGTCGCTGAAAATAATATTTCTGTACAAATCACCTAAATTGCTCGTTTTCATAAAACTCGAATAAACACAAAAACACGTTTATCGTTTATCAAGCACCGAACACACACGGACATATACGAATACAATCGATGCGTAGTCGGTAACGTATTAAAAACAGTATGGGAAAATGTTTGAATAACTTTGATAATGTAGATAGCATACGAGCACGTGTACCAATTTTTTTTATCGTGTGGATTCCGCGCGGTAATTGTTTTGTTCGCGATATTCTGTGGCCAAATCGCACTGCACGGCTTGTTTTGTTCATTTTAAATAATACCATTCTGAAACGTTCGAAAAGATTTTCACCATATTACGGATTAATATAATTTACGAGTAAACATTATATAGATTTATGACGCTAAAATAAGAAGAAAAAATTGTTTTCTCGTTCGCACTATAAATCGAATTCCCGAACGACGTGAACGACTCTCGCAAACTATAAAACGTATAGCAATTAATACTAATATATAGACACCTCGATTTAATAAAGATGAAATATAATTCGTTCACAGTTCATTTTACTGTTTATTTATGTGGTCTATATTGAAACGTTATTTATATTTTCCGACCGGTTACTAAACAACATAATTTTGCTATAAATATTTGATGTTAATGCGTGTTCAGGTCTCTCAGATGTTGTTATTCTTTAGGATTTTATTGCTTTACAATGACAGGGTTAGAGAAGGGTAACGGTTATTTTTTTATTTTTTTTTATTTTCCTTGTCATTTTAATTGACTATTTTTATTGACCACTAAAGTCTACTTGGGGGAGTATTATAACTCTTTTATGTTTTTATTATCGTTACATGATGGTCAGAGAATAAAAACCCCTTTATATACAATATACCAACCCAACGTTGTAGTCCCTTCTTAACGTAATATACGTTGTATTTGTTTGTGTAATACGAAAAAAGGTCGAATCGACGTAAAAGTTGAGATTCGTCTACCAGTAAAAAGAATAACAAAAGCAAAAATATCGTTCACTGCAGAGTATAAACCGACTAAGGGTGGAGAAAATGGTCTAATTCGACTTCTTATAAAATCCATAAATCCGTCAAAACATGTTTATGGCCCGCAGTGCTTGTAGATAGGCGTTTTCAATAAAAATCTAGTGGAAAAAAAAAAAAAATAACAATAAAAATTTAGGGATGTTTTTGACTAGACCGGACGGACATGTTGTAAAGGCCAAAAAATCGGACTAACGCTCGATTTCTCCTCTTTCTTACTCGCGTGCTTCTCGCACTCTCACCCCGTTTCATGTTTTTATTTTATTACGTGGGGTGGCCGCGAAATTTATACGGATGAAGATGTCGATAAAGCACTTAAGGAAATCACTCCAGAAGAGTTTTGTCCATCTATTTTTTTTTCGAAAACGACGGGGGATTCGCTTGCCGGGGAATGTGGAATATGTGCCGCCACACATTTAACTCGTTATCAATGAAAGGAACCCGTAAACAAAATCGAAAATCTCCCGGATTTCGTGGAACGTTCACTCCGGGCGTTATCGTAAATTGCTGTATGGCTAAAATATTATTTCAAAAAAAGCTGCTCGATCCCGTTAGGTTTTTCGAGTTTTGTCATCACAGTTTGTAAACATTTGTCACTATAATTTTTTTTACACGCGAGCACCGCCTATAAAAAACAAAAATTATTTGTGTTTGAAGAAAAAAAAAAAATAATTACACATTGATCGCGTTCTTTTTAATGCAAAAACAAGTCGTCTGTCGTTGAATGGTTTTTTTTTTCTCGTCTTTTTAAAATGAATACTATATTATATTGTACGTTCATAAGCGACATTCTCGTTTACCACACTGTTAATTTATCCAGTTCAAACACATGATGGATGACAATCGCCCGACAAATTGTTATAACAGCCACACATTTTTTGTGTGTAAAGTCGATATTCGTTTACGCGCTTTTCAATAGAAATTTTAATTACCATCGTCGTATATTATACATTTGACGTTGTCCGAAGATCGTTTTCGTTAATGAAAGTATGAAGACACCGGCACCGGGTTTGCTGTAGATTATTTTATGTTATTCAACCAAACGGTTTCGAGTTTTTCAACGCGAGCGAGACCCGTGTTTCTGACGTCGCGTTACGCCGGGCGTTTTTTTCTTTTTTTTTACAGCTACGCGGTAACCACAATAATCGTTTGTTTCGGGCGTCAAGAAAAAACGCGCGCACTGTGTAATTAATTTCATTGTAGGAAAACCGTCCCCATCCACCACCGAGGGGGCAAACCACTCGTCGGCGGAACAGTGCGAGTACCAGAATTTGAGAGAGAGGAAAAAAAGCGCACTTATAAACGATAGCGATAAACACGTTGAAAGAATTTCGAAACGTACAAATTAAACACGATCGGACAACTAAATCACGTTCTCGCGTGCGGACGGGTTTCTTTTTTTTTAAAACAGGGCCCGCGTTGGGCGGAATCGTTGGCTTCGCGAAAGCGGCCACACCGTTCGACGACCGACTTAAAAAGAAAATCATCGTTCCCGAAACGAAACCTCGAACGAAAGTCCGACCGATATCTCTCGTCACTGTCGTACGCAAAATTAAAGCTTATTTCCTCAGTGCGTAACGCGCGATCGGTATTGTCGCTTGATTAATATCGCGCGCCACCGCCGCCGGGCACACGCCTTCCACTGCGAGCCCCCGGGTAGGCATATTTCGAATTTCCCGCGCGCTCTCAAAGGGGCGAAATTCGCGTCCACCTCGCTCTCCCGTCGCATAGACCGCACAGAGAAACGAACGCTTTTAAGGCGCCGCGGAATAGTTTCGGCCGGCGATCGAGAAGACCGTGGCTCAGGCCGCCGCCGCTCCGAATCCACACACGCTCTCGCCGTCTCTTACATCCCCCCCGGCCGTTTGCGGTTGTTTAATGGTCTCTCCGGTTTTCCGAAAGGGTTGAGAACACAATGCCCGCGCGCGTCTTTGCTCGACCGCCGCTCTGGACACGGGCGCGACGGAGAACGGAGAACTGGCTTTAAGGCATTATTATTATTATACTACTCACAATGCACCGCGCGGAGATCACGCGCGCACAGTGTGTGTCTCAAGTCCAGATCGCGAGTGAAACGATACACCGTGCTGTTTTTTTATTTCTATCGGTATCGTGTTATACGAATAACATTTCGAAAGATTCGTCCACGAAAACCGACTTGCACGTACAATAAAATACTTAAATTAAACTGTTGTACAACGACTGTAATAAAGTAAACACGATTACGATTTTCATACGTGGAAGAATGAGACATGCGCTGAAGACATGGATGTGCAGAGCTTCGCTAAAAGCGAGAAAAGTCAATTTTAAATAAAATCGAGTTTGTTTCAATTTTGTTTAATCAATACTATTATTGTTATAATAATTTGTTTGATTTTGGTTGAAGATTATGACAAGTGTTTAACAATTTGTATGGTTAAAAGTGAAAGATATTTTACAAAGCAATAAATATATGATTATATTACGAATTTTAAAATCTAAATACGCGTACTTGATGAATTTATAATCACTTGTATAACCGTATGGATATGACATTAAAGTAAAAATACGTATACAAAAATAACCCGATTTTGTCCCGTCCCAACACTGCTTGTTATATCTTTAAAATAAAAAAAATTAAAACTTTTTTCATTCAGGTATGTTACATAAAAAATAGGGGGAGGGGCTAAGTTTAAATGAGAGTACGATTTTTTTTTTTTTTGAGAGGTGGCGAAATCAGGTTTCGCCTAGTGCACTATACTTGCTTGAGCGCCGACCCGTCGAGGCGTGACGGTGTGACCGCCAAAATGACTCACGTCTAGTCGTGTCAAAAGGCGTGATTAAAGATAACGGTTGCAGAACGAGATGCGATAAAGTAAGTGGAAATCGATCGCAAAAGAAAAAGAAAAACGGCCAAAAACTAGTGTCTACCGCTCGATAGACCCGGTGCAAGCCAAAACGGCATACGGTTTCGTACGTTTACGCCGACATCGGGGGATCGTTCAACAGCCGTTTTGCCGATTGATTTCGGTGGTCGTGTGATAACGCTAATAACAATGGCATACAGCTCGTCGTGCAAACGTATTGTCTTCAATCGCGGAAAAAGCGACTAACGACGCAGTGGCAAATACAGAGATCCCGTGTGACCGTCTTTTTTTGAAACTTCGCTCACATAAAAATCCGCAAAAATATCCATCCGCCAGACGACGGTACACTATCGCCAACCACGTCAGCAGAGTCATTTTTCGTCGGGCACCCGCAAACTGTATCAGTTCGTGTACAGATTACCTATTATTTGCCGTGTTAACGATTCCGCCGCCTAGGGGCCGATTTTGACTTGTAAAAAAACAATTATAATCTTAACATGAACGACAGAGTTGAAATTTGTTCGCTGACACGTTGTATTGTCAGTAGACGTGAACAGTTTTGCGTTCGAATTGATCAGTCTCAGAACTAAATACGACGATAAAAACATTCATTTTATTGTTCTTGAAAAAAGTTTAAAACATTGGATGGAACAAAAGTTGTCGCGTTTTATAAACAGTACCGATTCACTCCGTGTACAAACAAAATAACGGAAAAAAATGGAACAAACGAAATTGTAGTCTTAAAGAAACGTTTTTGAAATCAATTTTGAATATTCGGTATACCTCGGAACGAATCGTTTGGTCTTTTTTATCCGTTTCCTCGACTCTTTTTTGAAAAATCAATAAAATTACTATAGACTCTTATAATAAAAATATAAGACCCGTGATTAAACGTGTAAAAGCCATCGGCGATAAATAAAAAAGTCTGTTTTTCAATATTTTCGTTCTTGGCATAAGATGATAGTGAAAACCAGCTACAACCGTTGCTCGATAGTGAATCCATTACTGTGTAGGTACATAACTTGTATTGGTTGATATCAAATTTAACAGTTTGAAGATTATAACACGAGAAACACTACAAATTCAGTATTATGGCTTTACTCAGATCCTAAATAATAGTTTTGAAAAAACGCGTGTCTTTATAAACACACATAGAAAACTTCTACGACTTAAAAACATTCCTAAAAGTTTTTTTCACCCGGGAAAACTGCACTTTTTCCCTCACCTCCCTCCTTTACACGGCACCGATTTTGTCACAATCTGCTACACCGAAACGAACTCGACTCGGAATAAGAATAGTGACGGTATATGTAGTTCAAGAAATAAATCCCTATAAATTGACTGTCAAAATCCATACTTAGTGGTATCAGGTACGCAGATGAGGGGGTGCTGATGAGAGGCCCGGCCACCCCTCTAACGACCCCGAATTACACGAACCTTCGGCAACGCTGTTTTGTTTTGTTACCCAACGCATATGGTATTGTACACATCAAGTTTTAAATTACAACGATTGATAAAATTATTTTGAAGTACTCAAAATTCTTTTAGGGGTACATGAGGACCCCTTACAAAACGCCAGCCACCATTAATTGATCACTCCACTTTTATGTTTTCGGCATAACGCTCCTCGTATAGTACGCAAAGTTCCACGGTTAAATATCATACGATCGTTTGTTTTGCACTCAAACGTCCAACTCGCACTGCAGTTTATGTTTAGCGACGAAAGAGCTGTAATATTTGGATCGTGCCTACTCTTTACTGACGTCAATGATCACGAACGACGGTGTCGACCGAATTTGTAGACCACGAAATATGGTCAACGTTTTTTTAACGCTTCAAAGACTCTTACTACATTTATGCGTGAAAAATTCACTTTTGAAAAGTCGTACTTGATCGTCGGGTGCTGTTGAACTTCGGGTCACACTGTACACCCCACACACGCTGATTATTAATACTACGCGTATACGTGTATATATGGGCCCTTTCTCATACTGCACACACGCGTTCTATTTATCGCCGGTCCAAGGCACAGTCTTGCGGCTGGCTTCTTAGTCCTCCCCTGCCGCGTTTCCCACCTCTCACCCCTAAAAACAATACGGCCCGCCGACCCTCTCTCGGACCCTCGACCTTTTCTTAGTAATTAGTTTGAACCCTTTAAACTTTGCCTAACAAACGCCAGCCCTGCAACCCGCATTCCGTCGGTCCCACACACACACACACACTGCACTCTCCTCCGAACTCATAAGCATTATGCAGCATATTATGCAGCAAGCACCCGAGCAACCCCCCCCCCCCCTCCCGGTAGTATATACCGATTACCGATCGTTTCGGATTTTCGTTCAATTAGACCGACTTGTCCGTCGTCATTCACATACATACAAGCGGTCGCGCATCATAATAATACGGAAGACGTGTTACACAAGAAATCCATTTAGAGTACGGTGAAACAGTGGTTTTGCAGGACTTCCTGCGATTATGGCACATTATGGCATTCGTCCGGGCTTCGGTGTAGGAACCGTGAATCGATTTTCTGCTACAAGTCCAGTGGCGTGCCCAGAAATTCACAAAGGGCGATACATGGGAATAAACAATTCATTTCAATTTACAATTATTCTAATACACGACACTCCAAACTTGGACACTGTACTGCCACGATTAGGGGGACTTAGAAGATCTTAAGCCATTAACAGCCTCCAAATTTGGTTTTTAGTGCGTTCACGTTCTTCCCGAAAATAGATTTTCGTCATAATAAGGACTGGCATTAGCCCCCCCCCACTCTAAATTTTTGGCTCAAAGCCCCTCTGATCTGTTTTAAGGGATTGTCCAGAGCTAGAACACTGCTAGGAGGAAATGTTTTTTAAAAAATCGGAGAATTAGAGACACCGATTATACGATCTGCGTAACGGTATAATTCTTAATACAAAATTGTTTTTATCATTCTTTCACGTTATCAAATTAGTGCTTGCAAATTGAAATCAATCGTTTCGTTAGTATCATTGTTTATTCATACTTTACTCTATATATTTTATGACCTGTATTTTTAATACTATACCTAACTGCAGTTTGTATGCCCACAAGTTTTCTATAAAAAAAAATTACAAAGGGGATGGATTTAATCTCCCAACCACCTCCCCTTGCACGCTCTACCGTAAATAACTGATAATTTATATTTATAGTACATGTTATTGTTCTTTGGTTCTAATTTCTTTTGGACTGCCTATTCGCCATTATAATCTACTATGTGTAAAAGTGAAAGAAATTGATACAATCCGAAAGACGATTCTACTGAGTAATCAGGTGGACGCTACATTAGCAAACCAACTGAAAGCAAATATAGACGACTTTGAAGATTCTTTTAAATTAAACGAGATATTGCAATTAATACTATTACTCCGGACGTAAGTAATTTTGGTTCAAGTTTCGTAAAATATAAAATAATTACTATACTTATAATCTGAGTTCAAGCATGTGTTTTTTATTCACCAATGTTTTTGAATAAAGTCGATCACGTCTTTAAATACTTTTACCTCCGATAAATCATGTTTGACACGAACAACAACAACAAATTTTAGTTTTTCCGAAGTTTTGACACGAGGAGCGTTCAATTTCACACTTGTTATCTCTGTTTCCCTTTCTCTTTTATTCCTGCGCGGCGCAGTTACGGGATATAACCATTTGTGAGAGGAGAAGTGGTTTTTGATTTTTTTTTTTTTTTACACCGACATAATATAATATGTATAACTTTAATAACGAGACCTGAAGAGAAGCTCTGCACGTATCAAGTAACATGTGAACGTAAGGGGTGTGAAATCCGCGTAGGGGTTGAACCGCTTAGGACGAGCGCGACCCAAATCAATTTTCAAGTGCAGAAGTTGTTCGCCTTTTGGCTAGGATCCACGTCACGGGCACGCTCGTATATAAAACGGTAATGAGACGAAATAATTCCTGTTGCCTAAACGTATACATCAACATCAACCTTGACGTGCTGTCATTTTTGGATCGTTCTCTGGTTTTGGCACGATCACGTTGTTAATTTACACTGTCGACGTATTTATATAATTATTTGAATAATATCCGCCGGTATTTTGTAATTTCCCCGAGTTTTTCCGGTTTGTTTGCAATACTCGAATTATTAGTCGCAGGATTCACGCATTGTCTTAGTGCAATCAATACTTTCATATTTTTTTTAATCATATCTCGCTCGAAACTTAGAAACTTAATTACGTTTCAAAGGTGCGACAGTCCCCCCGAAGACGCTGTTTTTAATGTGCTAAACGATAAAATGTTTGCATAGACAGCATTTAAAAAATGTGCCTTACAATATGGATGTTATTAACATTGATAGTACAATTGTTTTTATTTTACAAATAAATCTTTGAAAAATATTCAGAAAATAAAATCTCGTACAATTAATTGAAATTCTGTTCGAGTTAGAATTAATTGAATAAATAACCCACGAACGTTGGTTAAAACCACTTTTGACGTCACCCGGTTATCTCGATTGGATTGAAAATGAAAAAAATGTTTGCCATACTATTGAGGTTTTGTCGAAAATACATTTAAAATGCGTCTTAAAATTATAACACTGTCAAAAAACTTTTTGGACTCGACCACATTTGAGATTGACAAGTCCAATTAAAACCCGTTATTTTAATATAAATACGAGGAAAATCAACAAATTAAGTCTCGTGTAAATTACTGTTGAGACGTTTAGGGAAGATAGCGTCAAAACTTTTGTTGATGGTAAAAAAGAAAAACCGTAGGATTCATAAAGCTTAAAGAGCATGAACACTCGAATAACTATCTGACGATGGCTGATTCGATCATCCGACGACAGCCTTTTTAATTCGTAAGAATATACAATCTACAGAAACAATCGTTTTCAGCAGTGGTCCGAAAATTGTAATTTATTCATCGCTACTCGCAGGAATCTTACGATCCAGGCGTAAAAATGTTTACAGGAATGAAATATCCAAAAATCTTTATAAATATTTTGAATACAGATGAGAATCGCGTGATGAATGCGTCATAAAAAAAAAACAAAAATAATAATAATGATATTTCTCTCGTCATTGTTTGCAAATTATACAGTTACGATTTTTAATTTCAGAAATCAAACATACATGCTAAACGGTATGTTACTAAGAATTTCTCTCGTACCATTTAAAATATTTTAGCTTTTTGACTTGTAGTCGGTACACACTCATAATATGAAATGCGAGTTCACAATTATATTACTGTCTTTACTTATCATATACGCGTTTTACGGGGTAAAAAAAAAAAAAAACCGAAAATTTCAATTTTATTCAAAACGATTTCTTATAACAGTACAACACCATAGTGTTGCGATTCAACGTGCACTGCAGTTTCTTTACCTCCGTTTGGTGCCCTCTCCCAACCAGCGTATACGGTTTCCGGTGTTTTAGACATAATCTATTTAGTTTTTTGGCCATAACTTCCAAATTCGTAGACGAAACCAGCTAACGAAAATGTTTGAGCTACGAATGGAACTTTATAATTTTCGACGGTTTCCATTTCACTTGTGGTTTTCGTCCGGTTCAACACTTGTGACAGTATCGTTACGATTTAACGCGCACTGCAGTTTCTCTCGCCCCCAATTTCGCCACTCCCGCACACCAATCACTCATGTAATACAGTTGTTTCCAGTCGTGTGAATCCGTCAACAGACTTTTTTTGTGTAAAAAAAAAAAGAAATTTAAACATTGTCTTTGTGGCGCACGGTTTCATTGCCGCGCAACGAACGTGATATTGTATACTACTGATGCATATTGTGTTGCGTCTGCGATAACACACTCGTGTACGGGGACGAAAATTGGTAGTTTTTTTTTTTCATTTTTTCAATACAAGAGATTGTTTTTAAATATTTTTTTCATAACGTAAAACAAAAAAAAACTACGCCGTAAAACCGTTATACCGCGTCCGCGACCGGCGTTACGACTGCTCGCCATGACCCCCCATAAACCCGTCGTCGCGCGTTCCCGTCGGTCAAAGTTGAAGGGTTGCGATCCTTTCGCGCGACCGGGACAACGGGACCGGAATACAAAAACGCCGCTGCTAGGACAGACAGCGTGTACACACCCGTACTGGGGGCTCATCGCGTATTCCGATCCACACACACGTCGACGCCCGTAAGCTTTCCCTCTTATTATCACACTCCGCCGTCTGTCCCGGCGCTAACACCATTATCGTATCTGTTTTTCGTACACAACGACCGGACACGTCGTCTCGCGCGATCGAACACAATAATGACCGCTGCAGGAGAGAGCATATATCATCGTCATCATCGGCGTCCGGATCCACCTAACCGCCAGCTGTCGTCGAACGCGCGTATCCCGGATTCTGATAAAACACGAGGTCGGCGGAGTGACCTGCCGAGGGAGGCCGCGCGTTCGAAAAAAAAAAAGAAACCGGCTGTAAAAGCTGAAATTGTACGCACGAAAAACAGCCGGAATACGCTGCGCGTGGGTAGACGCGTGGGTAGACAGACGTTTGACGCTGTTTCGGACGGTTACGTTCGCAAATCGATTGAAAATCGCTCGCGGAAACAACCGCGAATCTGAGCGGGCTCGGTGACTCGAGTTTAGGCGAGGTTCTGTCGAACAGGGGAAAAAAAACGAATAGAAATTTATTCGTTCGAAACATTTTTACTCGATTTCGGAACTATTAATTTCATCGAAAACAGTGAGCTTTTTTTCCATTTTACTTTTCATTTCGTCCGTCTAGATTTTTCACTCTCGTCGAAATTCTGTATTCGAAAAATAAAGTGCTGTTTTCTCCCTTTATTCGATAAAAAAATGTATTTCACTATACACGCCGCTAGTAAAATATTATGTTTACACAATACGCGCTCAATACCTTTAACAGTATTATTATTGAACTGTTTTTTTTTCTTTTCATTCTAAAGGGTTGCGACGAATGTTTAGTATTTTCAATTATTAACGGTGAAACCTAATTAAACCGAAGTGAAAAAAAGGGGGTGAAAAACCAATGAAACTTTATTAGCGAAACATTATTGTATTTATTAGTGCATCCGATTAATGTTTTCTGTTTCGGAAGTGTTTTTGTTATTTTGTACATTCATTATACACCGTGTTTTTTTTTGGAACTGTTTTCCAAATAATAATGGTCGCTCGAGAAAAATAAATATATTTACCGATTGAAAACATTTTAATTAGAGTACCGATTGGGTTGAATTTGTTTTGTTCTTTTTTTTTTCCGTTCTAAAGAATAATAATTTAACTTACATTTAAGAGTGTTGAAATCTGGCGTCAAAATCAGGCAATAAATGTGTAACTGTTAAAAGAAACGAAAAATAACACTTACCTACTGGTTATAATAAAATTAATTCGCTGTACTCAAACAACAAAAGGGTCGGTTAAAGAATTGTGTGTAACAAAAGCTTCCTTTATACTGAAAACGAAAAAAAATGGTTAGATTTTTGTTTATATATTTTCATAAAAACATAAAACTTTTAAATTAATCGAATTTACACCAGTGTTATAAATACATTCAAATATATATTTTTCACTTAACGTCACTATATCTATATCTTCGAAAGTTTTTAACACAATTGCTAACGGATGTCGTCAAAAAGTTGTAAATTGACATAAATTGTTTGATATTCTTATAAAAAAAAATTCTACGATCTACTTATTTATGTTGCGATAAACTTATTCCAGCATTGATTCACAGTTCTACAAAACGTAGATAAATTTCGTAGCGATGTATGTAACAACCGTCATAGTATAAAATTGTTTGTATAAAAGTGATTATAGTTAGTTGGGTCTTTAGATTTATTAAAAAAAAAATTCTATCTTAGCTTTTATTATTATTTTTTTTAGTTTCCATAATGATCTTGTTAGTTTCAATACGGTTGTTGTATAAATTGTTCCCAAAAAGTCATTATAATCTTTCTAAGTTGTAACAGTAAGTATTTGTTACTATGATATTCACAATTTGATTTCTGTAGTATGACTTTTCAACATTTTAGTACATACTTACTAACAAATATGTATCGTACGAACTTCTTGGCATTCTCTTACAGAATAAACGTACATGGTATTTCAGTTAATATTAGACGGTCGCCCAAAGGTGGCCTTTTTCATTTATTGATCATCGTAATATATTAATGAATTGTTATTAAATATTATGAACAGTGGCATTCTTCAGAGAAGGATCGTGGATGGATAATGTATTTTTAAATATCAATTGAATTGCAAATTGTTATTACTACTACAACTTAAATAAAAGTTATAAAAAATTTTAAAACCGAATAATGTTTTTAGATTTCTAAAATCGAGATGAAAAAAATACTATGAAAACATAACTTGGCAGGAACCTTGAAAGATTCGTTTTATAATTCGGCCGTGCCTACAAAACTTAATTGATAATTGTTGAACTGTGTGAAATATATTTCGTCGTAGCAAAGGTTTTGGGCATTGACTAGTTAAAAAGTTAGAGGTAAGTTCAAATGTCGATTTTTTTTAACTCTTTAACTTAACTAGATTATTATTTTCGTTTTTAATCTTATTCAGTTAAAAATGTAATTACATTGATTGAATTTTTTATAATAAATTATTAGTAAACGTAAATCGCGGTCGGGGGAGGTCCAATCCACAGACATATAAGCTAATATGGACTGCGCCTTCCTCACCCCCTGCTTTATCAAAAAATCAGACAACAGAGCAGAAATGGGTCAGAATTGTGGAAGAAAAAATGTTGAGTTTGCTTGTTTCACCACGGAAAATTTTCGGCAGATTTATTCTATTAGAGTTAATGAACTTGAAAGATTTCAATCACATTTCATATTAAAACTATACAATTTATTGAAGTTTAATTTTTAAAACTTTCGTAAAAATATTTTGCATATAAAAAAAACTTTAAAATTAATAGTACGTAGTGCAAGCTACATGATATACACCTTGTAATATGATCGATATATTTTTATATTTGATTAAAACGAGTCGGAAGACGTTTAAAATTAAAATTATACGATTTAATCGGACCGCTGGACGTAGCTGATATGAACAATAATATCGAAGTACATTATTCTAGTTTAACACCTGTCAAGTGTTAACGAAGTAAAGGGTATCGCTGTGGATATTTCAATGAACACTTAGCACGGACAAAAGTACGAGCGAAAGCAAAAACGAAGTGATTCTTAAAATTCAAAAATGTTGGCGCCAGCTGTTATCGGCGGTTCAGTTATCATAGTAATAAAAGTTATGAATAAAAAACAAAATTTCACACAATTTTCTCCCGCGACACCTTTTTTTTTGCTTAACAGATGTCGTTTTGAAATTTTCACCGGAGACGTTTAGTTAATATGTCCAATCAGTCCGAAATATCCATCATTTCCTCACACTATAAACACTGTAATCCGTCACGATTCGTACGATATCGTGTATTGTAAAATCATACAGACGGGCATGGTTCTACCGCTGAAACTTTGTGACGGAAACGTGTCGAACACGGAAGTGAAAAAAACCATATCCTGCGTGGATTCGAAATAAAAATATACGAAATAAACCGGCAGAACAAATTCGGTTTGTATGCACCACGAAAGTCCGTGTGTCGCGGACACGAATATCGTTGTGTTTGTATTGTTGTTATTCATATGTAAACAAAACGGCGATCCGGCGACGTTTGATTTATTGACGCGGGTCGCGCGCGCGAGACTTTTTGGCGGGGAGAAAAAAAAAAAAATACAAAATATTTCAAAACTTCGCGGCGTGCAGCGAGAGATACGGACCGCAAAGGGGAAAACGGCCGCACGCACGTATACATGAATATATAAATCCAAGTCGTTTTCAATCAGAAAAATTGGAAAAAATGGACCGAAACCGAGAAAAGGGTCACGACGACGAATATTAATATTTGCATGCGAGCACGTCGTCGTCGTCTCCGGGGACGTCCAAGGCCTCGGAGAGCGCGCGCAAACTATTCTTTTCCGCGGCTGACTGACCGCCGGCATTTTTCCCTTTTCCCCGACAGCTATTTGACGCGGAAAACATTACGTCCCCACGCCGGATTTTCCGACGCGTGTTCCGATCCGTTATTTTTTTTACAATCATTTTTTCTTCAATATTATAATTTTTTTTTTCTCTTTCATTTTTTTTTTTTTTTTACTTGACGTCCGTGTATCTTTTTACGCGTATACTTTTTGGCGAGGGAATAAAATATTTAGGATACCCCGCGCGGTTCGATTATTTATTCCTCTCGGACGCGCGCGGTCGAACCGCTGACAGGTTTCGCAGGTCGAGGCTGTCCGAAAAAAAAAAACAAAAAAAAAATAACGTTAAATACAACGTTTTGACGTTTTTCTAACAATCCATTATGGTGGGTATGTAAACGAACATTGTGTTGTTGGGCTACGTTTGAAATATACTATGGACACGACGGTGTCTTAAACGGTATAACACGACAAACAATTAAACCGTGAAACATTTCGTTTTGTTCCCTTTTTTTGTTTTTTCGAATATATATATTCATGTATACATGCAGATTGAAACTAGGATTTGGTTTTTACGTAATGGTATTACGCTTGGCTGCCGCGACGCATTTCAAAACCTTCGTGTTTCGTCGAGGAAATAAAACTTAATAATACGTCAATTTGAGACTTATTTCGTACGTGCAGTAGTATGAAAGGCACGACTATTATGGACCTCGTTTTTCGACGGAGTATGAATAAATAATATACTGTTTAGCTTTTTCCGCGATCTACATCTACAAACTTTGTACTTTTTGTACCGTAATGTATACTACTACTTATAACTTGACGAGCAATTCTGAATATTGTTCCACTCATTTACACGAGAATATAAAACATTCATGTTTCCTATGATATGGGGAAAAAAAAAAATACAATCAAATACGGTGTTTGTACACTACGATTATTACATTTCTCGGAAAACGTTCTTAATTGAACTAGAAAAAAAATCGCGAATCTGTGAACCGTAAGCTATGGATTCAAATCATTCTTATATTTTGTACCTAAATTATCATTGTGATTCCGCGTTAGTCTGCAGTTACGCTCATACTTATTAAAATATTGTTATAAACAAATAATTCCATGTCGTTTTCAAACTTTTATGTACTACATTGATTTCGTACGTTATAAAAGATTGGAAAAAGTTTTGATAGGTATTTTTTAATAATTTTATTTTTATATAATTATTATATAAAATTTTTTACATATATTTTTTGTTAAATATGTGGTTTTTACCAGGACGTATACTAGATATGTGTATTACCTATACTAGATAACTGAGCTCGCTTAGAATCGTTTTTTCAAATGCAACGATTTATCACTGCTTTCAGATATTAAATAATACGTTATTAAATAGTCACTACTCCGTAAAACTACCCACGAGACCTGGATTGATCCCGGTTTTATTTCAAAGTTATATTATAATCATGTGCGTGGAAAGGCTGATATTTTTGCTATACAATTCAAATACGGACTTATTATTATAGTTCTCATTAATATTATTTTGTGTGAAGTTTTTATACGTTGTAACCATTTTTTTTGTTATTCTTCTGTCTCTACTTATTTTTCCCACATGGTTTGTTTAGAATAACATAGGTACCGCGTTTCTAAAGAACAGGTACTTACCCCTCACTGTGATTTTTTTTAAAAATTGTATAGATTTCTTTTCCCCGATAATTTTTACTTTATGCGTCTCTACCGTATTATTTATTTTGTACACGACACTTTTATAGAGATAATTTATTTCGGGTCTTAAGAAAACCAATTATTTGTGTTAACCCCTGGGCCGTGGCGTTGATGATGATTCCGACAGATGAAATAATGGCGATCCAAGATTATTGTGTACAGGTCTCAAATATAATATACGTATATATATATATATATACTAGCTGATCCCGCGCACTTCGTTGCCCGTAAAAAATGATAATTCGTAAAAAAAAAAAATCGAGTTTGTTCGAGTACTTTTGGGTGTAATCGCTGCAGTAAGCGCGACTCGGCCACCCTGGTTCGCGGACAAAGTACCACCTCGGTAGGCCGTGTTCAAAAATTCGATTTGACGCAAGTTTTTGTACCTGGTCTGCCCGAACAACCGGTGGCAACCAATAATAATTAAGTACTAATTTCTACTATATACAGTAGAAATCGGTTATAACGAGTTTCAAGGGCCAACTAGTTTTTCTCGTTATAACCGGTAACTCGTTATATGCGGTTAGAACGAACATTCGTTGAAACCGATTAAAAGCGGAATACAAAAATAAAACCGTTTTTAAATAAAAAACGTGTTGTTTTTAATAATATCTTAATTTATTTAATAATGACAATATTCAAATAACTTTTTTTGATAATTAAAATTATAAGAAATACAAATTAAATGTAATAACATAGAAAAAATTCAAATTTTGCGTTAAAAAATTATATTTTTAATGGGAAGGGTGAGCCTGATGCTTTGAAAGTAAATTTTCAATATTTGGCTTTAAACTAGTATATAAATAAATAGGTACATAAATTATTATGTGGACTTTTGTAGATGAAATAGATTCGTTTGGCGACCGGCCGAGGTGATGATAAAACTGTGTTTTCTTCCCGTCTCGAATTCAACTCCGCAGCACTATAAGTAAATTATCGATGGGTAAAAAAAAAAAAAAGGGTTCAATTTTCGAACACATAATCACGTGGAACAATCCCATTAATATTCATTGGGCCAATCTTGTTTCACAGTATAATGTATGTTGTTACTATAGTACTGTAGTGCCGTTTGGATCGACAAAAACAATTTGTCCTTTTTTTTTTTTTTTTGCGCCGTGAGGCACTTAGGTGCCTTTATTTCTTCGTATGCTTTTTTTATCACCGGATTGTCACGTACCTACACCCTGCAGGGCTCGCGCGAACCGCGACACCCTTGAACGGCCCGCAACGACGGGTCACGGTCGGTCGCGCGAGTGTTACGACGGCCATGGGACGCGCAAGATTTTCAGTCGTATATCTTTTATTTATTTATTTATTTGTTTGTTTTTTTTATTGCTTTTCGTTTGCACACGACAATAGTGTAAGAATTAAATCCTCAATGGTTGAACACTGGGAAATGAATAACCTATAGCCTATCTTATAAGGTAATATTGGGCGAAGAGTGGGTTTCGCAACGCGGGTTGATCACTAATTTTCGTATTTAACAATTGTTTTTTTTTTTTTTTTTCAAACGTGTTAAAAACAAAAAGGTGTCATTAACGTCGACGGCAAACTGAAACCGGACGACGTCGGGTTCGGACAGCTTTATTATAATTAGTATCTTAACGAAACTATTTCTATAACGAATCTAAAACGAACGATACGATCGCCACGAGCTCGCCATAAAGCTGAACTATAACGACCCGTCCTGGGTCTTGTGCTGCGGATAGCTCTCGGCATTGCGACAGTATCCTGTCGAATCCTTTTGTTGACAGCGCTGTCGGCGATGACGTCGGTATTAACAACGATTGACACGCGATACCGTTATGAGTCACCGATCGTGATATCCCTTACTGTTTCTTTACCCGTACGGGCTTTCCGTTAAAATTATTTTTAAGGACAACACGTTTTCGTCAACTCTGAAAAATACGAAAACGTGAACCTAACCTTGTGAGTACAAACGATTTATTTATACTGTTTTCAAAACACTTATCACCGTACACGGGCGCGATTCGGGTTGGACAGAGGGAGCAAAAGACATCCCTGGTTAGTCTTAAGCACCCAATTTTTTCAAAAAAAAAAAAAATTACGCTGCACGAATCGGCCTACCCCCGAACGTTTTACAATTTTGAATCGTACTTCGAATCGCGCGCCAAATCGAATCACGAGCCGAAAATCGGTCAGGTTAGGTGTCCGTGCCGCGCGTACAGTATCGCGCGAGCGGCCGTATATAATATAATATCATTATGATATTCCGCGTTACAGAGCTGAAAAGTTTGTACGTGATTTATGCGCGTTGCTCGCGTATTTCGCACACTTTGTTGACCTATTGTCTATACGTTCGCCCGGACCAGCGCCATTTATCAAAAGCCCGTTCGCTTTTATCGCCGCTGTCGCGATCGAAACTTAACCCGAAAACCGTCATCCGAAAACCGTCGGTCGCGGCGCTCAACCCTTCCGACAGGGCGCCGCGGCGACTGCGTGCATTACACACAGGGTGGAGATCACGTACGCGCCGAGTGTAGCAGAGTATACGAGACACCGCGACCGGTTTGTTGCCGGTTCGTGATTTCACAATAGTTCTTCCCTCGCGGGTGATTCTGGAGCAACTTCGAAACGGTACAGCCGACTTCAACGAGTCGAACCTACGTCATCGTTATAGTCACGTCCGATCAGGGAGGAGCATTTGTCACCCGTAGTGTTTTTAATGTTACGAACGACGGCAAAAACACCTTTAAAATCTGTAATCGTTTCTTAATGTACACTGACGATCTAAAAACGTTGTGCGTATGTTGGTGTACAATCCAATTGATGATAAACTGCGATCTGATTTGAATCGCTTTTATTCGGGGTGCCAAAATTAAACGGGCTGATTGCGGAGAAACCCTCGCGAATTTCGTGAATTCGATTGTGCACCATTACGGTACTACAGAATTAATGGGGAATATCCGGAATAGTTACAATTGAATTCCACCAGAGCGCGCATTCTATATTGTATTTCTATAGCGGTACGCTGTCTTAGTACGGATTCACAGTTCCTTCGCCCCAACTGAAACGGTAATGTTTGTTTTGATAAACAATAACGATTCAGAATACAATGTCATTGAGTTTATTTTTAATAAAAAAAATACTCTTGATATTAAATTTTAAACAACAAGGTCGATTTAAATAATAAATTTAAACACTTATGATTTCAAAAAAAAAAAAAATTGATTTTTAAAAATTGGCCATTCGAAGGTATAATACATTGAGCAGTATGTATAGAATGTACGTTTAAAAGTTACAGACTTCAAACTACAAACCGCAAACAGTGCGATTTCGCGTTTTAAACTGTTGTTACTGACAAAAAAAAAAAACTAAAAATTCTAAAATATTTTTCTAGGTCATAGTAAACTCTGTATTAACTATATGTATACTCAAGTACTCAACCAAACCATTTAAGCTGAAGAAAAAAAATATATTGGATACGATCCCTTAATATGGGTACATTAATAATACATGTAAATTTTATCTTGGGGTGAACAAATAATGTGTGTAACAAAAAAAAAAAATGCTACGTTTTTTTGGTGCATTTCTCGTGGCGCTAGGCAACTAAAACTCAAAGCATCCTTATATAATGCGTTCTCGTGGGCAATTTAGGGATTTAAGAGTAGAAATGCATTCCCCTTTAAAATTGCTGTAACATGTTATTTATAGTGTGGATCGTTTTGTCGTGAATGAAAAACGTATTGATTAAAATTGGTACAATGAATATTCTTTGACTTATTAATGATCTAATGTTACAGGTAACGAGGGAGAAATTTGTACGCGTTTCGAAAAAAAAAAAAATAAGTATTTTACTGATATGATATATGCATTTAGATATTTTGAAACACAGATAAATCAATCGAAGTACTTATTACGTAGATGATTTTAGTTACAATACATAACATATTAAATTAAATTTCACAGTAGCGATTGTATATTAGGTACTCGTAATACGTGGATTTACTCTTGCATTTTTCACTGGAACAAAAAACTTTTTCGTATACTTACGAAGTTGCGCCTACTAATTTACCTGCAAGTAAGTGCGCACTCTACGTTTAAAGTTATGTTTTGTAGTCAAACGATAAATAATTAAAATATGAATTCAATTGAAATCGTGTCAGATATTATGCTTTTTCTGCAGTGCCGATTACGCGATCTACGGTTTAGTCGCTAGATGGAGCCACTTAAACTCGTGGTGACAATAATAATTACCGTGCAAACAATTATTATTATTATTATTATTTCGCTTAAAACAAACTCGGTAGACGCGACGTTGTAAATAAATTTAATATCGCCGTGCTTTTTCGGAGGATTTCTTAAAACTTAGACAGCGCGGTCTCGTGTTGTTATCAAACTTTCGCGGCCGTCTGGCAAGTTAAGAGTTATTAACTCCAACTTTGGTCGTAAAAAAGAGAACAGCGAATATAATGTGACGAAGGGGAAAACTAAAAGTTGTTCGGAATCAACTTTGCTCGAAAACTATAACACACAACCAGGGTCAATGTCACTGGGTCAAACATTCGATTCGAGTTTGGAATTTCAGCACAAACTATTAGAATCCGAATACTTCCTGACAACTTACCTCAGTTTTCAAAGTGGAACAAACGGACTTTTGAGTTTTAACCGTTCGACTTTCGCTTTACAGAGTACAGACGTAACATCTTTCCCGCTAGTTTAAGTTTTGTAATTAGCATTCAGTAACATTTGAATGAACAATCTATGTACATATTACTTGATTTAAAAATCAATTTTTTTTAAAAGTTATAAGGGCTTAAAATGGTCCTCGTTGTTGAAAATTAAATTTCACGAGTACTTTTTTTAATAACCAAAATTCCAGGAAAAAACTCAACGTCAGTGTAAAGGTTTTACTATCTTGAATCGTTGTCATTTGTCAAAAAAAAAATTTATTAATTATTATTTCGTTTTTGAAGGAACTAAGATTTCCTTCTAAGATAGCCTACTGCTATAGAAAAATCGTCTAGAACGCGCTCTGGCATAATTGGGCAGTAATTATTTTATTACAGTCAAGCGATTTTCTTTCAATACGCGGATTCGCAAATCTGATGTTAGATTGCATCCACTGCACTACTCCAGTTTTAAAACAATATGATCCATTTAATATGTTTGTAGTTTATTTATGTTTTTTTAACCGAGCTAATTTTTTTTTTCTTTTATGCAGTAAAACTGTTTGGATAAAACTATCATTGAGATAATATTTATTAAAAAAAACTATTAAAACTACATAGTCGTTGTTAATTGATCCACCGTAAATTATGTCTATGGTATCATATATTTTGTAAAGGCTTATTGTTTCAAATAATTGCTACCGGTATTCTATAATTTTTATGTTCATCACGTGAACTCATCGTATGAATTCAATAAATTATTTAAAAAACGGTCAACGCTTTATAAAATTTCAACTCAATTCGTGTAAACCTACACACTAAAAGGTGTTGTTTTATTGTTGAAAATAGAATTTTGAATGATGATAAACACTTTAAACTGATTCTTAATTTAATAAAGTTAAATCCAGTTGAATTTACTAGATGATGTAGTATCAGTGATGCATTTAAGGATTTATACACATTATCTTCTCACGGTTTAAGTTTTACAAAAAAAAAAGAAAAATGAAACATTAAATTTTCTCTAAAAACGTTTGTTACTATACGTGTGTACGTTTAGTCGTGGGATTGTTTTACTATATTTACTTTGTAGCAAATGAAAAAAAAAACCTTATAGTAATTAAAATATATTTTTTGATCAACTTGATCAATTCATTCCATCCGAATAATATAAACATATAAGCAGCGGCTATATTTTATTGCTTATTATTTTTAAAAAAAATAATATCACTTTTTGAAGTGATACGATTTCAAATGAATCTTTATTAGGTATAAACGTTCGAAAAATCCTATAGTAGTTTTTATTTTTATGAATATATTGTACGATTGATGTTATTATTGATTTACGTTGTCAATATTTTATTGATAATTTTTGGTCAAACTTTTTTATACAAACTATTTCCAAAATCGCATAAATCGAGCTGTGCGTCAATAATAAGTCTTATGGAAAAATATACGGCAATCCCGTCGCATTAGATTATTAAGTCGAAACGTAGATAATACTTTGTATTGTTGTCAAAATTGATTTTAAGACAACGAATTCGTTCGAAACTCGCCTGATACCGATGACGAGCGTGTAAGCCGATGTGACTACGTCCAAACGTACGTTATCGTGTCAATAAGTAACGTTTGAAAATAATTAGCGAAATGTACGAATTAAATTCGGAAGACCGCCACATTTCCCGTGGTGCGGCGAGTATATTATAGGAAATTTATTCGAATTGGAAACGTACCGTTCTCGTTGATCGTAGTACAATTTTATAAAAATAATTCGTGAACGATGGACCGTCGATTACTTGTTTAAAAAAATTGAAAACGTTCGAGTTGTATAATAATTATCACAATTTTATATATAAATATTGTATAAAATATTCGCACGTGTACTGCATTTTCGATAAAGTTCCGACTTAATTAAAACCCTATAATAATATGTACGTCCTGCAGCGGGGGCCCGCAGGACGAGAGTGGTAGAAAAATATTTCGTCGGCGGTGTGGGGGATGCGGGGGGGGCACGGTCGATCCACGGATTCGGGGGTGGAAAAAAAAAGGGGTGGCGGAACGGGAGTGGGAATTTATAGAGACTGGTTGGTGGGGAGGAGGAGAGGAACTCTGCACGAGCGGCGAGGAAAAGAATCTAATGGAGAAACGGTAACGAGCTTCGCGAAAGTTTTGGAAAAGTTTTCGAAACGCGACTGGGGTGTGTCGGTGCGGGGTGAGGGGGTCGCGCGAGCGGCACGGGGGGAACGCGCGGCGGCGGCGCGAACCGGCCAGGGGGGCCGAACTTACGGGAAACCCGGGCCCGGCGGGGTGGAGCCAATCGGTGGCGCGCGCGGCCGCCGCGCACTTTTATGGGTGTGGACTGTGCACGCGGCAGCTTTTGTCGAGCTTTTGTCGCTGTCCCGCTCGTTCCACCGCGCGTTCACTATCGCGTCGCGTTTTCTACCCCGCGACCGCCCGTTCCCGAAAACTTTGGATAAAGTTTGACCTGGTTTCTGGGCGGCGGCGGCGGCGGCCACCCATCGGTCGATTCCGTTTTTACCACCCGCCCACACGCGATTCGCCGCTGCTGCGGTACGCAGTTACAACAGCGCCCTTGTCGTGCCCGGTATCGAAAATTTTATAAAAAAAAAAGTATCAAATCGTTTATAGAAATGTACGAAGGAACCAGCAGCGTGTTATGGATTGAACCGGGTCGTTTAGAAAAAAAAATAAAATAAGGTTAAAAAAAGGTCTCGCATTATGATATACTCGAATAGTGTGGAGAATAACGTGTTTTCGCTAAAAACCGAGGTCGCTTCGGAAAACCGCGACGTGGTCGTGTTTTCGAAACCTTGTACTAGACGTTCCTTAGTGGTAATCGTTTATTGAAAAACCACACAACACATGCGATAAATACTTGTATGAATTAATAAACTGTTTTGTATATAGCAGTATACCTGAAAAGACACTGTTGGAATTATAAACATTGAATATTACACTGAAAATAAACTGGAAATAATATTGTGTACCAATCGCTTAATTTTCAATGGCTATTTTAGCTACTCATTCATTTTGCATGTCAGTATATTTAAGTTCAACCAACGTTCCTATAGTTTAACCTCCTATACATTTGTATAAATGCGTATTCCAACGTAGAATTTTGAATTTTTTACACGAATTGTAAGAAAGTAACGCGTCGCTCCCAACTATATAAGTATAACTATATAAGAGGATATATAACAATAATCGTCTCGCACGTTTTTTACCAACAATTAGTACATTCTCGCTTCTCGTGCGAGTATGACGGCGTTCGGTATAGGCAATAGTCGTACTCTCAGGAACACCATTTGGTACCTACATATAATATCGTAACGTATTGCTTAAAAATAAATATTTTTATTGATTAGGTGAAATTTCTATTGATCTGCGTACACGATACAACTGACGGACAGTATATTATAATGTTTAACTGTGTACAGTTTTAATGATATTGAACAGTTCGTGTTATTTGCGTTTATAGGAAATGAAAATAAATGTTATAAATTATTATATTTGGTTCCATTTGACCGTGAACTTGACGGTGTGTGATGTGGTGCGGTGATTGTATTGGAAGAAAAATCTATACGAGAGTAAAGTTTTATTCGTCTGGCAGATGAAAATCGCTAAAAACTTGGTGACCGAACTTACTTTTCACTTGTAGTCCCAAGATGGCAACTCTTTCCAGCTTTTATCGACAAACTTTAATTATGGACTTTTTTTTATTCATTATTATTGTTATTATGCAGTCTCCTATCGCCCTCCCGCCGTGGGGGACAACTTTTCTCGGCCAACTTTTAACATTGCCGCACAGACCGAACTGCGGGTACAGCTGTATCTAATTTATTAAACAAAATTATAAACACTTATCAAGGTCAACGACTTTTGTTGTTAGTTTGTCTTGAGGTTTATTACTGAAACTTTCACGTTGCACTAGTTCCAAAACTGGGCCAGACTGGTGGTTGAGGCGCACCAACAGCACATATAACTGTAAAAGAAAAAAAAACCATACGGTTCAATCAAAAACATCCGACGGAACATCGCAGACACAACAAACGGGTACCGGAGTTGCAATCCCGTCGTTTTCGTCGACTATTTATCGTTCGACGGTGTCGTATACGCCGATCAAATCGTACGTATAGACATAAACACACAACAAAATACAATAATACACTTAGAAAGTATAAGCCTTCAGCAGTAGTCGAGTCACACGACTACTGCCTAAGTGCCCTCTTTATTATTCGTACATCTCTCTTTTATATCCTATCTTAAAATATAATATAATACTTATTGCTTACATGCTAAAAGGTGCTCGCGCGTGTCCGAAAAAATGATGACTCTAGACTATTTAGTCTCTATCCGAAAATGCCTACGTAGTATGTGTCCGTGGTTAACACTTCCTGTGCTCCAATTACAAAATGACACAACTACGAATTTAATATTATTGCTTAATACTACAACGGTTCCGCGTGTTGTATGATTATGGATCGCGCTTTGAATTTAAAACTTATATATATATATATATATATATATATATAATAAACATGCTGTATCAAATCTTTATTGCAGGTTAATGTTAATTTATTTTCGAAAATTGCCATACCGTGTTCGGACAAATGTGTACTCTTCTGCGGAGTTTTAAAATCAACCGTCATTTTGAAAGAAAAATAGTACTAAAAAATATTAGCGATTTTGGAAGCGGTGAAATAATTGGCGTACATCTTAGAAAGCAGCGGCAGTCTATCTAATCATCAATCGACTGTATTCTCGTGTTGCTAGTATATTTCATTCCTAATATCATGTCGTGCCGTAAAAGTGTTTGTTTATAAATGTAATACGATTCACCCTTAAGTCATCAAAGGCTTTATTAGTGTCATAGCCTAACATATTTTTCCATTAGAGAACAACTAGAAACGAAAGTATTTGTGTAGAGCAAAATATGCTTTCCCTGCCCGTCGTCTATGATGAGAATCTAGGTTTCAGTACTCCCGATCAATGTTGATAGCTGTTAAATCAATAAATTCGAACTGTTGGACCTTTTCGAAGACGTTAACTACAATATTTTCCTCTTCGTTAGGGTTCTAATTCCAGTAATTTTGACTTTATTTTATCTATTCTCTTGTACCTATACCGATTCAGCATACACCGTAAGTGTTCTCGAATTCGGTTTTACTGCTTCCTTGCAATCTCCTATCAACTCAAGTACACCTACATCGATCCGTACGATACCAATACAATAGTCACTAAGTTATTTTTTTGGACACGGCGTCCCCTTGTTTTAGACCTGTTATTATGTATTCAAATCTTCACATTGTATCTGGTCTACTCACACGTGATACCTACTTAGTGAAAAATTTTACTACCGTACAAGAAAACTATTTGCATTCTTTGTATTAAAATAAAAATGATAAAAATGATGTAGAACCGTGTCCGTGTATAATTATTTCCGTAATAGTTTTGTGCACTACGCGCTTTATATTTTAAATTCGAACGCCATTGCTGTTTGCTGAAGGTGAAATATTTGAAGGCATTGTGGGTTTAATAAAAACAGCAGTACTTGTAGGGTTCAACTGTCTGCGAAAACTTCTTAAATATCACCGGCAGAACTTTAAAAACTTCCCAGCCACGGTGGAGAAAAGCATAAAAATTTTTTATTATTATTTTTTTTTCAACGGAGAAAAAAAGAAAAAATAGATTTCTCCGTCATGCGTTTTATGCCGAAATGATTTTCTGTGCTAACGAGCAGAAATCTCTACCCATTTAATTTCTGAATACCAACCTTCCGATATCAACTACCATATCATGTATTATACTTCATGACGTACAGAAATCAAGGACTAAAGATTTCCACAAAAACTTTTTCACGCAATTATTTTTGTGGTAAACGGTTTTGAAAGTATTGAAAAACAAACGGAGTATTCAACGCCGTGTATTGTTTTCACAACTACTGGAATCGGTTAATTATTTATTTCGACCCTAGCAGATGTACTGTATAGACGATTAGGTAAATAAATGTGCAATGAATATAGTATCGTGGTACTCGGCCTACGTTATTATTATTATTTTTTTTTTTTTCAAAAAAAAACATAAAAAAAAAAATCTATTTTTAAAAATTGGCCTACGACAGTATATCATACGATATGATGTATAGGTTGTACTTTTAAAAGTTACACACTTCTAACTAAAAAATTTAAACTATAGTGGGAGAGAAATTAAAACGCAAAATTTCTATTTTTAAACTGATGTAACCGACTAAAAAATTAATAAGAATGTTTTAAACAATTTTTTAGAGTTAGTTTTACAATAGAAATAGAAAAAAAAAGAAATTTTGCAAAATTGCATTTTAAGTTCTTTCATACTAGTTTATAAATTTTGTAGTTAGAAGTCTATAACTTAAGACATACAATCAATAAATATATTTTTTTACATACTTTTGATAGTAAGTTTATCGGATATTCCCCCTTAACTAAACCACTTAAGCAAAAAAAAACAAAAGAGTCGTAATCACTATGGGTCGCGTCGGCAGTTTGACGGAGTAGCACCTATACGCTTTGGGTGGGTCACTAGTTTAGAAGTTGTGGTTTAAACGCGTTATTTAATATTTGAAAGCAATGATAAATTATCGCCATCTAAAATACAATTCTGAGTGGTCTAGTATACGTCCTGGTAAAACCTAATTTAACAATAAACATTTTTGAAAAATTTCAAAAAACATTTACACGTACAAAAAATACGAATTTGAATAAAGTGTGAAAATTTCAAAACATTTGGACCATTATTCGAAGAGTTAATACGATTTTAGTATCGATTGAACAATAGTGCACATAATTTCATTGTTATAACCAAATTACACCGTATATCAACATTTTTTTTGTACGCGTTCATTTTTTTTTTTAACTTTTTCTTACAGTTGGCAAATTTTTTTTTGCATAACATAGGTATTTTAATTTCAATTCTTAAATAACAAATTTGTGTGAGTTACGAACATTTTTCTAAAAATAAGTCAAAAGTATGACAAATGTTCGACCATTTTCCAAATTTAAAGGGTTGAAAAAAAAAATGTTGACTGGATTTTTGAAATTTTTTAATAGCGTATGTTTATACGTGTTTTAACTCTTGCGTTTCGTCGAAAATTAAATTTTTCGTCGAATCAAACCCGCAGAGAAAGTGTAAATTTGCGAAAATTTTAAAATTCTATACTTAACTCAAAAATGTTCAAAATCACTCGAAACCTGACCTGTATCTCATGTGTTTCAACATCGTGTAAAAGATTTATTAAAATATTATTGTTTCGGTAGTTGTCGTCAAAATACTTACCCAACCGATTACGTCAGAAAACACGTTGGATGTAGTTTTTAACTTTTTTGGTCAAATTTGTGACCGCTCAAAGCACGATAAGAAGACTTCTCATTTGAGGTGATAAAAAATCGGAGCGTTCCTCACGCCCTTAAATGCGTTCACGGAGAAAAAAAAATATTAAATAAAAGATAAAAACAATACATTCTTCTGCTGACGCTCAGAATCTAAAAAAAAAAAAATGGTTCATCCTTAACTGCGCGCGACGCTCGTAAAACGATAAGGCCGAGCAGTCTACAGCAGCGGCGGCCAAACTACGGCCCGCCATCATTTAATGTCTGGCCCGCGAAAGTATTTTACACGACGTAGCGTTTTAAGCTAACACAAATCAATACATTTAGAAATATTTTTTTGTAACGGTAAAAAGATGTTTTGTACAATTTATGTTTTATTTTTTCGTTCGTAGTCATAATTTCGCATAGATCTACATATTAAAATGAAGCTGTTGAATGGTTAATTTATTTAAAAATAATTTTCGGAAGTGTAAACCGATATCGTTTTTTTTCATTTGTAGTAATTACCTTTAGTTAAGTATTGAATAAAGCCATTGAAATCAGTGAGTAAAATGAAAACGTCGTTAAATATGTAATTGTGCACCTAAATTCCTGACGACTTTGAAGTAAAAAAAATTTTATGGCCCGCGGTAAAAAAGAGTTTGGCCGCCGCTGGTCTACAGGACTACTACCACTACTACTACTACTAAGTACTATTACTACTAGTACTACTACCACTACTACTACTACTACTACTAGTACTAAGTACTAAGTACTACTGCTATAGGAATATTTATACCTATAGTGTGGTGGGTATCGCCGCGGTTCCTTCTTTTTCGCGGGCATTTCGAGTTAATTAAAACCGGCGTGTAATATAATGTAATCATCATTATCCACGAGGTCTTTCTCGCTCACGTCGTATTGTGACGTTATAGCAATTGTAATAATATCGCGTTCAAAAAGAACCGGAGGATTATCCTCGCCGGCAAAAACGTTATTCTTCCTTACAATGAAATCCGGCTTGCGCCGACGAAACCGCTCCGCAGCGTTTTCTGCGTGTTAATTATACAATATTATTATTATTATTATTATTATATACCTGCCAGCACGCCGGCGACGCGTAATCCGCGGCGTGTATCGCCAGGAACGCAGGAACGACATAAGCCCCCGTTCGCCGGCCGCAGTGGCAGATCCGCGGCAGATCCGCAAAGCGGCCGTACGACGACAATGCGATATTACGGTGTACAGACACCGCATATTACATATCGCGTCTTTGTCGCTGCGAAAACTTTTTGACGTTTATAATATTTCGTTCGTCGCAGTGTCACCCCGATACGAACCGAGGCGATTTTTTCTGGGAAGCTTTTTTCTTGGGCGGCTATTAAAAATACCAAGGCGATCGTACAACAGGTACGGGCGAGTTATTTTAACGAAACGAATAGCGTGGCTAAAAATTTATAAAAAAAAAAGTTATTATGTTATACCTGTGAGTTCTATTAATATTTTTTAGATTCGTTCGTAGTTTGGTATCTTTTGGATTCGTATTGTGAGTCGCTGTAACACCTGACCGGTTAAGTGAAAACTATATGGTCTCCGTTATTCGTTTACTTATGCGGTAACGTCATGTATAACACGACGTGGTCTCTGGTGGTTAGCGTCAATTAAGCTGTTCCCGTGTTGAGTTGTCACCGGCTAAAATCGGTTGTATAATTCGGCCGTACCTGCCCAAATTAATCAATAGGTAGTTAAGCCAGTTAAGTAATTAGCAATCGCTAAACGTTCAGCTCACCACGAGAGATCTATTTTTTCATGATAAGTACTAATTATAATCTAGGATAATCGTTAAAAACTACACAAAATACGTTCCCGTTATTTGTGTGAGTAACAATAACAAAAAAAAAAAATAAACAATAATAACGTCGTGTAGATGTGGTTTTCTGTGATGGCGTCAAAGGATATCGACGCGTTTTACAACGTTACAACAACAGCTGCTGGTCACACACAATACGATCATAATACGATTTCGCACCCGATAATATAAATGCAATGTTGTTACGACCGTAAGCTCCACGCGCTTCGCGTTGAAGCGAAACAGAGTCAACGTAAATCACGGTCGGGGCAAAGATAGGTCAGTTCGAAAATTGCGTTCCTTCCTTATATTATAGATACAATTACAATCTGCGTGTGCGATAAAAATTTCTTCTGATGATTTTCTGGTTGGATTTGGATTAAAGTTTTGCGTAGAAGCGTTTGTAATATATATATTCTGAGGTCAGAGTTTATTGACTGTATTGTTAGACAGCTACCTGCAGTGTGTTTCTGTAATTATTATGCGTAAACAGATGTTCTGAAAAACTTTGATAGTTTTCTCTTTAAAGTTTTTCGACAGAACCCCATATTACCTCTCCGTACGGCAATTGGTTTAAGATGTACAGCGTTAGGTTTGAGCGCAGGAGTGGCAAATTTTAACGCACTTTAACGAGGTTTTCATACATTTTGAAAACGGATTAAAATAACCCAACATCATTTTGATATTTTCGTCGATTAATTTTGTAAATAAATAGGACAAAAAACATTAAAGAAATTCCGATGTGGAATGCTCAAAAATCTTCGTGTTATAGTTCTGTTTTCATAATTAATTATTGTCCTCGCATTTTTGGCCGCGCTTGTGGAACTCACTGAACACGTTTTAGAAGTCTCGTAAAATACAGAGTGATTTACGCATTCGTTACTATTACAACAACTGAATTTTAAAAGACTAAATATGCAATTTGACGACGCATGTGGTCCAGATCTATTTTGGCAACGGTACGTTCAAAATAAGATACAACCCCGTGTTGTAAAAATGGACTGTTTTTCCTAATTTTGAACACGAATATTTCGCATCAAAAGATCGTCGCGTGAAGACGAATTTCGTGCGTCGAATGATTTAAATTACCGTGTGCTCACAAGCCGGTGGAAATTTGTAAAGTTAGTTCGAATTATACTCGTACGACTCATTGGAATTCTGTAAATGTTTTATAATCGAGTTAACCGTGCACGCGTATTCTGAGAGATTATCATTCGAACACGACTCGAGCGTTTTCATCTCTAAAATGTGTATATTATTTCAGGGCTGAAATTCTCGTGGATTCGTCGAGTCATTCGAGCTAGTACAATATGTTAGTTGGCCGATTAAAACGTTTTATCTTTCACGATTGTTATCTCATAATACTTCACCACTTTGATAGTCCGTTAGTGTCTCTTATCATGCGTCTTTCCATTACTTTCACCTAAATTTCAACATTTTAATACTTTCGAACTTCAACAAATCGTATCCTTGGAGTACAAGCGGATATGTTGCACGATATTTTGTAAGCTTGATAATTTTTGTGGAGAATAATGATAAGCGTTTGAAAATTTGGTTAAAATATAAAGACAGTATTGAAATATTTAATGTTTTAAAAAAAAATACTGATTCATTTGTCACTATAGTATTTTTACGACATTTTATCATGTTTTGAGAGTTATGAATGCAAAAAATTCTATCTATACCACGACTTGTGCATACATGTTACAATACATAAAGTTAAATTTTCATTTCTTTATACAAGTTATTATACATTATGACGTGGGTTGTAATAATAATTTTGCTCAAACATTAAGATAATTAAACAATCATTAGAGAAGTTTGTACGTTTATTATTTAAACAAGTTTTGAATCTCGGATGTTAATTGTGGGCTGAATGTTATTATTTTGTTAAGAAAAACCAAATGTTTTACCATTACAGAAATGTTTTACACAATTGTCGTTCAATATCCGAACTTTTAGTTAAGCTCAGCCAGTCATAACTGTTTTTGTAATTTTACCCCTATCAAAAAAAAAAAAAATAATAATAATCAATACGCGTTTCGAGTCAAATCATTTTCAGAAATAATAAAAACCAAAATCCCTTTTTGTTTTCACCGACGTAATAATATATTGGTGCCCAACTGGTCAACAGTCATCTTACAGTAATAAACCCCAACAATACAAGTTTTATTTTTTAATATAAAATAATACAAGTACCGTCGAAAGTCCTTCTTGGGGGGGAAAAGTTTTTAATATATTTCTGAGTTATTGTTTGTACCGAAATCAATATTTCTTGGGATTGTCGAAATCCGACGGCCCTCCAAACACTTATTGAACGCAAGCAGGTGGGTAGTTGAACGGCCGAAGAACGTTTCGAAAAATATTTTATCGTGTAATTATACAAAATATCACGATGTCAATGTTATACATTTTATACTTTTGTTTAATATAAAAAATATGTTACCGAAAGATTTTAAAATAAATTATGTAACCGTGACGTGTTCGGTATACGATTTACGAAATCGTGGTAAGGAACCAACTCCGACTTATAAATCTATATTCGATTTAAAATAAAATAATTATGAATAATCGTACATATATGTCTACAAACAACATATTAACATAAATAACACCGATTTCGTGAAGTTACTATAAATATTATGAATAAAAAAGGAGCGCCGGGATCAGTCTAGGTCGCGTGGGTTGTTTGACGAGGTAGCGACTACACTTTGGGTGGGTCACTAGTTTAAAAGTTGACGTTTAAACGCATTATTTAATTTCTGAAAGCAACGATAAATCATTGCCTTCGAAAATACGATACTGAGCGAGCTCAGTTGTCTAGTACACGTCGTGGTAAAAACAAATTTAACAATAAATGCTCGTGTCAAATCTGTATCTTTCCTATTTTGGTATCGTGTAAAAGTTTCAGCTTGGTCCAATCTTTAATTTGGATGTTATGATCAAAAACATATAAATAGATGTGGAAAAAACACGTTTCCCACATTTTCCGTTTTCTTTTCCGTTTTTTTTCTCACGTTTTATTTGTTCCCTCAAAGTATTTTTATTACTCCCTTAAAAATGATCAAAATAGTTTGAAAACTAAGCAGTCGACTCGTTAAACCCTTTTTAATGACGCACATATGAATTTCAAGTCAAACGGAGCAATTTTGGGAATTCAACCGTTTACGCTTTTCCCTCAGAACCTAAAAAATAATCAACGTTTCAAATAAAGTACCATCTCGGATCAACTATCGATCTTTTGTGGTACGTTAAAGTTGGATCATTTTTTCTACTAGAAAAGATGATCACAAAAATAAAACCTAACCCAAGTCCCTCGGGGTCTCCCTTTACCGACTTTTCCGTAACGTGGTGTTGTCATCCCGAAACAAAGCTGTATGCAGAGTTTCAGCTCGATAGGACAATGGAATGTGAGTTAAATGTTGATTACAAGACTTGAAAATAAAAAAGTACTAGGAGAAAAACGCAAAAAACTTTTTCGTCGTTCGAACCCCCAAACAAGACCAATTGAAAACGTAGTCGCTACTCCGTCAAAACGCGACCAAGACGCTGATTTTTTACTTTGTTTTCTGTATAGAAATCCACCAAAAACGATGTACACAATACAGTAAACCGTGTAGTACCAGTTGGTACCCGCAATTGAACCTCGTGACGGCTACACGGTTTATAACGAAAACACAGTTTTTCGAGCGAGTTACAAGCGTCCAAAAGTTAACGCGTTCTCACTTCGCCCTGCCCTACAAGACCGTTTGTCCTCCCGCGGCCGCCCCTCCGAATTACTAATGCAACGCGGGTTTTTAATAAGCCCGCCGGTCGTGTGTACCGCAACGAGGCGGCGGCAATATAATATCGGAGACCCGTTGAGGTTTTAAATATTTTAAACACAGCTTCAGCCGTCTTGCAGACTTTCCTTCCTTTCTTCTTTACAATACACAGGGTGAGCGTACATCACAGTACAACCGTTCGACGTAGCAGTGTAATTTTTCTTCCGTCGGTAGACACTTTTCCCGAAACTGTTTTTTCCCGACCAACTCCGATTCCCTACATTTTTTATCCCAATAAGTAAACTGATTCCGAAGAAAAAACAATTTTCCCAATGAAAATTCTCACTACCAATTTTTTTCCATTTTTGGTCGGGTCATCGGGAAAAATGATTTTGGAAATCATTGGATCTTTTGGGAATTACAGTTAGAGTCGACTGTTTTTGGGAAAAATCGTTTCGGGAAAAAACGTGGCATGACCGTTACACGTTTTGTTCGAGACAACTCGGGTGCGTTAGTGAACTTTGACGTGCTTGGACGAGCTCGGAGAACGTCCAAGCGGTATTCCACTTCCCACCAGGCGCTTTGTAACGCGTCTTCTGTCGCGGTACCCACGTGGCCGACGTCGGCAATGGGTGTGGCGTACATTCCAGTGGTCTTTTTGGTATGTAGTCCGTGAGAAAAAAAAAATGGTCAAGTGGCGTAGTCGTCTGGAGCCCAGTGTGTCGTCTGGAGGGCGGTGTTGGACCGTCCCTTTCACCGATTCGTCCGGGAAATCACGCGCAATCAACTCCAGCTCCCGGGACGGAGGGCGTCTGATATCGCTGGAAAGCCGTCCGCGTCCTGTGCGTTCTTCTGACCGCGTCCTATGCGTTCTTCTGAGACGCGGTTTCAAAAACGTCCAAGTACGATCTTTGGCGAGACTACATTTCGTGTTCACCCTGTAATCCCAGCCATATACACGGGTAATGCGCGCCCGCGTTTCCGCCGCGAACGAGCGTAACTCAATTTTCAACCCCTTCGCCGTGTATATTATATAAATCACACGAGAATTATACACGCGCGCGCCGCGCCTTTTCTCAAGACCTCTCTACTCTACTCGTTTCACCCCGCGCATAAAATATTCCGCCAAAAAACAACCCCGTGACCAAAGGGATTAAAAGGCACTCTCGCACTCTTCGCGCTATCTTCAACCCTTTTTACTCCGACGCACACGTTAATGCACGTTTAATAATATTATACGCGGTAGGTGTATTGTGTGTGCATAACACAAAATGTATTATACGTATAATGACGTCTCTCCGCCGGGGACTTAAAAAGTTGTCATCAGCTTTTGTACCGTGCAAAACAACTGCAGGACACGTTTGCACGGCGTGTTATACGATAACGTCGCGTCCTTATCAAATTCCACTCTGTTCGAGATTATTATTTCGCGATTTCGCCTAACCGCGGAGGGCGTTACGAAAGTAGTGCAGCGGCGCGCCGGGGGTTCGCTGGTTTTTCGGACGATTAAAATATTACATTCTCATACCACGTTGTTTTCGGATAAAAGCGACACGTCCGTTAGGTGTACGTCCATGTACCATACTATAGTTATGTTATTTTTCGTTATTTTTCCGGGCGATTATTATTATACGACGAGGTGTGCGCGAAAAAAACAAATTTGCAAAAACATATTTTTGGAGTATATTTTAGAAGACGGTTGTGTTTGTATGATATTTAACGCGGGGAATCGCTCTGCGGTCCGATTCCGATTTGATGTTTTTGTGGAAATTGCGCCCACGTAGGACTCCGGAAGACGTACAAATCAACACGTTTAGTTATAAATGCATTCCGCGCGTGCGTCCGACTCGTATATTTTGTAGTTTCGCAAGATTTTTCGACGGAAACTGTCAGTCAATCGTGTAGTTACAGTGATATCGGTCCATTATTCATGTCTGTGTTATCATCACGTCATCGTTAAGCGAGAGAACGAAACACGAACAAAACACATTTGTTTAATTTCAGTTTGTACACGTCATGCGACGGGCAAAATTGGATAAAAAACAACTTTTTATACTTCTGAAAAAAAATTTAACTAACCGTTCATTACTATAATATAGACTTTGATTTTTTTTTTTTTGAATTTTATTTGTATGTTTTTTGGACACTTAAGCTCCGTAGTGAATAAATATTAGATACATTTGAACACATTGTTGATTTTCATATTCTTTCCATTTTAAATTTTGTTTATACTTGTGCGGACGATTTTAGATTCAAAAATGTCGGACATCAAATCGGTTTCAATGAAATAATCACACACCAGATCAAAACTATATTAAGCGACCAGAGAATTACAGGGTTAAGCTTATTCACGTTAATATTACGGCGTGTATTAAAGAAATACAACATAAATTTAATATCGTTTTAACGTTCACGTTCGAATGAATTTGTAAAAATTGTGACGCGTTCCGGCAATTTAGGATAAATGTAATAAGAGGAAAAGTATGAGTTACGTTCAGACGAAATTGTACACGAAAAATTATCACACTTTTATCTGAACAACATTTTTACGGATTCGTATAATGTACGTGTTGCGTATCAAATACTTTGAATGAGCCGGACGCTATCGTAAAAAAACATCGATTTTTATCAACGTAATGGCACGTGCGCGGAGAGGATTTTTTTTACAAAAAAGTTATTTTCAAAACTAAATCCTGAAATCATGCGCGTAAAGTGGGATGGCAAAGGACATAATAGAAACGAAATAGGAGAAAGGGAACGAGGAAAACGAATTTTTCCATTCGATGTCCCGTACACGATGCCCGCAGGTCCTATAACGCTTGGAGAAAATGCAGAAAAACGAATTTTAGCGGGAAACTCGCCAGATACGCAACGTTACGTCAGAAAACCCGCGGTTTCGGTCCTGAGGATGTCGCCTCTACGCGTAGGAGGAACCTTATTTCACTACTCGGAGAGAACATACAAATATGCTGCGAAATGTAATAGGAGTGACTATAATGTAAGATAGTCAGTGGCGTTCTTTGAAAAATAAATAAAACTTGTGATAACAAACGAATTGGAACTGTAACGTATGCCGATGGTGATAGAAAACGAGGAGAGTCAGACTCTCGATCCGCGGGAGAGCTAATAATGCCGGGGAAAGAAATCGGTGTTAACACAAATGGAGAAAAACGAGATACTTTATACTGACCTGGCAGGGAAATAAGAAATAAATGGTTTTTCATTTAAAACGATAGGATGCCTTGAAGCGCGGGTGAACGAAAACGCGAATAGCTATGCGAAAATAAGAAGAAGACGGATAACAGCAAACGAACGCTGTTATGGACCGTTCCGATCGAAATTATTTTCGAGAACATTATTATAGATCGTACAAAGTTTTGATTAGACCCATAGCGTTATACATACGCGTGCGAGACGTGACAGAAACGGATCGGATGAAATCGCGTGTTTTTGAAAGACAAATAATTTTTCTCAAGACCGAAAAACAATGGCGAATTCGGGACACGTTTAGACGGTTGTTCGCGGAAGCCAACTGGGTCGCGACGAGTGGCGGATCGAGATGTGGGCCGGCCGGTCGTGTACGGAGATCCGAATGGAGTCAACCGGGGAACTGAACCGAGCACGGAACGGCCCCGCGCCACGGCCAGACGACGGCGGAATCGGAACGGAAAATGCGGCGAGGAAGTGTCTCTTGGACTGCAGATAACGGAAGAAGAACGATACACAAGGTGTCCGTTTAATAATGTTTTCTAATTTTTATTTTTCTCCGGACGCGTAGAACGGCGTACGCGGAAAACAGTGTAAACCGTTGATTATATCGTTATCGTTTTCGCGTGTGTCGCGAAGGATTAATGCGGTCGCGGGCGTCTGTCAGCGGCGGGCGCGTTCGATCCGAAAAGTAATGAAGAAGTTGGCGGCCGCCGGCACGTCGCGCTATAACCGGAGGCGAGCGGCCCCGCGCGCGCGTTTCAGGTTAATAACAAAATCCCATTACGTTTTGTGTCACATCCAAACGCGATGGCGCGCGTCCGACGGGGACGTTTACCGCGTCCCCGCAGACGGACCCTTTGTTGTTGTTGTTTGCCCACATCGAGTTGGCGGATATCCGAATGGGAAACGGGGGACACCCCCCAAAAAAAATCGCAAAGAATACGGTTTATGATCAAAAAAAAAAATCCGGCTCTACAGGGGGGTGTAGTTTGACGGAGTGGCGACTACGCTTTGGGGGGTGGGCGACCGGTTTGAAAGTTGTCGTTCGGACGCATTGTTTACGTGCTGAAAGTCAAAAAAACCAAATTTAACACGATAAGAATGGTCCGGAAATTCCGACGAGAAGTTATTGATTTAAAAAATAACGTGTGAAATGTTCGGTTGGACCATTGTTTTGTAATTGTTATTAGCAATTTACACGATTTTCGTACGCGTTCTATTGGGCGGATTTTTTCGAAACTAATTTTTCATCACACAGAAAATTTTGTGAACATTGTGTGAACATTGTGTGAACACAAGAAAAAAGCATTTGTGCGAGTTACGAATTGTCGTCTAAAAATACGTCAAAGGTATGACCAACAACAAAAGGTCGACCACTTTTCAGACTTTGACGACTAAAAAAAAAAAAATTGTAACAAAGAATTTCGTTTTTTGCAGCATTCGTAAACACTAATTTACTTCGTAAATTAAATTTTTTATCGAACAGTGAAAACGGAAAGTTTCAAAAATTTTAATGTGCTTAGCTCTCGAAATCTTTTGAAACCACTTGAAACATGGATCCAACCTGTGTTTTACCAATTTAAATACCGTGTACAGCCAATTCAGTCCGTCGTTTCCGGGTGTCGTGGCGCCAAAAAAACTAAATCGGTTATGTCAAAAAGCACGTTTGCCGTAAATTGTTAACGTTTTTGGTCGAGTTTGAACTAGTTTTACGATTGTAACTTTTTCAATTTCCAATTTGAGACCACTCAAAGGAAGAGTGCGCAAAGACCTGAGCATCAGTGGTATCGAACGTAAAAATCGGTGCGTTCCATGTTGTACACTCAAAGTCGAGGGCAAAAAAAAACATCATCATTGTAAGAACACTACGTTATTCTTCGCTAACGATCAGAATAAAAAAAACGGTATTCAAATTTCAAAGAGAAAAACGTTTCTTTACAATAATAACCGTGTGCTCTTCTCGTCGTGCCGGAGGAAGACGACGTCGGTTGACGGGCGCCGCGTTGCAGTGTTCGCGCGAATCGGCTAATTCGCTTCGTGAACACTCGAAAGAACGCAAAAGGCGCTTCGTTCTCGGCCGTTCTCGCGTCCGCGTTCGTACGTTTTAGAGAACGCAACGATTGTATTTAAGCTCATATTATCGGGGTACTTTTGGCGGAACGATTGATCGTTTTTCATCCTGTACAAACGTCACGCACGATAAGCGCGTACAGTACGACTGCGTTATATAGAGACTGTATATTTCGGGATCTGTTCGTGAGAAGTTAAGGCAATAATTATCGTTATTAGGGATACACGGGCAACCGAGAGCAATAACGACAAACGAGCGTTCCCGTCGCGCGCGCTCGCGGTCAACCGACCGTGGTTGAAACCCGACGGTATCCCCCCGAGTGGGTACACTGCGACGGACGGACCGTCATAAACTGCACTTTTTTCGGGGACCGGGGTGGTGGCCCGTTATTAATTCCGTCGAAATTTTTCGTAATTTTTTGTTTTTTTCCTCGTTCGATACCTACGTACGTGGAAAACGGACGGAAAAAATCCCGGCCGCTAACGTTAAATGACCCGGATAATGGGTCCGCGACCTGTGCGACAAGTGGCGCGCGAGGGGTGTGCGCCGGGCGAGTTTACGGCACGAGTGTGTCGGCGTTATAAACTGTGGCGGCGAGGGTCGTCTCGCCTTTTGTGCAGTCGCATATACGTCAAACGGTCCATCCGATTCTCGTAAACATCTTTCCGTCCCTTCGGCCTACCACCGTGTCCGGAAGGGCGAATACCTACCGTTTGTCGTTCCACCTGCACGCCGCCGCGGAGACGCTCCACACACCGCGGCGCGCCGGAAATGGTCCACCCTCCGCCGCGGCACCTACGCGGCAATAACAGTACGATTATTGCGAGAAGAGGAGGTGCGATAAATTACCCGGCGCGATCGGTGGCCGCCACCGTTGCCGTGAGGATATTACGTTTGCGCAAATACGTCGCAAAAAATCGCGTACGACGGAACCGCGCGAAAACGATGAAAATTTAACGTGCATACGACAAGTTTGTAATGTACGCAAAGACAGCAGAACAGTGTTACGAAGAAAAACGAGTCGACCGATCGGAAGACATTACGCCGTTTCGGTGTTCTGTGCGACGGACAGAAGAAGAGGACGAAAGGCGAGCGTTTTTCGAGCTCACTTGGTAAACGCGCTTCGGCGGTTTGCGTTTTGTGCGTGTACGTTATGTGTCGTCAACACCCAGCCGGAGGATCCGCGGGTAAAAAAATATAAATGTAACGCATAAAAAATAGATGGAAAGAGCGTAAAGTCGAATGAAACTTTTTGAAATGTTTTTTTTACACAGATAAAGACACACACTTTTGTCGGAAATTTCGAAACGATAGAGCGTTTATACTCGAAATAGCGGAGAAACAACCGTACGCGATTCTAACGAAGTCATAAACACGCCGTTAAAAGTGCTAAAACCAATATCGGCGGATCGAAAAACTGCGCCGTTTCAAAATTTTCGGTAGCGTTAGAGTAACGCGCGGCGACTGATGTCGTGTTCGGATTTCAAACGCCCCAAAGTCAACCCGTCTATTAACGAAAACTCTACAAAATCAAAACTCATTTCAAGACTTCTCGATGACGCGTTATCGACGAAATTCCGTTTTTAGCGGTTTTTTCCCGTCGCGTTACGAAAAACCTAACCGTCGAGAAAATCGAAAAAATCACCGCTCTAAACAGTGTCTCGATCGAACTGACCAAAACGTACTGTGCGCTCTTTCCGGCAGAATTATTGTGAAAAGTATACGAAAACGAACAAATTGTTGTAAAACCGCCGGCTTCCTCGTTCCGCTCTCAATATAAAACGATGGAGCAAAACACGTCCGTCCGATAGCCTTTGGAAATATATTCAAAAGAACCCTCCTCCTCCGCGTCGAATGTGCTCGGTCGGCCGCGCACGTGCCACGCAGCGTGTTTGCAAAACATCACCGGCCAGGCTCGTGTACTCGTGTGCTTGCTATAAAATATACGGTCGTCTGTAACAAGCGCGCGTTCGGCGCACCTCTGTAGTACACCTACGCAACTGCGGGCTCCGCGGACGGACGTATGCAAAACACGGCTCTTTTCTTCCCGAGAATTTTCGCAAATCGAATTTTCCGCTTTTGAAAAAAAACTCCGGGGATATTTTTAGAGTTTTTCTCTCCCCCTGACACTTTCTCTCCGTTTCCCGGACCGCCCCGGTCCGAATATTTCGCAGCGGCACCGCGAGAACCGCGCTTTATTGTTGCGCGTACTTGATTGACCGTCACCCGCAAACACTTTCCACGTGAGTCCACGCGTTCTGCATACGGGATGAATCGTCTCACAATAATCCGATATTATGGTAGTAACAATAATACCCTCGTGTCGCGTTCGACGTTTCGTTTTTCTACGTTTTGTCACGCGCCGTACGCGTTTCGATACGCTATTTTCGGTGAAATAGTCCCGGTTACGAAAAACGGGGAAAAAACGGTTTCGACCGGTAAAAGTAATATACGCAAGTGTATCGGGAAACTCAGAGTTGAGACAGCTCAACCTCCGAAACGAACGACGTGTTGATTTTCTGCTCCACGTCCTTCCCGAAAGCTCTTCGTCGTACACACATGTTTCAATGTCTCCTAATCGTTCGACTCTATTGTTGCGCCAACAGACTTCCTCGAGGAATCTGCGAAGACACGCGAGAGCAGTGTACTGCGGAGAGGAAATGTTGAAAAAAAACAGAAAACGTTATGTTCGTATACGATCTGCAGGAACGATGAAATTTGTTGTTTTCATCATTCTTTAAGGATTCGACTCTTTCACTTCGTAATCTTACGATCGGTATTCCGGCACGCCACTGGCGAAAGCCGGTCCGCGCGTTATGTACACTCGTATTTGGTAAGCTTATAAGTGCGTGTTTTTAGTTTGACGAATGTCGTCGACGATTGTTTGAGGATAGCGGTAAGAAAATTGACGATCGAAAGACGTGTAGATAACTGGAAATATTACTGCTACTTGCCGAAAAACCAATCGAACAAAATTAAATTGTAGTTTTTACACAGATATTGATATTTCTATTCAATACTGACCATTCAATCACAAACGGGTAGTAATACGTTTTCATGTTAGCTTCTTCGACGCTTATGAAGAATACCTACAGAATCTAAGTTACCTTAGATAAATATATTTTCCCCACGTCGAATTGTTCTATTATTCCCGTAGTATTTTTGTAACTAATATAGTTATTTTGTTAGCGACGTAGCATTTAGTTTAAAATCATACCGATCGTTTGAAAAGTATTCGAATCAATAACAATTATTATTGTATCAAAAATTTAGAAAACTTACACTTTTATACCTATAACTTTATAACCGTATGCTTCGAGAAATTGCGATTCATAACTTTTAAAAACACAATATATTTTTATGTAAATAAAAGATTTTAAAAATTCAGAATGATTCAATTTATCATTAAAATTTTCACCCTTGTATTATATGACGTATAAATGTCATGTAAAAACTGTTCTGTTTTAATTTTCATTTTTTTTTTCAAGTAATACTACCAATGAATATATTGAATATTGAAACGAGTTATTACAGTTTGACAGAAATCCGATAACTTATTTATATGAAAAAAAAGAAAGAAAGAAAGGACAGGACAGGAAATATTGGCTAATTTGTTAGAAATTCGACCAAGGTTCGACCGTACTTTTTCATCCTTTCGAAAACGTTTAAACGTTTATTTTGGAAATAAAGCGCTGCAGTTTTATCTCATTAGACAAATTAGACTTTTAAAAAAATCCCATTACGTAGCGAGAGCAACACAATACTCCTTACGTCGCATGTCGGCCAACGGAAATGGCCTCGCTGGGAAATTAAGACTAATTAGCGCCGGGAGGAGCAATGGTTAAAAACTGAAAAAAAAAAAAAAAAGATGACATTTCTTTTTCCCCGCACAGCACCGTAGTATGTCCCTTTTGAAACGGCCGCTTATATTAATTATAACACTAAAATTCGCGTAATGACTGATCCAGAGCCGCAATATATCAAAAAGAACCCCAAGGATGGGGGAAAAAAAAAACGGTAATTAAGTAATATGTCTTACTGCCCGGAGTAGCTTAATTACACCCTCGAAGCCAAACATAGATTTTTTTTTTTAGCATAATAAATTACTATAAAACGTCGCCGAGGATTACTGTGAAATCGCGGTATGTATTCCAAAGAATGGTGTAAAATACGCATTAGCCGAGAAATAATCTTATAAAATGGAATCGCTTTTCAAAAAATAAAAATTTGCGAATGACGAGTGACAGGTTTGTGCTTTGTTCGCTCAGTTCTTATATATATATATACTCAACATTCATCAAAAGTAACCATAAAGTAAAAACAACGTAAAAGTATAATTAAACTAAGGGGATGTATTTAATCATATTTTGGTTTTAGCTTAGATAGTTCGGTTTACCTACTGTATCTATATAGTTAATATTAGGCTTACAATGACAAATATTAAAAACTTTTTTTTTTTTGTATATATTTAGTCAGTTTCAATGGTTTAGAAATCAAAATAAAAAATTTTGCATTTTAAGTTCTTTCTTGATAGTTCAAGTTTCGTAGTTAAAAGTCTGTAATTTTTAAATGGACAGTCTATACACGTATCGCTTGATATACTGTCGCATGCAAATGTTTTAAAAATCTATTTTTTAATTTATTAGGGTATACAATTGATTAACCTCGTTGTTCAAAATCAAATTTCACGAATGTTTTTTTTTAAATCAAAATAAAAAAAAAAACTCAACGTAAGTAAACGGGTATTATTATTATTCTGAATCGCAATCATTTTTCAAAACAAAAATTAGTTAATTATTATTTCAGTAGTGATGGAACTAAAATTTCCAACTAAGATAGTCTACTGCTATAGAAATACGAACAAGCTCCGGTGTAATTCGATAGTAATTCTTTCGGACATTTAAAGAATAACAATATTTTATAATAATATAACGTTGATACTTTTAAACGAACGTGTGTTACGTTTTATTCTTCTGGATTAGTTTTAGGGCCGCACTTTTTCAAAAACAAGTATGAATAAATTAAATATGTAGATTATAATCGTGCGTAAACGTGTCTCGAGTTGCACAACGAAAAATATGAATTTTCCCCATTTTTCTATCTAAAATTCCACGCGGCTATGACGTACTATAATTTAAAATGATATTTTTTTCTCTGCTATTGGGGCGAGTTTGAAAACTTTATTGAATTTTAAATCACTTGGTTAGTTTTACGCGTAAGATACATTCGTATAATATTAGTATTAAGCGTCTATATTTTTTTTCTAAATATAATACATCGCGTGCGCGTAATTCGAATTTTTTTTCTTACGAAATAACAGAAAAGAAATATTGTATTATGGCTTCTATCATAATTATTTTCTATATACTGTCTTGTATTATTCGACAACCGATCGGTATCAAACGACGCGTTTCATTTAAAAAAAAACATCAGTTTTCTTCATAGTCCTACGAGAAAACACCTCAAAAATTTTAGTTCCGCCAAACATCAACACACATATACACATATTGTTATTGAGAAATCGAAAAGTTTCTTATCAAGATCAAACTCGTTTCGTCGAACCAATAGGCGGTATCGTGACTGCTTATAATTTTTCTTATGCGTTTTTAGTGATTTATGTGTTCTAAAATATGGATTTAAATAAAATAATATATAATTATTTGACGTTGTGGTTTGCACTATGCGTTTAAAATCAATAAATCCACTTTGTACTCTATCCACTCGCGACACGTCTCACTAAAACAATTATTGAATTTGTTGTGTTATTCTCGGTGGCTGCGTAAAAGGCTCGTCACACATTGACGGACAGCCGAGTGTTTGCGTTAAATCCTCACTATATTATGTCGAATTTGTACCAAAGTTAGAACGTTTGTTACGGTTAGTCAGACTGTATACCAGACATATTAAAAAAAAAAAACAATTCACGTAAAAATGTCCGCAACCCTCAAACGTATTTCAATTCGTCAAAATACACCGTTCTCTTTCCGTTCGCGATGCGACGTTCTGCGACTCCCCGAGCCTACCGCCGATTCTCTCCGGATTTTTGACGTCGGCAGAACGCGCTGCAGTTGATTATTTTGAGAAAAACGTCTCCTCCTCCTCGTCACATTGTTCTCGTTCGCGATAAAATCCGTCAATCCGGTTAATGCTCGCGCCTCGTTGTTTTTCCATTAATGCGAATGACGTAGTAGCGGCGGCGGTCTCGGAAACAGGGGAGGGCTACGTGGATCGGGCGCGGGCAAACGGAGGGTAAAAACACATCAGCAATCGATTCCAGCCCCTATCTACCTGCCTGCCTACCTACCCCGTCGTCGTCGTACCCACACGTCCGTTTTCTTCAGACCTCCTTGCGCTTCGTGTTATATTATAAAACGCATGCAAACACGATGAACACGCGCCCATATCGTACTAGTATGTATATACACAATGAAACGACACGAGCGACACGAGAAAGTTTCGAATCGCGAATACAAGCCGAGAATACCGGAGGGGAATAACGACGGGGGTGGCGAGAAAGGAAAAGACAAAAACTCACGTGGATGTGTGTGTAGGTGTGTTGTTTGTGTGAGTGCGCGTTTTATAACACAGCCGGCTCAAACAATCATGATGATTACCACTCGGTGTGTACAGCAATGTTGTGTAATAATTTCATGTACGTCAGGCGGTAGACACGGACACGAAGGAGAACGGAGGTTGGTAATGTTTCTCGGGAAAGCGAGTGTCCGTCATACAATATAATTATAGAGACACTTTTACAGTTTTTACTACAATTTAAACACTTATTAGGCCACATAGTACGTATACTTGCGATCGAAATATCGATATATATGTATAATTCCCTTTGGGTCGATTTCATCCCTCTTACCTCTGTCGATTTCCTTAACTCGAGAACCTAATTACATATACTCCTAAAATATAAACAAATTACACTCCTCGTCCCGTCTCGTAGAAAAACCTGAGCAAGGAGCTCACGAAAATCTTATCTATAAATATGCAACGGAAATAGAGTTTTACGTTCTGGAACGTTGTATCGTGTATACGTTTGTGAGAATGTATATTTTACGTATGAAACGCTTTATCGATTATTATAAAACAATCGGAGGATATTTTCATTGTAATTATTATAATAAAAATACGCTTCGCGTACACCGACTTTAACAATATAAAACGCGAAGTGCGTAGGTCGTCGAGCTATACCGATTCCAGCGTGAACGAGTTCAGCGTCCCGTGACGAAAAGACGAGAAGAAAGTATATTATGTAAAGGGATTAATTCTGGACGGGTGCATCAACACTGCAGCGGGGAAGGCGAATGCAGCGGATCTCGGTGGCTAAAGCATTAATTAAGGGCGGGAGAATCGCAAGTAAACGAGCTCGCGGACAGGGGTGGCGTTGACGGGTTTAAGTCGGTTGGACTTGACGGGGCGCGAGAGTAGCTCCGCGAACGGGGGTCGGAGGGTGGTCGGTTGGACGCTGTTGTGAAGTGTAAGACTTAAAATCGCGCGTTGTCAAATGCATAATGTCCCTAACAAAATGCTCGTGGAAATTATTTTTGATGCAGTTTGTACAGAATAATTTGTCAACACGTTTTTATAATTATAATAATAACGATACTATTTCACCACGTAAAAATCCCTGAAAAATAGCCTTTACACCTTTGAACGGATATATATTTTGTCTACTGCCCCGAATCGTTACAGAGAATTGATCTAAAAGTTCCTTCTCTCAACTCTAGAAATAATCCCCCCACAGAAATCTTTTGAAACCTACGTGAATTATTTCGTAAATTTTAGAATCATTACGTCATTTCTCGTACGACACACGTACAATTCTTACACGTGTGACGATAAATTTATAACAACCAACTGTTGTTGTCTTCTTCACACACAATTTACTATGGAGGAAGAACACCGTCACATTCCAAGTACTTTTATACACATTTTAACGCTCGAAAACACCTTCTATTGACGCGTTCCCTACTAAACCTTCTGAAAAAAAAAAAAAAAAGGTAAACTTAAACGTTAAAAATATCACGTAGACGATCGAAACGTATATTGTTTCGCTTTTTTCCGCCTCGACAGGAGTTCTCGTCGTATAATTTCGATAGGTCAAACCGACGGTTCGCGCGCACAAAACGAGGGGTAGCTGCAGGTAGGTGCAAAAAATGCCAAGGCCCCGAGAGTATATTATGATTGTTATTATGATTATTACGTGGCGTATCTGTGCGAGGCTGGAAAACGTGATTATAATAAATACGAGGTGTAACCGCGGACTGTGGTTATAACAATGCACCACGGCGTCATTCGTTAACGTCACATAGAACCGAAATGACTGCGAAAGTTATACGCGAAGTGTGTGAGTAACAAAAAAAAAAAAAAAAACAGTAGAAAATCCGTTCGTTTTCCTCGTCGATAATAACAATATTACGTCCCTCGACGTATCAATACGTGATATTTTATGGACGTTTGCGAACCGTACGCATTAGGACGGTTACAAATGCACTGGAAGCTTTTTAATGATGTTTTCGACCCGGTGAGATTCTGACCCCGGAATCAGAATTGTTCGTTGGATGTACAGTGGCATCGATTCGTTTGTTGGTCGTGTGCGGTAAATTTGTGCTTGTCGAAAGAATTTAATTTTATAAATATAAAACAAATCGAAAAAAAAACGGAAAAGCCTAGGCAAAAGATACGGTAGATAGCGCGTATCGTGTTATACTAACTGAATATCGTGTCAAATCTGCTGTTTGGTCATAGTAAATACCAACAAAATATATTTCTACCCATATAATTTTCTTTGACATTCAATTTGTTTACAAAAAAAAAAATTGTTTTACCAGTCGTACGTTACTACCAAACACGTTTATTTTTGGTACGAGGTAGCTGTTTAATTGAAAATTACGCGTTATTTTACTTCTAATATTATAAGGCCGTAAAAGATGTACCGTTCTCTGTAAAAACTCCTTGTATTTTTTGCGCAACAAACGTTACAATACAAATCTCGGATGTAAAACGTTATTTTATTTATTATCGTGATACATAGTGTATTTTTTTTTTTTTTACAGACCGGATAAAATAGCTACATTCCTATTCGAAATAACGGTTATTCCTTGTAATTATTCCAAAATTCTTCGCGCGAATCACGGTTTCACCGCGTTTAAACGATAAATAAATCTCACGATTTCTGCATATAAGAGGTACGGTAATCGCACAGAACAATGTTTAAACAAATTGAAAGTATATCCGTGGACACAAGAGCTTTATTCCTACAAAACCCGTTGGAAAACCGACATTGCTTGATTCACGATGTGAATCTCGCTCGAGTAAGACGCGTCCTGGTACATCTAATTGGATGCACACTGTGCACGGTTACGTTGATCGAGATACATCGATCTTCGTTCTCGTTTAGGGCGCGTTTGTTTTGCGGATATCTTCAACCGCTCTCGGAACGTCGGAAAGAACAAAAAAATATAAAAATACAACAACCGTTTTTCGCGCGACGGTGACCGGCCGGAAGCGAGACGCTGCTGCACGGGGGTGGACCGACGCTGCAGCAGCGACGGAACGAAACTCACGTAAATCAGAGATCGACAAGAAAAGGGGCGCCTGTGTTCCCGGCCGTTTTCAACACTTAGCCTCGAATTTATGGGCCGTCCCGTCGTCACATTACTGCAAATTCATCCGGCCTCCACTCGCTCTCTACCTCTCTTCCGTCCACGGATTTCCTCACCGCCCGTCGGCCGCATCCGTGCACGCCCCCATTCGGTCCGATACGAATTAAAGTGAGTTACTTAACTGATTTAACACCCACACACACACAGTTGTAGCTTCTCCTCTAAGCTCCGTCCAAAGTATTCGACTGTACTATACCTCGACCTCCTCAAACGGCTACGCGAATCGGCCAAAGTTCTGCACTGGTCGTGCGATGAAGTTGGCCAAAGTTGGGTGGATTTTTTACCACGAATGACGGCACTCGAAATAAAAAAATTCAATACCTACGAAAAAAAAACCGACTTTGAAAAACAAAAAAAAAAAACACTAAAAAGTATAAAATAATTGAATGAAAACAAAAAATTTCGATTACTTTTTTTCGGAGTCGGTACCGTCCGCGACGAAACCGGCCGGTTTGGTAAATGTTTGCATTTTAGTGCGTGGTCACCGCCGAATCGGCACGAAATCGCGTCGCATCGAGTGTGTATGGTTTATTATCAATTATATTATTACACGCTGGACGACACGGACTCCGAAATAAAGTGATAAATATGTTTTCCTCGTTCAATTATTTTATACTATTTCGTACTTGTTTTGATTTTTTTAATAGTGTTCTTCGTTCACGGATTTCCGATACGACTAAGTTCATATTTTTCCGTTTTTCGTTCTGAAATTTCTTCTGGACTGGTGGTCGTATCTAGAAACGTCACTTATTAGACCTTCTGGAGAATTCGATCATTATTTTAATAGTACAAATAGATTTTTAGTCGTGCGAATAGATTTTATTTTTAAAAACATTATTTCGTACGTATTTCCACGATTGTGATTTGTTTTGTCAGGCTTAGAGCCAACACTGATAAGTTGAACTAAAGACAACAACCTAGAAACTGTTTTTACAAGATGATTTTGCAAATAAACAATTTTTCATAGTTTTATGGCCGTTTGAAACAGATCGAATACTTTCAATTATTATTTATTTCTTTCAAAATGAATAGTTTAAAAAATTATCTTGTAAAAACATAGTATACATTATAACTATACCGTTTTCAGAATGGAAATTGAACAACCCTATCAATTCGTGGAACTACTAAGACCATATTATTTACTTTTTTTTGAATCCAGTACGACGAGGTCGGTTTATTTTGTTGTAAAACAGTGTTTTTTCTTTAACATAATTTTTAGTGGAATGTTACGTGATCGTTAACCATGGACGTGTAAATAGTTTATATATTTTTGTGGTTTTACACCTATTCCCTTGCCCTTAGTACCTATTGCAAATCTTAGCGCACTCCGTATTTCCGACGGTTTTTATTTTTAAGGCTTTCATACCGGTCTTCTTCTTCCTGTTGGTTTGTTTTCAATTGTCGTCTTAGCTCTATAAGTTTTTTCTCGTCTCGTCGCGTGTCCAAGCCACATACAAGGTACTTTGGTGATTTCACTTAGTTCATTAATTCGGTCATGATCTAGTACCGAATCTGGGTTAAAAAAAAAAAAAAAAATTTTTGGGTAAAACGGTCTCGCCAAAAATGGTTAATGGCCCCTTCAAAATTATGTCCATAATCCGGCCCTGATTTTAAATAACCCAGTTTGTGCTGATTCAACTTTTCGTTTCATAACGGTCATAGTGTTATACAGATTTGCAATTGTCAACGTTCTATACAGAAGAAACCTGAGGAAAAAGACGTGCGATTGACCAAAATCACTTTGTTCGGCAATTGAAACCACAGACGAAAAAAATCTGACAAACGGCCGTGAGATTAAATCACCCTTACCGCACGCCTACTGACACAGTAACACACATCCGACAGCCCCTCACTGTGTAAATACGCCTTCATCCCCGTTTTCATGTGTACTATAGAGACGAGGCCTTTGATCGCACTTCAAACAATCCTAGTGCGCGTACAACTTGAACCACTCGCCATTAGCTACGTTACATTTGCTTTGTATGCCACGAAACTGGAAAACGAATTCTAGCTACAACCGCATCAAATAACAGTTTATAATACAATATTCAGAGCGTTCAACAGTTAGTAGAGTTAGTAGTACAACAATGCGTGTATAGGTTGTATTTTAATTTGCAATTTTTTTTGTTAACAAAAAAACAACTTTTTCTAGCACTGAATTTAAAAAAAAGTATTCCATCGTTTTAAACGTGTTTTTATGTTGTTCAATTTATACCTGTCGACACCTGTAATAATAAAATTATATTACACGAATCTAAAACCGATACAAAACCTCATCATCCATACCGTGTTTAACAGCTGATATTTATTGACTTTACGATGAGTCAATAGAGCAAAACAGCAAACCAATATTTTAAGAATTTCAAGTCCAACAACACGAGTATCTTTTTTTTTATGGTATACAAACTATTTTTTTGATACAAGCACGGAACACTTAAAACACATTTTATACCATTTTTTGCTCTTCAATTCGACTCGCGAAGCACATACAGTTTTGCGATATTATTTCGTGTTGTTTAAAGGCGTATCTGTATATAGTTGCAGTTGAAACGTGTCGGTAAGACTTTAGTCAAGTGATCGTTGGTTTCTGTTGAGCGTGATGATGCTCAAAAACGTTATCCGATTAAATGATCGCACTGTCTGCCGATTCCCTTTGAAACTCGTTGTCTCGACTACACTAATTACAGCTCGGTTAAATACTGAATTTGGAGACGACATAACAATCGTTAAGGGAATGGAAAACGATAATTTCATCCTTTTCTGTTATACATAATATACACGCGAAACCCAGACGTTTCCAATTCCCTGAAACGTACGTGTCGATCGAATGTCGTCGCGTTAAGATTTCTGAAAAACAGATCTGAACTCGTCTTAAAGTCTTTTTTTTTTCATCAAACATTTTTAATTTTTTTTTTTTGATCGGTAAAAATTAAAACGATACAAACGTTCAAACGTTTTTTTTTTTTGAATACTTACCTACAATTACGGATTAGCTACGGAAACGTCTACGAACAGTCTAAACCTCAACGGTATTTTGCTCGAAACTTCGGCTTAGCCGAGAGCAATAAAAATGATTAATCGAATCAAATTTCTTCATTCGATATTTATTTTAATATTTTTCGTTGCGCAACGTGTACGTGTCGTGAAATTATCTTTCGTACACTATGGTTTTTTTCGTTTTTCGCTCGTCGCGGAATTTCGATCGTGCCGGGACGAAAGACGGCGCACGCGAAAAATGGTGATTCGGTCGCTTTTAATTGGAAAACTAAAGAATTTTAAAACTCGATTAAGTATAAACGCGCCAATGCACCGCCGCTGACGGGAACCGTTGCACCCCGGATGTATCCCAAATCAATTTCGCCGGTGAGCGAGACCGTGGGGTAATTAGCATAAAATTGGATGTGCTCGTAAGTAATTGCTTGATTCGATTTACCCTCCTCGTACGCGTTCCTGAAACGAGGGGAAAAAAAAAAAAACACAACTATGAATGATATTGAAGTTTTCCATAACGAAGCTGTTTTTTTTTTGTAACTGTTATTATTGTGTTTTCTTCGAATGTTCATCATGAATAAATCATTCCAGCTCGTTTAAAACACGCGTACGATATTTTCGTTGCAGTTTTATCGTCGGGTCGAAATGAATTTGCAGATTTTTTTTTTTTAACCGTTTGCGTTGCGTCGTACTCGTTCGAATACTTTTAAAACGTTTCGAATCACTTTTGAAACGTGACGAGTCATTCGAATACAAAAAAAAAACTGCAGAAGAAAAAGAAAGACGAGAAATAATCGCCAAAAAAAGTTTTCGTCCCCAGGTATTTTTAATACTTATCCGAGAACTCGAATGACACGACGTATAATTATATCGCCATAAGTTTTAATGATGTATATATGAACGTTTGTCGCTACGCCATTTTCGAGAGGGACACGAAATTATTGGCATAAAGAATGTTTTGTTTTTCTCTCTCCGATTATTGCGCCCTAGACTAGTATAGACGGTTTTTATTTACTTCAATTAACTTTTTGTCGCAAATCGTATTCTGACAAACGATTCTTGCGACTCACGACCTTCTATTCGCTTTTTTTCCCGCGTGTTTTCAAATAATCGTTTAAATTACGTTCTTAAATTGGATTCGTAAAAAAATATTATAGTGTACAAGATGAAAAACGTGGAAAACATTGTGATAAATTCGAATCGTTTCCCATCATAACGAATCCTCAACGTGAAAAAGTTAAATAAATCGGCACGTTAGAAAAAGCCGATATCGCCTCGACGCCTAGAATATCGGCTCGCGATCGACATTTTATACATTTTAAACGGGAAGATTCGATCTGGAAGAGGCCTAAACCTTGGTTTACTTTTGCTTTTAACCCAACTAGATTTTTCGACGACTACAATATTCGGCCAAGTAGTAGAATGCCCTTATGTACGGTTTTAACATTAAAACCGTATCTCGTTCCGCACGAATCTAGTCCCGATCAACTTTGTGCACCTACCCCGAACGTCAAACGCGAACTATCCTACGGCAAAATTGTTCTTCGACTCTGCGACCGTTTCGTGTCGGTTATTCCACACAAATTTCAGTGTTTTTCTTGTTTTCCTTCCGTCCATCGGACCACGGATCCCGAGGAATCGGCGACGTGTATACTACAACGACGTCGTCGGGTTTATAAGATCGGCACACGCAGTACATTTTACACCTTTGTTATCTGTTTTTGGCGAGCTGCGATCGCGTTTTATCGCGGAAAATACTTTCGAACGGAGACCGCCGCAGACGACGAAGCGCTCGCGAAATTCCTGCCGCTCGCGAGAGTCGCCGACACGGAAAGCGAAATAATAATTAACTGCTGCTGCTGGTGGTGCCGCCGTTCGCGGTGCCTACACGCGCCCGCGATATTTTAACATATATAAACGCGCAAAACGAGGGAAATAATAATAATAATTCGTATAAACACGTACGATATAATGTAGTAATAATAATATTACACCGCTCGGGAGCGCGTGTCGAGCCGGAAGCGAGCGGAAAAGGAGCGCGCGTTCGGCGTGTCCGCATAGGTATACACGAAGATTAAAGGAAAAGAGCGTTTCCCACCAGTAAACGCGCAAAACTTACCACTGTACGCGTGTGTGTGTGTTATATTTCCCCATTTGCTCTTTTCCTCCTCGCCGACACCATTACACGAATTTGTACACGTGAACACACACGCTGCACTGAGCCCACCC
>CM029359.1:20811901-20872985 GCA_017140985.1 Hormaphis cornu
CGGAACGTCGGAAAGAACAAAAAAATATAAAAATACAACAACCGTTTTTCGCGCGACGGTGACCGGCCGGAAGCGAGACGCTGCTGCACGGGGGTGGACCGACGCTGCAGCAGCGACGGAACGAAACTCACGTAAATCAGAGATCGACAAGACAAGGGGCGCCTGTGTTCCCGGCCGTTTTCAACACTTAGCCTCGAATTTATGGGCCGTCCCGTCGTCACATTACTGCAAATTCATCCGGCCTCCACTCGCTCTCTACCTCTCTTCCGTCCTCGGATTTCCTCACCGCCCGTCGGCCGCATCCGTGCACACGCCCATTCGGTCCGATACGAATTAAAGTGAGTTACTTAACTGATTTAACACCCACACACACACAGTTGTAGCTTCTCCTCTAAGCTCCGTCCAAAGTATTCGACTGTACTATAGCTCGACCTCCTCAAACGGCTACGCGAATCGGCGGAAGTTCTGCACTGGTCGTGCGATGAAGTTGGCCAAAGTTAGGTGGATTTTTTACCACGAATGACGGCACTCGAAATAAAAAAATTCAATACCTACGAAAAAAACGAAACTGACTTTGAAAAACAACAAAAAAACACTAAAAAGTATAAAATAATTGAATGAAAACAAAAAATTTCGATTACTTTTTTTACGGAGTCGGTACCGTCCGCGACGAAACCGGCCGGTTTGGTAAATGTTTGCATTTTAGTGCGTGGTCACCGCCGAATCAGCACGAAATCGCGTCGCATCGAGTGTGTATGGTTTATTATCAATTATTTTATTACACGCTGGACGACACGGACTCCGAAATAAAGTGATAAATATCCTCGTTCAATTATTTTATACTTTTTCGTACTTGTTTTGATTTGTTAATGGTGTTCCTCGTTCACGGATTTCCGATACGACTAAGTTTATATTTTTCCGATTTTCGTTCTGAAATTTCTTCTGGACTTGTGGTCGTATCGAGAAACGTCACTTACTAGACATTCGGGAGAGTTCAATCATTATTTTAATAGTACAAATAGATTTTTAGTCGTGCGAATAGATTTTATTTTTAAAAACATTATTTCGTACGTATTTTCACGATTGTGATTTGTTTTGTCAGGCTTAGAGCCAACACTGACAAGTTGAATTAAAGACAACAACCTAGACACTGTTTTTACAAGATGATTTTGCAAATAAACAATTTTTCATAGTTTTATGGCCGTTTGAAATAGATCGAATAATTTCAATTATTATTTATTTCTTTCAAAATGAATAGTTTAAAAAATTATCTTGTAAAAACATAGTGTACATTATAACTGGTTCAATACCGTTTTCAGAATGAAATATGAATAACCCTATCAATTCGTGGAACTACTAAGACCATATTATTTACTTTTTTTTGAATCCAGTACGACGAGGTCGGTTTATTTTGTTGTAAAATAGTGTTTTTTTTTTTTTTTCATAATTTTTAGTGGAATGTTACGTGATCGTTAACCATGGACGTGTAAATAGTTTATATATTTTTGTGGTTTTACACCCATTCCTTAGCCCTTGGTACCTATTGCAAATCTTGGCGCACTCCGTATTTTCGACGGGGTTTTTTTTAAGGCTTTCATACCGGTCTTCTTCTTCCTGTTGGTTTGTATTCGATTGTCGTCTTAGCTCTATAAGTTTCTTCTCGTCTCATCGCGTGTCCAAGCCACATACAAGGTACTTTGGTGATTTCACTTATTTTATTAATTCGGTCATGATTCTAGTATATTGCTGAATCTGGGTTAAAAAAAAAAAAAAAAATTGGGTAAAACGGTCTCGCCAAAAATGGTTAATGGCCCCTTCAAAATTATGTCCATAATCCGGCCCTGATTTTAAATAACCCAATTTGTGCTGATTCGACTTTTCGTTTCATAACGATGTAAAATGTTGTACAGATTTGCAATTGTCAACGTTCTATACAGAAGAAACCTGAGGAAAGAGACGTGCGATTGACCAAAATCACTTTGTTCGGCGATTGAAACCACAGACGAAAAAAATCTGACAAACGGCCGTGAGATTAAATCACCCTTACCGCACGCCTACTGACACAGTAACACACATCCGACAGCCCCTCACTGTGTAAATACGCCTTCATCCCCGTTTTCATGTGTACTATAGAGACGAGGCCTTTGATCGCACTTCAAACAATCCTAGTGCGCGTACAACTTGAACCACTCGCCATTAGCTACGTTACATTTGCTTTGTATGCCACGAAACTGGAAAACGAATTCTAGCTTCAACCGCATCAAATAACAGTTTATAATACAATATTCAGAGCGTTCAACAGTTAGTTAGTAGAGTTAGTAGTACAACAATGAGTGTATAGGTTGTATTTTAATTTGCATTTTTTTTGTTAACAAAAAAACAGCTTTTTCTAGCACTGAATTTAAAAAAAAATATTCCATCGTTTTAAACGTGTTTTTATGTTATTCAATTTATACCTGTCGACATCTGTAATAATAAAATTATATTACACGAATCTAAAACCGATACAGAACCTCATCATCCATACCGTGTTTAACAGCTGATATTTATTGACTTTACGATGAGTCAATAGAGCAAAACAGCAAACCAATATTTTAAGAAATTCAAGTCCAACAACACGAGTATCTTTTTTTTTACGGTGTACAAACTATTTTTTTGATACAAGCACGGAACACTTAAAACACATTTTACACCATTTTTTGCTCTTCAATTCGACATGCGAAGCACATACAGTTTTGTGATATTATTTCGTGTTGTTTAAAGGCGTAGCTGTATATAGTTGCAGTTGAAACGTGTCGGTAAGACTTTAGTCAAGTGATCGTTGGTTTCTGTTGAGCGTGATGATGCTCAAAAACGTTATCCGATTAAATGATCGCACTGTCTGCCGATTCTCTTTGAAACTCGTTGTCTCGACTACACTAATTACAGCTCGGTTAAATACTAAATTCGGAGACGACATAACAATCGTTAATGGAATGGAAAACGATAATTTCATCCTTTTCTGTTATACATAATATACACGCGAAACCCAGACGTTTCCTATTCCCTGAAACGTAACTGTCGAACGAACGTCGTCGCGTTAAGATTTCTGAAAACAGATTTGAACTCTAAAGTTCTAATGTCTTTTTTTTCATCAAACATTTTTAATTATTTTCTTTTTGATCGGTAAAAATTAAAACGATACAAACGTTCAAACGTTTTTTTTTTTTTGAATACTTACCTACAATTACGGATTGGCTACGGAAACGTCTACGAACAGTCTAAACCCCAACGGTATTTTGCTCGAAACTTCGGCTTAGCCGAGAACAATAAAAATGATTAAGTAATAATCGAATTAAATTTCTTCATTCGATATTTTTAATATTTTTCGTCGCGCAACGTGTACGTGTCGTGAAATTATCTTTCGTACACTATGGTTTTTTTCGTTTTTCGCTCGTCGCGGAATTTCGATCGTGCCGGGACGAAAGACGGCGCACGCGAAAAATGGTGATTCGGTCGCTTTTAATTGGAAAACTAAAGAATTTTAAAACTCGATTAAGTATAAACGCGCCAATGCACCGCCGCTGACGGGAACCGTTGCACCCCGGATGTATCCCAAATCAATTTCGCCGGTGAGCGAGACCGTGGGGTAATTAGCATAAAATTGGATGTGCTCGTAAGTAATTGCTTGATTCGATTTACCCTCCTCGTACGCGTTCCTGAAACGAGGGGAAAAAAAAAAAAAACACAACTATGAATGATATTGAAGTTTTCCATAACGAAGCTGTTTTTTTTTTGTAACTGTTATTATTGTGTTTTCTTCGAATGTTCATCATGAATAAATCATTCCAGCTCGTTTAAAACACGCGTACGATATTTTCGTTGCAGTTTTATCGTCGGGTCGAAATGAATTTGCAGATTTTTTTTTGATTTTTAACCGTTTGCGTTGCGTCGTACTCGTTCGAATACTTTTGAAACGTTTCGAATCACTTTTAAAACGTGACGAGTCATTCGAATACAAAAAAAAACTGCAGAAGGAAAAAAAAGACGAGAAATAATCGCCAAAAAAAGTTTTCGTCCCCAGGTATTTTTAATACTTATCCGAGAACTCGAATGACACGACGTATAATTATATCGCCATAAGTTTTAATGATGTATATATGAACGTTTGTCGCTACGCCATTTTCGAGAGGGACACGAAATTATTGGCATAAAGAATGTTTTGTTTTTCTCCGATTATTGCGCCCGAATCGTTAGACTAGTATAGACGGTTTTTATTTACTTCAATTATTTTTTTGTCGCAAATCGTATATTCTGACAAACGATTCTTGCGACTCACGACCTTCTTTAACGGTATTCGCTTTTTTTCCCGCGTGTTTTCAAATAATCGTTTAAATTACGTTCTTAAATTGGATTCGTAAAAAAATATTATAGTGTACGAGATGAAAAACGTGGAAAACATTGTGATAAATTCGAATCGTTTCCCATCATAACGAATCCTCAACGTGAAAAAGTTAAATAAATCGGCACGTTAGAAAAAGCCGATATCGCCTGGACACCTAGAATATCGGCTCGCGATCGACATTTTATACATTTTAAACGGGAACATTCGATCCGCGTCGATTGTCCGTTATTCGAATCCGGACGAGGCCTAAAACTTGGTTTACTTTTGCTTTTAACTAGATTTTTCGACGACTACAATATTCGGCCAAGTAGTAGAATGCTCTTATGTACGGTTGTAACATTAAAACCGTATCTCGTTCCGCACGAATTTAGTCCCGATCAACTTTGTGCACCTACCCCGAACGTCAAACGTGAACTATCCTACGGCAAAATTGTTCTTCGACTCGTTTCGCGTCGGTTATTCCACACGAATTTCAGTGTTTTTCTTTTTTTCCTTCCGTCCATCGGACCACGGATCCCGAGGATTCGGCGACGTGTATACTACAACGACGTCGTCGGGTTTATAAGATCGGCACACGCAGTACATTTTACACCTTTGTTATCTGTTTTTGGCGAGCTGCGATCGCGTTTTATCGCGGAAAATACTTTCGAACGGAGACCGCCGCAGACGACGAAGCGCTCGCGAAATTCCTGCCGCTCGCGAGAGTCGCCGACACGGAAAGCGAAATAATAATTAACTGGTGCCGCCGTTCGCGGTGCCTACACGCGCCCGCGATATTTTAACATATATATATATATATAAACGCGCAAAACGAGGGAAATAATAATAATAATTCGTATAAACACGTACGATATAATGTAGTAATAATAATATTACACCGCTCGGGAGCGCGTGTCGAGCCGGAAGCGAGCGGAAAAGGAGCGCGCGTTCGGCGTGTCCGCATAGGTATACACGCGGGCGAAGATTAAAGGAAAAGAGCGTTTCCCACCAGTAAACGCGCAAAACTTACCACTGTACGCGTGTGTGTGTGTTATATTTCCCCATTTGCTCTTTTCCTCCTCGCCGACACCATTACACGAATTTGTACACGTGAACACACACGCTGCACTGAGCCCACCCCCGTCGACAACACCTCCGTAATCGTAATAACTGTCAGTTGCAGCGGCCGCGCGGCGTGTTCTTCTTCTTCTTCTTCTAACAACGTTCTTATAATATTGTAACGCACTGGCTCCGCAGTCACTTCTCCACACTTCACCGCATGTTTACGCCAAGGTATATTATACACGTACAACGGTAGTAATTTTATTCGCGTACGGGTAACACCCTCGATTGTCTTTCTTTTTGGAAAACACGCACACAACACGTTGCTGTATGTCGTCGACTTGTACTTCAAATGCGGATTTCGAGATATAGAGTAAAAAAAAAAAAGATACAAAAATAATTAAACCATGCGAAAACAATGATAAAAACGCAGTTCCGTACGCAGAATTTTTGCGTCCCGTATCGTATAAAAATAATGTGTTACACCACTGATTTCCTTCCGAAACATTTTCTCCGAACACGGTGCTCGAGCCTCCCCCGAAATTCGTTTGAGAGTCGCGGCTAAAGTAAAAAAAAAAAAGTAGTTTTACGAGAAGCGTGGAAAAAACGAGAAGGAGAGAAAAAAATTGTACAAACTATTCGTGATTTTAGAGGGCTGAGCTCACGAAAGAGCTTGGTCCTAACACGTATACAGGTCAGAAATGGTAATGTGTGTATACGACATTACATCGAATCATTATTTTCAAATATTTACGTCTCCTCCATTTGTAAATTTCTGAACACACAAAACGGCTAAATACTCGAAAAAAACCGGCTGTAACAAGCATACCTGAGATTTGTTTCAACGGACTGGTTAGGTTAGGTTAGTATAACTCTGAGAAGAATTTTTTTTTTTTGTTTTTCTTTGGGGATTTTTCGCATCGCACCCCATGTCTAAATCAAAATTAAAACTGCGTATAATTGGATGGTGGGAGAGTAAATTATTCAATGTTTTACAACGACAGTAAAAAAAAAAATACCAGTCTCATTACCTAGCTATAATAGAAATGTCTCGATTGTCTATAAACTAGTTTAACAACAGCGTGGGAAAAATTGTGCGAGTTTGTTTTTACGTTTGATATAATAATGTTCGCTACGGTTGTAATTTTTGTTTTATTTAAATATCAAAAATGTTGTATTCTTGACATTTATAAAATTGAAATATTGAAAAATAAATATTAATGTTCTGTTTGATTTGTAAGATTTTGATGTACCGCGAAATTCTACAGTAATTTTATTCATATTAGCGATCTGCGAATACCTTAGGCAGATGAATAGTTTTCCTTTACACCGATAATGTCCGTTACGACAATTTTTTATACGTTAGAAAACCACACCGGAATTATTGCGAGAAAATCCAATAAACCTGACTAAAAATATAGGATCTGCGTGAGTGTAGGACCGTTTTGGACCAATACGTTCTAGTGTTATCGTCGCCTAAATTTCAAAATTCCCCCTGCAAAATCGGAAGCCTAGCAGATTCGTCTAATAATTTTGGTTGTAACTTTTGGACCGATAGTGTGTCGGTGCAGCGTCAAGTTGGCACCGGCGAACTTGTTTTTTGAATAGCGAAATAATGTTTAAACTATATAAATTTTAAATTAAAATCCCAATACTGTCCAGCGAAGTATGGCTTGTTTCATAGCAAATGTTCGACGTAAACTCGGTTGTCCCGTAGCATAATGTGGGCCGTTTCCAGTTTGACGATCACGTTTACATACGACGCAACTCGTAAGAGGAAAAATATTAATTGTCAACGCGCGTGCAGAAAAACAAAAATAACATCTCATCTCCACCACGGGGTTATGTGTTGGACAAACTTACACACTCGATATTGCGTTGCACACTTGTCTCGTGGGGTCGTAATCAGATTACGTTATTACACTTTGAGTGTCGCGAAGCGTCTGCGCTCATGAGCAACACGAGCGAACTGAAAAATCTAATCGCAGTTGTCGTCGGAACAAAAACGACGGGATAATTAAGTCGAACGTTTTCTCCGTACAGACGCATCCTGGTTTTATCGCGTCGTGCTCGGCCACAATTGAAGGCGACTTTCGTGAAAGTCGAAACCAGCTGTAGGTGTGTGTAGTGCTGTACTCGACGCACAACCGCAACGACGTTAATTCCGACTTCTGTATACAGAATCACGTCGTTCGAGTGTATGAGAATTAAAATAGATACTGCGCAGTGACCTTAAAAACGGTGTTTGGAAAGTTCGTTTTAAAAAGACATTAGTTCACGTTCGTTTTGTTAAAAGAAGACCGATTCCAGGCTAGTTCCATGCTTAAAAAAAACCGATTTTGTTTCTTAGAAAAAAAAAAAAAACCGTACGTTGCTCTCTGTGATACATTTTTATACATTTTAGACCGAATTAACACGGACCCTATTGAATCTCCGGTGTTCCAATCGTGTAATGTCCTCAACAGGGGACAAACTCATTAAGATAAGTTTAAAAGAATTTACTGAAGTTCGTTATGTGTGTACGGATTACCGTTACACGTAGTGTCAGTATTTTACGTGTGATAATTTCAAAAGTTTGAAATTTTCGGGTTTAGGAGTAGAAAGAGTGTGCAATCTAAACGTCAGATAGCACAAAAATGTTGCGATTTTGGCTTCATTGAAACTTTTTTTGATATTATTTTTTTTCTGTCGAGAAAATAACGTCATAGCGTAAACAATTAGAAAGCGCCTCTTATTGCACAACGTTTTATCGCATAACGATTGGATACGAAGGGAGAAAAGAAAGAAATGGAACGAAGGGAGTAAAATATTTGTTGTCGGCGAGAAGTTGTTTGGTCTAAAAAAGGTCGTATTTCAGGGATTATCGGCCGTAGTAGTAATCGGTAGTTGTTTTATATGAAAACATCACATGTTACTATGAGATATTCGAGATGCAGCAAACGGCGTTTTGTCGATTCTAGTTTTTTTTTCATTAAAACCGTTTGAGCGCGACTATACATGCGATACAACACTTCAAACGCAAAATCCAAAACCGTTATGCCATATCTAGTATAATAAAACTGCCGATGTTGATGAGAACAATGTCGTCCATCACCGGATACAATGCACAGAGTATGCACAAGCGAGCAGTTAGTGTGTATGTTGAACGATACACAGTCATGTGGAAAACTGGAATCCGAGAGGAGCTGCTTACAGGTAATATACGACGACGAGCCGCGTGAAACGACCGTTCGAATAATTCTCGCGCACTATTTTGGTACACCCATTCGCGTTTCGTTTTATTACACCAGCTACACGTGCGCGTCGTCGTAATATTATCACGCGTATTATATACAGAGACTGCGTGTATCGACTATTGTAGTAATTCAGCGTGTGGACGATACATATTGTAATGACGCAGCGCGTGTAGGTACAGGATGATGTTTTTATCGGCGGCAAAAACGTCGCAAACAGTATAATATGTCGTTCAAAAAACAAACATTAGCTGCCATTCAATTTGGACGTTCATTCGGGTGGACCTTCATTTGAACGGGGACGAAAATACGAGGGAAGAAACCTAGTGAAACCGCGAGAAAAAGATAGAACGAATAATACAATGGACGGCCGGTGATACGAGGGAGGTAGCAAAGGATGTATAGTATATGGCTTCGCCGACAAATTTTGGACTTGAGAAGTTGACGACGATGTAACCGAAAAACACGGTGTTGTAAGATTGTGTTGACTGTAGAGCCGTCATAAATCAACAAATCAGCAACTGATAATCGTAGTTAATACAACATTACAATGAGTGAATGTGTTTTTAAATGACTGCCAAAATCACGGAAGGTACAAGGAGAATTTGTCGAGTAAACAAATAGGTTGATTATTGAATTAAGAGTTTCGTTCAGTCTGAAATCGCGTTCAACAGCTCTGTGCAGTGGTGTTACATTCGCTGAATTTGTTTTCTTCTTTCTACACACACCTCTGTTCGACAGAAATCGGATCAGTGGCGCCCAGGCTGTATACCCAAGTGTAACAATAATAATCGCTACGCGTTCCCCGAGAGGAGGCTCGGGTATTACTGAAATCAGTAGTAAGAACTTCAATCATGATTGATTGTTATGATACAATTATTTACTCAGCAGTTTGAGTTTCGACTGATCAAGGAAAAGGCTTAAATGAAATCGTAACACGATCTAAAAAAAATAATTCAAATGTCGTAAGTTATTTGATAAACAACTCATGGACACTCGATACTTCAAAGTATGAATGTTGCGATTGTTAACTGTACCTATTCGTATACTTACGAAATACGTTTAAGCGATAAAAACTGTATAAAATAGCGAACTTAGTTGTATAATTTGAGTTGTCGAATCACGCGAACTAGTTGATTATTTAAAACAGTTAGTGCTTCAGAACTTAGGTTCGAGTGATTTAAATGGGCGCGGGTAAAAGTACTTCGCTACACCTGAAAAAAACTACTCGTGCGCCACTGGAAACGATCACCCTGTACGCCGACACCTGTTCTGCAGGGACGGAGGGATATTATTATTATTATTATTAGGTATAACGTATGCGGACCGTGTTTGCAACATAGTATTATCATCGAAACGGTTCGAATCACGCGATCCCTATATAATTGAAACCGTTTAAACTGAGACGATTCGTCTTGTGTCGCGACGTCTTTATGGTCCTGTCGGTACGCACGTGTTCCTGCACGTCCCGCGTATCCGTCATCTCTTAACGGCTTTTCGGGCAGCACAGGAGCCGAGTATGTGTGTCGTAAACGGCGGGGTTCGCACGCCATAAAACACGATAATGTTTTATTTTTTTTTCCCCCCGCGATTCGAGTACGGTACAGAAAAACTTCGATATTTATGTACGTTATCAGGTCCGAAAATATGTAGTAATTTTATTACGCCTGTACACGGGCGGCAATAAATACAATGATAAAAACAAACACAACCAGCGAAGCGAAGAACGTGGACCGATTTTCACGAATTTCGAACGGTCACTCGAGCCGTACGATGTATGAGCATGGTGTAATATTTAAGATTACCTCGACGGAGAGACGAAAATGTGTATGTTGAGACGCGTGTTCTGTTTAAACGCAATATGAAAAGCGGCCAGCTACGTTCTTCTACTCGTCCGTAACGTGAAAACTCGGTAAAACGTAAAAAACATTGTTGAGATTGATGAACGGGCGGAAATGTTTGTCGAATATTCGATTCGCTTCGATTTTCTCGCAAAGACTACGTTATAATACGCGTCGTGAAAACATTGGCACCAAAAATATTGTAAATCGGCGTTTCTCTTGATTTTTGGACGTTTTTTTTCTCGTGTATAATATTTCAGCTGTAAATTACGGTTTTTTTTTTCTCTTTTTTTCATTATACTTCAGCGCGTTCGTTTTCATAAGATATTTCTAAAAATCCGTGCGAACCCCGCGCGAAAGAAATATTATATAAAGGGTTAACCAGAAAAAGTCGAGGGTCGACGACACCGCGGCGCAGATACGACGCTGATTAAAACGAGCCATCGTCCTCCCTCAACCGCTGCGACTCCGAATCCGTGCTCCGCAGGAAGAGAGACGCGAAGCGAGAGGGGGGAAAAGCGAGTCTTTAATAATGTTTTCGCGGTTTTTGTTTATATTTTCGTCGTTTGTCGTTATTATTATTTGCCACGGCGATAAAAAGCACGTGAGGAGCGGAGGGCACCGTAATAATATGTACGTGGTATATTATTATTATTATTATAATAATCTGCTGCTGCGACTGTCATATTGTTCCGGGAGGTGAAATCGAATAATAATAATAATTAACAGCACCACGTCTTGGCACCAGCTGCCGGCGAAAAATTTCCATAACTAACAACTACTTGATTATTAATAATAACAACAGCGAGAGACTTTGCGCCGAGAAAATATTACAGCGTCTGCAGCGGCGGCGAGCCTTTGTGCGGCGAAAAACAAAACCCGAGTCGCGGGCGTGTTTGTTATTATTACAGAAGCTGCGGGTCGCGTTGAGGTCGCCTGTGAGATTCGAGACACTTTTGGAAGTAAATATTATTATGATTGCCGCGAGTGTATACACACCTAGTCGTGTTTGAATTTGCAAAAACACACGGTGCGCGACGTATAATTAAAATGTCACTTCTTCGAGAAAACCGCGCAGGTATATCCGAATCATAGAGTAATCTATATAGAGCTGAGCGGTCGTGGCAGTAAATTCAGGAGTAAATTGACTCTTTCGTACGAATCAACCTAACCGTACCTGTAGCGTGCGTAGTTTGTCGACTCGTAAAACCATGATGCACCGTTTGGATGTCAACGTTTGTTGAATCCAATCTAATACGGAAAACCATTTCTTTAACCGACTCCATTTCGGGGTCGACGAGTCGGCATCGACTTTGTTGGAACACGGTCGTCTCGGTGTTACCATCCGGATAGCCTACCGAGATCGTACTCTACAAATATCGTTTTTGCACGAGTCGACTGAAAAATATTACAGAAATATGTGGGACATTCGATAAGATTTTGGGGGGCGAGCTTTTTGTAAAGGGTGTTTCACAAGTTGGTTAGCATTCGAATATCGCGACATTCGCCGCCGTAGGACCTATTGACGGCCTTGGTTTCGCTATTTTTGCTGTCTCTTATCGTTGCCATCAGTCTCCTGACAGCTTTCGTTTTCTATGTTCATTTGTTTACGTCGTCGCGTGGATCGCTTAACGGCGGAGAAAACAAATCCAGGTTTCAAACGCATCGCACGAGAACAGCCCTATCGCGACTGTTCTCGGGCACTGGAGTGATGTTTTCGATCGTCACGGTGTTCCGAGTGAACAAAAGACAGTGCGTACGTTAGTCCGGAAATTCAAAATAGAACAGGTTCGGCGGAGTCGGTAAGAGCGTCCGGGAGGCAGCGTTCGGTGCGAACCGGAGAAAACCTGGATTCTTTGCTCCGTCGTTACGCGATCCACGACGACGTAAATAGACAAACTTTGAAAACAAAAGCTAAAATTTGTAGAACTGCTATTTTAGTATACTACGCTTAAAATCAACTTTTAAGTTTAATTTTACATAAAATATTATTTCCTCTAATGAACGTACATAAACAAATACCCGGTAAATGTACCCTTGCGGGGTAATAATATCCAATATCAATATAAATAACTACACTAACAGTGGTAAATTCAAGTGAGGCCCTTAAACCGTATTTTTATTTTTCAAGTTTTTTTTTTTTCGTACAATAATACAATCGAGTGTTTATTTCTTGAATACACACAACTCGTGTAAAACTTATGAAATAATTTTGAAACAATAAACAGGTACCTAGTTGTGTTATGTTATTAATTTCGAAAACGCTCCGAATGACTCGACGTTTTCACAGGTTGTTGGGAAATCGAACGAAATTCAAACAAAAGTTCGGTTGGTACTCCAAATACTTATAGAATCATTTTTCGAAGGCAACGACTTATCATTGCTACCATATGTTACTAAGCGATCGAAAACACCGATTCACTCGGAGCAGTGACCTACTCCGTCACAAAAAAATTCCTGATTTTTTTTTTTTTTTTGCGCTTTTCACTAAACATTTCTACATGCGCCCCTGTATTTACTAACTCGTTTCGGTGATCGGCACACACGTGGCACGTCGTCACGTACGCGGCTGTGAATCGAAAAACTTTGACGGCACGAGGAGCTGAGTGTAATAGCCAAACATTATCGTCACGTTATGACAATATGATATTACGTTATAGGAACACGGTCGAAGGGATCGTTTGGGAGGAGCTCTTGGAGGACGTGTGCGGGTGAACGATCCACATAACTAATATGTTTGGTTATTTTTGTTTTTTAAATGTTCCGATTTGAAAATTGTTTTAACCAAACTAAACTGGATACACAGGTGTGATAAATGAATATTTATAGAATAGCACGCAGAATCATACTTCCTTAAAAAGTTGTTTGTTTCCTTTAAATCAAGGCATTACAAGAGAATCGATTAATCGGGTTTTGTCGTTTAGGTGCTCATAATCATCATGATTATTCGGGTTAATAATATAGGGTGTTTAGTGTAACCTCGTTTGCTATGTGTACATTTTTGGTAGCACCGTAAAAATGTCCCACCGACAAAAACATTTTTCCTGAAGAGATGCGAATTTCTAGTAAAATTTAAATCATTTTTTATTGAAAATATTAACTAAATTCGTATTTTCCGTGATTTTGTATAATTCTTTACACCAATAAACTTGGTTATAATTTTATCAGTAGCTCAAAAACTCAGAAAATAATTTTCAAAAAATTCCCTAAAATACCTAAATTTTCGTTAAATTATATTAAAGTCATCTTAAATTTTTAGAAACCGTTGGTGACTATCAAAGCCGACGAATTAAACATTCATTTGATAGTTCAGATTTGCCAGTGAAATTTGCATTTCACTGCACTGTAGATTATTTTAATAGTAAAAACTGACAATTATCAGTACAATTTTATCGTTTTCTTATTCTTTTATAACAATTTCAAGTTTACATTAGGCACTATAATATTTAGGAACGTCTTTATAATAACTATACGCGTATCTGTTGCGTTCCCGGTTTCTGTCTCGTGTACACATTACGGACGGTTAGGTTAGGTAACTAATACGATTTTGTAAAATTTTCGAAAGATGTTTACGCTAAGGCTATTTACCCATCACTAGCTGTATGTATATCACGCGTATAAAGTGTGCCCTTCATCACATCCCGCGATCTACCAGGAGCATATTATACAGACTTAATTAATATATGTGTTTATTAGAACAAAATTCGAGTGTGCGAATGTATTGACTAACTAGCCGTTTCTCGGGTCTCGTTTGCGTATATATACATCCAGAAGCTTTTTTTACCACTCGTTTTTATCCCATTTGTATACGCCCTACAAAACTAGAAAACCGTTTCTCAATATCGATATCGTTTAATCACCGAACGAAACTACCGACCAAATGTCATACACTCGCCGTGTGGTTTCAAAATCGTATTTAAGCTTTCCTCACATCTTGATCCTCCGATTCGACTTTTCAAAAAATTCGTATCGACCGTGGTGATAATTTAAATGAACAAACGATTTTTACATTCCGTTCGGGAAACGCCTTCTTCTGACGCGTCCAGTAAAACAAAACGGCCGTATATAACTGACTGACCGAATTTCGTACTCAAAGGTCCGCAGTTTCCGGCCCCGAAAAAACGGGGGTAGGGCCGACCATCGAAATAATAATAATATTATATAAAATATTGTTCGCGTTCGTTCTGGACATCATTTGTAACGCGCGCGAAACGTCGCGACACCGAGCCGGCCCGTTAACGAATCATTACCTCCGCAAACGACGGGCTCCACAAGTTATTTGATAAATGACCGGCGCGAACGGAGTAGTACAATATTGTATACAATATAAAATATCATGTACAATATCCAATATCACCCTCCATTTGCACTGCAGCGCGCGACCCTCCGATTAATTTTTTTCTCCTTTTTTTTTTTTTTTCCTTACAAATTTCTCAAAAATAGCCGTTCGTCTCCACATATATATATATACGCGTGTACACCTATCTGCCGTTTCCCCTCGAAAAATCCCAATAAAACGGCCGGCCGCTCACGCGCGCGCGAACCACGTTGGCGAACCTGCAACATTATTGTTGTTGCTGTTGTTGTCGTTGTTGTCGTTGTTGTCGTTGTTCTTCTCCTTCGCGTATAAATCGACGACCATCACGTAAAGCCAATAACGAAAACGTCTAAACCGTAATGGTACGAGACGCACATTCCGCGGTCATTATACTCGGCTATATTGTATTACTTTTGTTTTTCCCCTGTAAGTCTTTATCGGCGGCGGCGGGTCCGTTATTGACGATCGCCGACGGCGGCGGCGGGTCCGTTATTGACGATCGCCGACGGTTTCCTCGCGACAAAAACGACCGCGATTAGATGTGCCCGGCCGTGTTGCGTATTCCGTAATTACCGATGAAAATCGTTCGGAAAATATCGGTGATAGTTTGTGGTGGATGTATCGTTTTTTTTTTTGTTTTACTGCAATCTTTACAATATATACAGTTTGATGCGCATGCTGATTCCCGAAAAATGTTCTCAACCGGGCGTAACGTTCATATTTTTCGTTTTTATCATATTGTTTTGTCGAGATTTGTGGAAAATAAATTTAAAAAAAACGTTATAGACTGCGTTATAACTTAACTATGTGAAAACGTCTAGTAAAAAAAAAAAAAATAATTATATCTAGACAAAATGTACACAATTCATACGTCAAACCAACGACACTTTTGTAGATACCGAAGTTTATCGATACTACCATTTTAATATCAGTTATTAAATATTAACGTAAATCGGTAAAATCGTTAACATTTTTATCTGTAAAAACACTTATTTTAACTGAATAACAATATGAATGCGTAATGTGTTAAGTAAGACCTGTTCGTCCGTATGTGTGTGTGTGTGTATTCGTTTCCAACTATTTGTAGTCTAAACACTGCGGGTCACTGCAAACTTATAACGCGATTAATAATTTGTTGTTTCGGCGCGACCGTCCTTCGTAAATGGAAAAACAACACGGTTTTATTGAACTCGCCACGTGTAAACACTCAAACATTATTATTGTTGTTAACAATTTACCGTGACATCGTGACGTATCGAGGACGGCGTTTTCCGAAAGCCAAATGTAAAATCTAGTTGTCTTGAGTCAAATAATATCGTGTTGGCGCGATGGATGAAACTAATTCGTTTACGCTCGGTAACCCTTTGTAACGCACACCACTCAAAACTCGAGTTTCAAAACGTCTCGTCTCCTCCGCCGAAATCACCAAGTACGACCACGAAGTAGATGAGATGGGAAAAATCGGTAACAAAATTCGTTTCAAATACAAAATTCACTGTGCGAGTATTGAAAACATTTTTATGTAACACTATAATAATATCATACTTCTGTAAAATACAAAACACTGAATTGCATTCAAAGTAGTAAAATCAAGTACGAAATGTTTAATTTTGAAGTATTCCATTTATGTAAATTCTTAAATCACAGTTACGACGCTAAATGTAAATATACATAACAAAACAAAATTGGTAATAATCGTGTAATTTTAGTGATTAAATTTTATGTTCGGAGAAGTATTTTTGAGAATATTCAACAGTCCAGTTGATTAAAAATCGTTTTTCAAAATGAGTCACAAAATGTAGTACTTATATTACAAAATATTGATAGTTGTGTTCAAGACCTTATTCTTCTTTGCTTTCCTTCCAACTATTCTAGGTCTGCCACCCTTGTCCTATACAGTAATACCTCCACTTATAATCGTGATCATTCACATCCCCTACACATACACTAAGAGCACTCGTATCATTTTCAATATTGCATTCTGTTTTTCGGTCTTCCGATTTTTCCTTCAACGTTCATATTTTGCTACTTCGGATTCCCTCTCGCCTCATCACATGCCCAAACCATTTCAGTCGATTTGCCCTCAAATCGTCCGCTATTGATGAAACACCAATACTTCTTACACACTCGTTCCTTATTCTATCTTCTCTCGTTACTCCACTCTAAATCCGTCCAAGCATTCTCATTTCCGTTGTACGATCATACCCTGTACTGTTCTCCTGTCAACCGTCCAACACTCCAAATCATCTAACATGGTTGCCGGTCTCACCACTCTCCTGTAAAACTTATCATTTTATGTTATTGGAATTTGTTTGTCACACAAAACACCCGTTCCATCCAACCGCACTTAATCCCTTCGTACAAAAGATCGCGCATTTACTGATAATTGTATTTAGTTTGAGATAAAAAAATAATTGTGTTTTAAGCACAGTCCGTTTAAAATTTTCCCATCCCTGCGTAAACTATATGTTTTGCGATGTTGACTTTGAAACGGCGCGTACGTCACTCGTGCAGGAAACTCGCCTTGAAACCCTAACGAGTAAACGTGGAAAAACGTATGTTTGCTCTAACAATATTATAATTATTGTTATTTATAACTTTTGTCACAATGTCGTTTTAATTGGAAAAGTTGTGATACGCACGATGAGATCCTCCAATAAGGCTGAGTCGTTTTTGCCACGTAATTATATTTTGTAGTAAATTTTCACAGACACTCTGTTTCGGAGATTTCTATTTTTGTGTAGATGAACTCGATAGTTATTTATTAAGAGGCAACATTTAGGCGATTCCTGTCACTTTCGATGCATTTAAATGGACAACATTGACTTTGTGGGGTAAATTCTCATGTCTAGTTGTGAATCAACGTAATATTGAATACTTTTTTTTATTTTATTAGATAAAATATAAAATTCTGTAGATAGGAGTTAAATTCACCCTTCACTTCAATATAAAACTATGGAAAATCAAAGTGACCTTAAAATTTATACTACTTTTAATCCAAATCGAAGTGTTAAACAGTAGACTTAAACGCGACTCGTGGTAAAATGTTTTAAACTTTCAATTAGTTAAAATGTACATAATAGAATATTTTAATTCTAAAACGCTTTTCTCGCTAAGAGTTTTTCGGGCAAAAACGGTATCGGCAAAATTTAAAAGTTCCAATACCCACATTTCAAAACGGAGCTGGTCACGATCATCGTGATAGAAATAAGTATGTTTTTTACAGGTTTTTTTTATAAATTATTTTGATACGAATTCTTCCCGTGCCATTACAGACAGGTGTTATAGACTGCCTAAAATAAATACTCGTCTAGTAAGCATAGAAATCGCTTAAATTTTATTTTAGACAAACAACTCTTGGAAAAAACATACTACTGAATTTTTTCGAACTATTACACTTACGTTGATTTATAAGAATTAATAACTGGTAATAATTATTTGTAAACTTAAAAACCATGCACTCGACTCAAGGGTCGAAAATACCACTTTCAAGTAATTTGCAGATCACTTACGTACCGTTCAACACGATATTTTGATCTGCGCATTGTTATTCGTAATTAGTGACAGGTTTGTATGGAAAAATATTTGAAAACAAACGTGGATTTTCACACCAGATGTACAATATCCATCGTCTGCAGTCTGTACAAACGGAGCACTGTCAAAAAGTAACCTGCAGAAAACCGTCGATCGCTTATCCAATTCGTTTTGCAAAAACGTAAACACAACGTCGGTTTAAGAATTGTTTGCGAGCGTGTTGTCTTTGGCGATTGGATGTGACATCACAGCGGGCGCGCGAAGACGGGGTTAACTCCATTCCACTGTCTGTGCGGATAGTCTGGAAAGTTCGCGCAATTATACGAGAACTTATCTGTGACGCGGTTTCGTATTTTCATCAACTCGATTCTGCCGCAGCTGACGAAACGGAATCTGTTTTTGCCATTTTTTTAAATGTATTTTCACGACATCGCCTATCGATCAACGTCGGCGGATAATTCAGGCGTTATTGTTTATATATAACGATAGTTTTCGAATTTCAATTGTTTTTTTGTCGGTTTCGATTTTTAATCGAAACGCGCGTGTGCTGTCATAAAAACAAAAAAAAAATACCCACAACTTTTGCTACTGCTGCAGTTGTAAAATGTTGCCGGTGGGCATTAATGAAATACGGCAAGTGCTTTCTGTAATAATACCGTATATTCTCGGCGAAAATAAATTCCCGGGCAATTTCCAGCGCCGGAAAATAATTTTCATATATATTATATAGGGACGAACTGCACCACTCGTAAATAGTATACGGAAAATATGCTTTATGCGAGGGCTATGCCGCGGCGTTCGGAGGGGAATATTAAGAAAAAAAGGTGCACGGAGCGAGCACAACCTTGTTTCTTCTTTATTACTTTTTAGAGAACCGTAACGATAACCGTGTTGTTGTTATTATTGTTTGCTACTCAACCGTAAGTACATTCAAAAAGTATTAAAGAAGTAATATTTTTACACACAATAATCCGATTATTTTTGTATTATTCACATAATATTCGGTTTTTGTGCGACCAAAATAGTTTTACTGGGCGTTCGTGTCGACCGATTTATAATGTTATCATCAATAGCCGATGTTACAGTGCATAATTTTGTTTTCAGATACTTATAACAATATTGTATTCTATAAATACGCGTGATGTATAGCCGGCAAAGTATTTGCAAACTATCGGTTTTTTGTGATTTTATTTTTGTCGGTACCCAGCAACTTCTCTCTCCACGTTCGTTATTAATGAGTACTTATATTTTGATCAACCGAATAATTTCCCACTCTCTATTCGAATTTTGACCGCTACTAGACTAACCGCGTACAAAACAAATATTCGATATTTTAATTTATACTTGTGTTTGAGTATGTTTTGCGCTATTTTCACAAACCGCAATTACTTATGTTACATCGTCCGTTGTACTTAATGAGCATGTTTTAATGATACGACTAATATTAAAAACTTTTCAACTTTTATCATATATATATAAATCAAAAAATATACACAGTAAATTTTATAATTATTATTGTGGTTATAGAAATTGTTTTATCGGCAATGACCAAATAAGAATCGTTGTGGCGAGGAAAACACCATTTCGATCATTATAGTTTTTAAATTGTGCAAAAAAAAGTACCCGTGTTGTGTGTAAAGCTTTAGTTGACTAATGAAAACATGTGATTTTTTGTAAAATTGTATTTTTGAATTTTGAAAACTCACAGACTATAGTTGAAATTATTCCTTACACGTAATGAAATTTAAAAATATAGTGACTTGATTTTTGAGTGAGCCACAGGTTTGGGCTATTGTACTTGTTGATGTGTAACGTTCATTCGTTTTCGAAAATGTTCAACCACTAGTAGGCGAACGTGTTGTTTAGATTTCATTAAAGTTTCGAGACTTTAACTGCAAATTAAACTATTCGTGTTCACCGTGCTTGTAAAAGGTGTGATATTTCGTACGAATTGCGTTTCGATAAAAGTCGCGTAGTTTTTTAATCTTAAGTTGGCAATATTTATTTGATACCTTAAGCGAATTCAAGTTATTTAAAAAAAAAGTCTGATGCTTTTTTTGCGGTTTGTCGTCTAAACGTCGGTAAGGTCAGCTCTCTCGCTCGAACGAGCTAGTGTACGTGAAATCAAATAGACTCGACAAAGTTTTGAACTCAAACACGCACTCGTTGACGTCTTGAATTGCTGACGGGAATTAAAATTTTAGGATATCGCGAAAGCGTAAAATCTAAACTATAACAGAGCACGACGTGTGTACGACCGGCCACTGGTTTCGTCCAAAAGTCTCTATGTAATAAACGCGAAACACACACGTTTTAATCGCTTTTGGCCGACAGTAGTAATCTGCAAAGAGCATTACAACACCTGTTAACACCGCACGTCATTTCTTGTGTTTTTATTTTGTTTTTTTTTAATCCTCTCGTCGGAATATACGTCCGAACGAGCATCGCTGGTAATGGTCAAGCGCGTATTGGAAATTAACCGACTTACGTGAGCGAACAAAATCCGTAATCCTATTGCACTCGTCGGTCCGACGCGTCTCCCGTCCGTTTCACGCGGATTATACGGACTACATATTTTATTATGCTTCGAGGACCGTGGTTTCTCCGCTCCGTGATTTATAGTGTACTCCGGCAACGTTTTTCAAAAAAACTTTCGACGAATTTGAAAAAAAAAAACAACAAGTACCGAGCGTAAACGGACGTCGTACTTTTTCGAACGAAATTTTTAGGATTTGCCCGTTTTTGTAGTTTTTGCCGTCCTTTCCCATTGCTACGAGGTAAATAAAAACCTATTTTGTACACGGACAACTCTAACATGACGGAGTTTTAATATTCTAACCGTATGTATTACGATAAGAAGAACAGTTGACTTACGGTAGAAATCGTTTTACATTTCCTCCTATTGAGCCGTTTTAACTCCCTCGTAGACGTTGAATCATAGAAAACTCGGCGACAGATCGTTAGTATTTCGAATGGTGTTTGCCGAGTTTCGAACAAATCTGACCAAGAAACATCGTTTTATCCCTCTCACAGAGGATACGTTTTCGAGGATCCCTTCTTGAGCCCAGTGCACGCTTGTTTTACCGCTGGATTGCCAGGTGGTTCGTGCACACGTCCGTCGGACAAACAATCACGGTAAACAGCGCGAATCGTTCTATCGCCGATCTACAGAATTCGTTCGCGCGACGAAACCAGCAGTGAGGTAATTATAAATTATTGAAGCCATCGCGGTTGCCATAACGGCTCCCTGCGAGGAAACCATCAGCAAAACACACGCCGTGGGCTTTAATGATTCTGTACCGTCACATAAACTGAAACCAGCGACCAAGTTTCAGATACAGTTCAAAATGTTTTTGACCCAGCATTTACCGCTCCCGAGCCTACTACGATGCCTTTCTCGAGGTTCGGACGGAATCGAATGGAAACGCGATTCATAAAAATCTGGCTGACACGTTGACGCGTTCAAAATACACAAACATGCTAAACCTACAGATTTATAACAAATCAATACAAATGCAATGTGAAACTGATTTGATAAAAACAATGCGCGGCTTGGTGATTGTACAAATTATTACCGACGCAACAATTATAACGTCGCAATAACAGCCGGTCACACGCGACGTTCAAATCAGTCCTGCATCCTTTCCTTACACCGTGGATGTTTAACACTTCAGAATGATCCGATAAAGGTCCATGGACGGGTGCGTCAATCCTTCGGAATTCAGGCCGACCATTTCGACGAACCGCTAGAGTCCCGATTCTCCGGACCGCTTGTCGTACCGTTCGTTCCGGTTTCTTTATTTTTTTTTTTTCGTTCGAAACGACAGTTTCAAAACTGAAAGTTCGCGCGTTCGGCGGTGGGGGGCGTTAAAATAACAAAATAAAAAACGTTATCGAAAACGGCGCAGTAGTAATATCTGTTCTGCGAGACGTTTATAACATTGTTGTTGTTATTATCGTATCCGGCGGGCGCGCGTTTTTCCGGGATAGAATCTCTGGAGCCAATTAACGTGGTCGTGCCGGCAGACGTCCCGGAGGAAGATCGGACGTGGAAGGGATGGCAGCTGCAGTATGCGCGCATAATATCCGCGTCGCGGAGGCCCCCGGGGGTAGGTAGGTGCGCTCGCGAAAAACGGAAAAGATTTATGCTCGCGGAGTACATTATCTTGTAGTCTCAGACGGCTAATTAGGGAGGAAAAAGCGCGTGCAAGATCCGGCCCGAGGCCCTTCTTGCAGGATCGCGGGGGAATACGACCGCGGGGCTCGCGGGCGGAACGGGCTGTGTAGAGGGACCTGGAGAGCTGGGGAGGAGAGGGCCGCGCGAGAGCTGACGAGATAATAATATCCATCACGAGAAGAAGAACAAAAAAAAACGTTTTTTGGTTTTATTGTTTTGAATTCCGAACGATGCGGCAAACACGTGTTGATATGATATTATAATAATGCCTTGCTCACCAGATATTTTCTTATCCGATCCGTCGTATCGGTCGACGGATGAGATATCTGGCGGCATTTCGTGTTCTACGTAATACGGACCACGACGGTGTTTGAAACGCTGCCTGGGAAGACTTTGCAAGAGGATTTCGCTAAAGATTTCCGCCGTTTCTGCTGCAAAACTGAAAGGGAAAAGATTTCACGAAACGTAAAGAAACAATAATAGAGTAAATTCCGAGAAAAAAGGATAGGAATTTCAATTTCTATGTTATAGTTGTACCCGCAATACTTTTAAAATTTTCAAAAATCCATTGAAATAATTTAAAAACGATTGAGTCAACAATAGTAGTATGCAAAACAAGTTATTGTACGCGATCCGTAAAAGGAGTTTTGAGTCTTGTAAGCGCGAACAAAAAAAAAACCCCCGAAGAAAAGGAAAATGACTAATTAATAATACCAACGAATAAGATTTCTCGCCTTCTTGTTTTTATGCAAATATTTGCGAGATTTTAGAGGTCCCGGTTTTTTGTGAACGGACAAAAGAAGAACCATAATCCAAGTACAATGGTGATAATTGGGGAAACTTACGGGGGTGGCGTCGGTTTTTCGGAACAATAATTATCACGGGGTGAAAATTGTGTATGTGTACAATCTCGGGTCATCTCTTTGCATTAAATAAAAATATATTCTCGAGAAAAAAGAAGCGTCGCGAATGTTTCTATTTTTTTTAGTGAACCTGTAAACAATTCGAGTACAAACGTTTCGTGTCATAAAAACAACTGCACAAGGATATACTTATACGCATAAACTTAGTCTTGTAAAGAACATTTCAATAGTAGGTAATGTATATTATTTGAATCGATTAAGAAATAAACTGTTGTTAATCGTTACAAAATACGGAATACAAAAACTATACGTAACGCCTTTTAAATTTATATTTTTTAAAAATTCAGTTTATGTGCAGTTGTCTAAGTTGGTTTCGAAAACCACGAACGGTATTCGCCCTATGAAAAAATACAAGATTATTAAACATTCTACGCATATTGACAGCCAACAAATGATTTATAAGAATATATATATATATCATATTTTGTACATCATTCAATAACCGAGAAATGTTAGATTATTATTTTGTATTATAACAAATTAAATGTTCGTGGAAAAAAGTCATTCCAAATAATTTTACAATACGATAAATTTTAAATCGTGAAAATTAAAAACGTCAAATAAAACTAGAAATAGCCTATACAAATAAAATTTAAGTATAATCAAACATATTGTGGAAAGAGAGTAACTAATATTTTATCAAACTAACGATTATTTTAAGTCGTGGAAACCGTCGGCGTACACTATGTATATATTTCTAGGAAACACTTCCATTTCCATTAGCGTTGTATTCGGCCCGACGCTTCCATATTGAAAATTGTTACTCAATTCGTAGATATTCGACGTGAAACCGATTTTGAAAAATCCAATTTATTTTTTTTTTTTCAGGTATGTCAAAACGCGTCGTGTATAAATTTACATCTGCGTGTGATCGTCTACAAAAATGAACTAAGGTGCACCACACCCGAAGTACAATCAGTGTGAATACAACTTATATAAGTGGGTAAACACATAAGGTAAAGAACGTACGTTTTATAATTAAGTTTCGACGAAAAAATTGCAACTCCGAATCTACACAACTGTTCAATTATATATTACATATACTTCTAACAGTCGTTCTATATCGAAACATTCACTGCATCGTGCAGTATTTTTAACAAATCGACGGTTTTGTAATTTGGTTTATTGCTCTGTAAACGTCGAATAATATTGTGATAATGTACGGTTAATACGATTATCTGGAGTTTTAAGTGCCTGCACTTGTACGGTTTGCTAAAACTACTAATACGATTCATAGTAAAAACTTTTATGAACTCTCGGCTTGCGTATTTCAAAGAAACGCCATCAACATGGCTATAATTATCAGACCGTAAAATAATTTGCGAACATAAGCTTATGTTTTCACTCAAAACGTACGAATCATGGTAATCACTGTCTGATAAGTATTCTCAGTGTAAATAGACTTTAGGTCATTTTTAAAAAGAGCAAAGACGAAAATTCAAGGTTCGGTCATCGTTGAAAAGTCAGGTACGTACTCCCAGAGTTGAAAAAAGAAAAAACCAGACCAAATTATTGTCGTTTGAAAAACCGATCATAGACAACGAATCAACACTACTCTATGGGTTTAAACACTTTTAAAATATGTTTTACCGTCGTTTTTTAACGATAGAACATGCGCATTAGATGTAGAATATACAGCCAATTCAAGGACCAAAATATAGCCTGTCGTTCAGAACGAGCCGAGAATCAAAAGAAAATAAACAACGTATTCGTTCGAACAAACGGTTAAAACCGTCTCGCGTTACAATACGGTCACCACCCCGCGCTCAAGCAACAAAACCGAGAGTGGACAAACGTTTTCGTCGTACTTCTTCGCTAAGAGTAAAGTTTCGTCAATCGGCTCTGCGATCGCAAAAACAGGGCCTAAAAAGCGGGAAAATCGAATTAGCCTTTTCATCTCGCATCCTATTCGTGTTGGCCGCCGCGGCACATTTAATTAAGTAAACTCGCCCGATCTCTCTCACTCACTCTTTCTCTCTCGCTCGCGTGCGCACACACGACGGACGCGAAAGTGGTGGTCGGTCAGTGGCTTTTTCGCTCGCACACGATCTGCTAAACGAAATCCGATTAAAACTCGTGTCTTGTAGTGTCCTGCTCCTCGTCTTCCTGCTCGGCGACCCCCCCGTCTCGCGTTCCTTTCCGTCGGTAATTATATCACATAAAAACCACGAGCATAATATTATAAACCTACCTTAATAGCGTGCGTGTGTATTATGCATTTAGAAATAATATGACCGGCGCAGCGGTTATTTTAAATTTTTTTTTTTTCTTTTGCCCCTGTCTGGAAAGTTTTCCTTCGGCCTTTCCGCCGTCCCAGAGGCACCCGCCCGCTCACGCGCGGTCGTCCGTCGGTGCATATAGCGTTAAGATGCACTCGCGTACGCGTTGTTATACACTAAGTAGCCTTCGCACATCCTCTCAGAACTTGTCGCCGAAGATTGGCCGGCTGAAATTCAATTAAAAGCGAATCACACAGAGTCGAACGTATCGAGAACATTGTACTGTATACCTGTAAGTTCTGAGCGGATAATATTTAATTCAATCTTCTCACCGAACGATGAAGTTCTCGGACACTTTTTATGAATCTACCGTTGCGCTGTTGGTTGAATCATAATTTTAATGGGTATACAACGATAGCTGGGCGATTTTTATAATAAAAAATACGTGAAGCTCGGAGCAGTCCTTCTAACCGAGAGAACGGAGAGAGAAAACGCCGAGTTATTGGGAGCAAATTTTTTTTTTGTTTTTTCGTAACTTAAAGAATTTTAAAAAAATAACGCATCAAATGAACTTTGTTCCCCGTCGTATTATGTTATGTAAAATTTATCGGATCATGATGTCAAAAATGAAAAAACTGTATGAAACTATGAAAAAAAAAAAAAATACCGGTACGTATGTAATGAAAAACGCGATTTGAAAAAAATTGTTTACGAAATGTAAATTGCATTAACACCTACAAGACGTGCGACTGTTGTGTACTTACCGTACTTCTTGATGAATTTTTCGTGTAATTTTTTTTACTTATTAACACGAGTGTTTCGTTCGTCCACTTTAAACGCGCACAAAGTAAAACTTAATAAGCGTTTAAGAGTCTTCGTCGCACCGGATTTTACGACGCGAATATAGTCTCGGCAGTTTCATAATTTACAAGGTTTTCACTCGTTCAGTTATCGTTCTGCTCTGCGCTCGCAATAACGTTATTTATGTTTTTAACGGATAATTTTCAAAGATATAAACAAAAAAATTAAATTACTTGATCAAACGGACGTAAAATTATGAAAACTCGTTTATTTGCAAAATCGTCTTGTACGGAAACAGTGTCAAGTACAACACCGACAGTGTTGGCTCTAAGCCTATCGTAAAATCGTTATCGAAAGAACTAATAAAGTGCGACGTTTTTAAAAAGAAGATTTTTTCGAATAACGGTTCGGAAACGCGTTCCCGCGCGTTATTAAAACAATTATCATAAGAATGTCCAACACACGCGCGACGTTTTCTCGACGTATCATCGCGAGTTTTAAATCGATTTTCACAACGAAAATCGAAAAAGTACAAACTGTATAACAATACGCGTCAGAAAATCCACAAACGACGCGAATCAAGAGAAATGTTTTGTATTTAAACTTTGATTAAAAAAAATAATCTGGTCGATTGTGTGCGCGCGCCGACTCGAAATTTAATAACAACGCGATCCGGTCGGAGCAATATGTTTAAGTGGTGGGTCTTGCGATCGGGGGTTGTGCGGCGCAAAAGTGGCAAACGTAATCATCGCTAAGAGGCTGACATTGATGGAACATGAGATACGCCCACACGCGCCGCCACAGACTCCAGACAACTTTAATTATTTAATACGCGCGTATTATGTTTATGGTCATTAGCGGCGACAAGGGGTGGTGGGCATGCGTCTTAACGAGGTTATATGTTGCACATACCTGTGTACGTATATATGTGTAGGGTGTTTCGTTAAGAACGCCTGTTGTTGTTACTTTATTAAAAAAAAAAATTAATTTGAACGAAAAAAATTATATCGACCCGTAGTAGGTTCTCCGATTTCAGTGTGTACATCTGTCATAACATGTCCACCTCGGCTTCGCTGGCAAGCTTCGGATGACGAAATTCGCTATGACTCGCCGACACGTCCCCGGGTCTCGGGTTGACACGACCACGATTCTTTGAGTTTTTCGTTCGTCGTCTGTTTCGTGAGCTTCGACGTAAGAGAGCGAAAAATCCATCGGATCAAAAAAAATACCGGGCAAACTGAATCCGGTGTTCTTATAACGATGTTACTTTCTTTCTGATACCCTGTAGTATTACACTCGTGGTACGCTTACGCTGTGTGCCCCCTCATTTATTCATATGTTTTATAATCAACGGGCACAAGCCCTTTCACGGGACAAAAACATAAAATTACATATATTTTGTACAAGTAGTTCCCGTGTTGACGTCTCACGTACATTGGTTTTCACGTGATGTGGGTGTATTTTTTTTTTTTACACTTTTTACCAATAACGATAACATCTTCAATGATGCTCCGATTTTCAGAGTCGGTACTTCTGACGATGGGTACGTGGACACAGACGGTACTTTGAGTGGTCGGGCGTAGAAAATAAATTAAAACGTTACAAAAGCCTAAGGGAAAAACGTCATTTTCGACATAATCGGTTTGGATTGTTAGCCGAAACTTCCACAGTAACGATAGAAACAAGCTGAAACTTTCACGTAACATATAAATGGTTACGTGTATCGGATCCGGTACAAATTTCGAGACATTCCGAAAAGTTTTGAGCTAAGTATAAAACTTTGAAAAATTTTCATTTTTTTTTTTTTTGTAACTTTTGTTCGATAAAAAATTTAACTTTCTGCTAAAAAATTTCGAAAATCCGTAGCCACAATTTTTATTTTTAGCTATTTTAAGTTTGGAAAATTTTCGAAAATCGGTCATGCCTTTGACTATTTTTGGAAGTAAAAAATTCGTGACTAACACGTTAAACGAAGCAAGCTGTGTAGGTAATAAAATTAAAAACGTTCAAGACAATTCGATATTATTTTTAAAAATGTTTCAAACGAACGTGTTGTATAAGTGATTATAGATGTATGTTGAGCAATGTGATATTTTGCGTCAAACGCCACTCGGACACGATGTAATTATTTTTCCATTGAGAAAATATTAATGTCGTAAACAAACAATACCGTCGTTAAGTTGACGGTTTAATTATTTATCGAAAGTCGATACCGAACACAGCCGACGCACGGGGCGAGACTATGAGCGATCGTTGTACAAAAAGCATTCGAAATGTATGGCGTTACAGAAATTTTTAGACCACGGTCTCTTTTATATCAAACTTCCGTCTTTTGAGAATTTTTTTGACACGCGTTTCACATCGCGGGCACATTATGTTTTTTTTTTTTTTTGGTAAACAATAGTGTATCACGCTGAAGCTGTAACACGGTAAAAAAAAAATTACTTTTTTCACCGACCGAGACACGGCCCGAAACGTTTACATGATCGGCGCGTTTTTCTTCGAAATAATAATAATTCAACCCTTTACCACCCCGGGGACACGCGCATAATATATTGGCTGCATTACGCGGAGGGGAAAAATCAGAATCACTCGGATCGCTTGATGACGGTGACACTATAGACGGGGGTGGGTTTGAGGAATTTCATTCGAGGGGAGGTGAGTCGCAGTTGTTGCCTGAACGTAACATCCGCGGCGGCGTGACTGTTCGTAAGGGTTCGCGGTCCCCTAAGACTTAGCGATTTAAAACGTTGAAAGATCGCGTGAGCACACAGGACGCGTCATTTCTTTCGCGCAAAACGGGTTACACGCGTGTAGCTAAAACGATAATAAAATTAGAAATAGTTTCACCGTCCTAATCCGTGTCGAACGCGCGATGTGAAACATGAAACTGAGAAATTTCTACACGTCGATGACACTATTTCTGCACAGCAATAAACGTGTTGTTTTTACGGTTATGTTTTTTTTTCAACAACTTTACCGCGCAAAAAAAAAATGCTCCGATTTTCAAAGTGAGTACCTGTCAAATGAAAGGTCTACAAACTCCGGCGGTAAATTGGTCAAAGCTTTTATTTTTTTTTAATTTCGCTTACTCTTTGTGTGTTACGCCGAAAATAAAAAAAAAATCCAGAATTTTATGGCCGAAAATTTGAAATTTTCAGGTTGGTAATGACGATTTCGGATAGAAGGAGCTCTCTAACCGTTACGTTGAATACCACATAAAAGTTGAGAAGATTTCGGCTTTAAATATTTCTTTTAATAGTAGCGCTATTTTGATGTTTTGATTGTTTTCTGAGTTGTGTGCCGAATATGACGAAAAATGGCGAAATCCACAAATCCGGCGTCAGACTGGTTTTTTGGCCATTACATCCAAAACGATGATCGGAACAAACTGAATCTTTTACTTAATATTAATATACGTATGATACAGGTTTTTTTAAAAGTTTCAAGTTATTTCGAAATTTTTCGAGCCAAGCATCTTTGAAATTCTCGAAACATTTACCGGAACTAGACAACTGAGCGCGCTCAGAATCATATTTCGAGGGCAATTGATTTACAATTGCTTTCAGATATTTAATTATACGTTTGAACCACAAATTCCAAACCAGTGACCCATCCAAAGCGTATTCGCCACTCTGTCTACCCAAACTACCCGCGTGACCTACAGTGATCCCGGTTAGTTTGAATATAATAAAAACAATTTTGTTTGGACACACGAAACGTCGGTCGGAAAACCTGTACGAACCGCAAAAATCATATAAACAGTTCCTTAATAAAAATCGTACCATGTCGATCACGGTGCAATCGATGATTATTCAAAATGTGACACGAAATTAAAATTTTTTCCGACAAAAAATACTAACATAATAATAATAGTGCATTAGTAAAAAGTTGTACAGAAAAACCGTTAAAAGTCAAAACGGTTTGTGACGGTTTTTTTTCCAAATACCTACTTACAAGATTGTCTTCTCAATATTCCTGTAAAGCTTTAGAATTTACCATGAAATCGTCGCGCGTAGCGATCAAATGAAACGCACGTCTATATTGTAATATAATCTCTCCAATGCTATATACTCGTATATTGTCGCATAATTTTTCTGTAATCTGTTGTACTTTCCTGGAAGATTTTCATCGCTCAAAATGATGGATTAATCAAGAAATCTCGTACACGTTGTACACGCTTTTGTGAGTGACATATTACATTGCTCTCGGATATTGTTGAAATATAATTCATTGTCCCGAATCGTACAGTGTCGCGTGTATAATGGAGTGTCATGAGTAAAATACAATAAGCCAGCCGATATTCATCCAGCTATAAAACTTTGTTAATGATACAAAGGGGTTGAAAGACGGTAATATTATGATGTAGCAGCGATACAACATTATACACATGACCTGCAATTTCGATGTATAGAGTTCTAAATAAAACGTTCGATACGTATAGTAGTAATGGTATGAAGAAAAGCCCAACTAATGAAAATATCGTAAATTTGTTTCGTCCGTCTTCATGGTATTACTTTATTTTCATTCGGTCAACTCGAGTTTTATGCCCGTCGTTTGAAAAACAGCGAACAATTGCATTTTACTAAAAAGTGGCCCGATTCAATTTTCAAACACGTTTTGTTTACGAAACACAAAAATCGCAAGAAACGTTCTTACAATACCTTATAACCACTTCGCTTTATGTTTTTGCGTCATTATCAGGATTTTTCTTCGAAAAAGCTTATTTCCCTGGCGCTCGTCTGATGTTATGCGGCTCACACACATCTTCATTCTAATATCGCACCGGACGTTATCGATTCAGCACTCACGAAACCTCATTCCGATTTTAATTGTTCAAATATACAATCTAACCTACTTTTTGTTGTTTGAGACGCTCAGCTGTGTGTGATGCGCGCAATCTAAGGAAACGGATATGCTCTGTTCGAAAATCCGAATAATACCATATTAATTGTGTTCATTAGGATTGATGCTCATGGAGATTCCCCGAAAACCTTTTTTTAATTTTAACCGACTTCGGGGGGTTCTTACTTTGACTGTGGTTCTTTTTTTTTCGTACGTTCATCGATTACTTTGCTAATTACGAACCGATTTTGACGGCTGTTTTGTTTTGTTTCATGGGTCACGTTTTAAGAGGTGGTCCGGTATAAGTTTTATCGAAATTTTTTCAGCGCTTTTTAAAATGGACCAAAAAGAAAAATGGATTACAGAAAAATCACGATAACGTCGTTTTCACCCTCTAAGAAAACGCCTTACCGCCGTGTTACTAACAACTATTTGCTATCGGCAGACACCAGGTTCGTCACAAGTTAGTTTTTTTTACGTAAATCGCGTCGGTCTTACCGAAACTGAACCTTACCGCGGTAGCTGTAACAAAAAAAACATCTATTTTGAGTGGCGAACGGCACGAATTATGTGAACGTACGTGATCCGCTAAAAATCTGTGAAAAAAAAATCCCATCGAAAAAATAAAACCGTCCTCGAAAAACAAAAGGATACACTTCGAAGCTTGTTTTCGAGTCGTACAACAACTACAGAAACGCTAAAAAAAAAAAAAATTAACAAACGGACAAAAAAAAGTTATGACTTTTTTTTTAATTTAATCGTACTTTTTAGTGCTTTTTTCGTTTTTCGCAGTCGTTTTTAATTGTTTTTTGTTGTTTTTCGGATCGAATACCGCAAACAGTCCGGGATCTGACGGACCTCACACGGCTATCGTAACGCGACAGCCGACCGGGCCGGCACGATGCAACCGGGTTTCGGCGGTAAATACGCACATTATGCGCGAGCACGAGCGGTCATCGGATCGCGGGGACCGTATTAGCGTCCGTCCCTTTCTAAACGTTTCGCGAAAGGGCGACCGAAATACGGCCGCCGGGTCAATTAGTCGACGCGTGCTCTATCTTGTTTGCGCTCGTCTTCTCTTCCGCTGCCCGTCTGCTGCACTCACGCGCCCGCGCGGTGACAGGACAGCGTGTGCGAATCGTGCGGGACGCGTGCCGGAGAAAAACGTTTCCGCCAGAGTTCAACAGGAAGAAAAACGACCAATCTTATCCGCCGTGTATTATCGCTTTTTTTTTTTATCCGTCAAAACTTGCAGGGCGCCGGAAAAATTGTGGCAAATGTGTTGAGTTTCGCGTTCGACGGAAAACGGCGGTCACGAAACACGGGAACGGCCGGGGAAAAGAACTGTTTGGAAATTCCGTCCGTCCCTACGACAATATCACGGATTATACTATCCGCACTGTCTTGGACGTGAAACTTTTTTTTTTCTCTCCGTCCCCGAAGCTCGCGCGATTCGCTAGGGGTGGTCGATCGGTTCGAATCGGAAAATCGGAGTGTGTTGTACGAAACTCGCGACACGGTACGCCGGCGAAACACAAACAGTGGACAATTTTAAAACGTTGACCGGTGGTGGTGTGGAATTGAGTTGGGCCGTTTCACACAAATCGTTCGTTTCCCAATACTGTTGTTGTGATATCAGCACGGCGGACGACTGAAAATTCGGCGTTATGGAAAATCTTAACACGTCGGTCCGAAAACTGCCCCGCGGGAAAACGTGTCCGTCGAGCCATCCAAAGCGAGAAACGTTTAAACGGTGACGATAAATCATTTCCAATCTTTTGTTTTTCTCGTCGTAGAACGCTGTTACAGAACGAAGGCTGTTCGAAAATAGGATATGGCGTATGATATGTGGACCCAAATTAGATGTGAACACTGGTATGTGGAGGAGAAAGTTTAACAAAGAACTAATTGCAGAAATGACTCCAATTAAATATCACATTAGAGGCCAAAGAATCCAGTGGTTTGGGCACATCATGCGTGCAAGCGATACGAAGATAATTAAAACAGTAATGTCTTGGAAACCGACGGGAAAGAGACCACGAGGACGCCCGAGGAAAAGATGAATGGATGCGGTTGAGGAAGATTTGAAAAGAATTGGAGTGAATGATTGGAGAAATATAATACATGATAGAGAGAAGTGGCGTGAAGTGGTGATGGCGGCAAAAACTCTTGTAGAGTAGATTAAGCCAGAAGAAGAAGAAGAAGAGAAGAACGCTGTATTTTCACGGCCGATTCTCTTTTATTTCCTACACCACAAACTGGCGAATCATTGGCGTACATTACGAGGAATCTTTTCGGCGTCCAGCGCTGAGACGGACGTTTTCCAAAATTTTTTTTCCCCGCCGACCACCACCACCACCTGCGGCCAGCCCGTAACGTGACGATCGCAATGATAGCAGCTGCTGCACCAAGAGACGTAACGACGGGCGGCGATTAAAACGTATTTCCGAAAATTCCGTTTCGCACGTTCGTTTGTCCGGTGGTGCTCGTCCCGGCGAAAAGTTCCGAGTCACGCGCGCGCCGCGGACCCGACGTGGCCGCAGATGCGAGTGTCCGTCCATAAATCACAAAACAAACGATATTATAAATAATACCGTGTGTTTTCCGAGAGTATCGCAGTGCCGCTGCGACGACACCCGTACAATACGAGTTATAATAATAATATAATGTCGCGTGTGTGTGTGCGAGTTTTCCTCCGTGACTGCTTTTTAACGACAAACCTCTGTCGTCGCGTCGTCGACCCTCCGGGTGGTGTTTCGGACATCGACGACGGGCTGCTACAGGTGTCGGAAAGAGGGTACGACGACGTCGCGCACGCCGGGCCGGGGCGAGAAACGTTAATCTATACTATCGCGCGTTCGACGACATAAACTTTTCTCGCGATATTTACCGATATTTTCACCGGCGAATGAGTCCGCGGGGATTCGCCGAGAAAATTCGAACCGAAAAACCGGGGAAAAAAAATGGAATCGGAGTGGCCGCCCACGCCGTTCGGATGGGCATTTTCGGGATCGAAACGTGCTGGTTGTGTCCGAAAGCCATGGTCGCCTTCGAGAAAAACAATTCTGAGCCCCAAGCTGCTGTTTACCCGGTCGATTATTCGAGAATTTCAAAATTCTATACTCGGCTCGACGGTTTTCATTTGAAACTTTAATCGAACCCATTTCAGTATAACGTCGTGCAAAAGTTTCCGCATAACATCGCCTCGGATGTTAAAATCAAATATTCGATATGTCGAAAACACGTTTAATGTTTCACGACAATTTAAATTTTTTACTTTTTAGACGTACCGTTAGAGGCCTTTCCTCCGAGGTACTACTGACTTTAGAAATCGGAGCAATTCTTAAATTTGTTCATAGAAAAAACAAAACTGTAAAAACAGTACTTACATTGTTCGCTGCGCTCGGAATCCAAAAATTGTCGCCATGGATTCTCGACATTTATCAGTAGCGTATATGCATTTGCACGTCACCAACCTATTGCGTTAAAGTTTAAAAACTTTTTGTTAAAAATATTAAATTTTTATCGAACAAAACAACAAAAAAAAAAAAAATGGAAATTTTCAAAAATTTGACAATACTCAAAAACGTTCGAATCAGTTGAAACTTGTACCTTATCTATTCTAATAATGTGTAAAAGTTTCAACTAGTTCCGATCCATTATTTTGGATGCTATGAAAACTTCAAATCAAACTATGTCAAAAACACGTTAGCTGTAATTGTCAAAGTTTTTCCTTAGAATTTGCATAGTTTTTCTACTGTAACGTTTTAAATTTTTACGCTTAAATCTATGACCCCTCAAAGTATCATCACACCTCTCTGTAAAGGCGCTAACGTTATAAATCGGAGCATTTTTACTATCTTTAAAGTTGTTCACGGAAAAACCAAAAATGTCAAAACAGAAATAAAAACAAATATGTTTAATGAATAAAGTCCAACTTTTGTTTTAGCCGTTTAAGTGTTTCAAAACACTCTTCGTTCAGAATCAACAAGTGTTCGTTGTATAAACTTTCACAAAGTATATTTTCACTGTCGGAAATTCATAATTATTATAGAAATCCATAGTTATTCGCTGTTTTGTAACATATTTTTGAATCGCAATATCGTTTTTGCTGGTTGTATAGAAATAACTAAAAAGTTTAATTGAGTACAATTTAAAAGTCAGGTAGTTATCACCGCAGGTCCACGCTGCCTATTGCATCCTCTTCGCTTATACACTTTGTTATAAGTAATTTGGCCGTTGCGTCAAATTTAATTACGATTTTAGTCTTATTTCACATTGCGGGTCTAAATTTCCATGCAAAAATTTATTTCTATACACGTATTAGTGAAATTTATACAGTTTAATCGGTATAGCCGTATGATTTTATTGAGTTTTATTGAAATAAAACGCATTCATTGTTTTTTTTAAATAACTATATTGATCATGCTGTAATTCCACTTGTTACAGTGTATGCAATATTTATTGAATTTGTTTATTTAGGTATGTTGACAGTTTATTATTATAGGTATGAGCACAAATCGCGTTTAAATTTTTCAGGATAAAACATTTTCATTACTTAAACTAGAATTAACTAAGTAAATGAATATAAAAAATGCGTTATACTCGAGTATAGCTGCGGTAGACATAAGTTTATGAGTACTTTTGCTCATTCGAGTAGTTGTATAAAGGTTTAAGTACTTTTGAACCGTTCCCACTTCAGCTAACCAGAGCTAATTAGTCGTTTGTTTAGTTTTAATTATTTGTTGTGGTTATATTATATATAATTGTATTATCGTTTAAACGTCTGCGATCGATACCGAGTACCCGGTGTGCACTACGTCAAAGATGTACTTTCCAAATATTTTAAGTAACCGTACACTCTTAAAATTGATGTTTTCGAATGTTCCATTTTATACATTTTATGATTTTTTCGGCATTTTAAAAGCATATAAAAAAAAAACTATATTTGTCTTAGCCATCTGAGCACTTTTGCAAATATTTCCACACATTCAAACTTATAATTTGGTGTACCTGTAGACAAAGTCAGAGTCACTAAAAAACGATTCTTCAAAAAAAACAAAACACTTCATCGCAGTACTTACCGCACGCGTTCAGACTCACCGGCACAGACTAACTCCAGATTTTCGTTTGACGAACACGTGTTAGATGAAAAAAAAGAATGCACGAACGGATGAGAACAAAACCATCGTAGGGGTGAAATAACAAATAGAAGAAAAAAAAACACCGCTACAAAAATCGATCAGGATCAATCGAGAACTGTATTGTGTTTTTTTAAGGACCGATCAATTTCAGAAACGATCGATACACGGAAAAAAAAAATATCGGTAGGCCGTATGCTACTAATATCGGGAAACTCGGGGAAATTATTTCGATGAGCATAGCTTTCAAAAATAGCCGAAATTAGCAACAGTCGAATTTGTAACATCATAGCGGCGAAAGAAAATTACTTTTATTTTAAGTTATGGGTTAGGTTAGTGGACGACATATTGGACTAGATAGGTTAGGCTAGGTCAGATGAGTCAAATCAATACTTAGGTGCGTTCCCTCTACTTTATCGGTTTAAAAAAAAAAAAGTAAAATGTACAGCGAAAAAATATAAAAACAAAACACACTGAAGATTATTACTATTCATTTTGACGGTTCGTATTTTTATTGTTTCTAATAAACACGTATAGGCACCGTAATATATATAGCGTGTATAATAATATTTTATGTTATATATTTATATGTGTTGTAACAATTGTCGTTGTAATCTGATCGCATAACTCACAAACGCCTCGACGGATTTTTTTTTTCATTTTTTTCGTCATAGTCTGTAGACACGAAAAGTGTCAAGTAATTCACAAGGAAAGTCGCATAACCACCGATGAACTGAAAGCATACATGTACCTTCAAACACACGCACTCAGTCGTGCATGCATGCTTTCGACGCCTTGGTGGTTATGCGACCTTCATTGTGAATTTGTGCCAAAAAAAGTCTTTTACAGACTATGACGAAAAAAATGAAAAAAAAAAATAGGCAAATCCGTCGAAGCGTTTGTGAGTCATCCGATCAGATACGAACACCATTTCATTTTTATACAGCGATGAATAATTTTTTTTTTGGGCGGCGCATTAGTTTGCCGAGTTTAATTTGTCCATTACGCGGGGAAATCGTGGCGACAAAGTCGTATGGTTTCTGACACGAGCACCGAATACTTTCGCCGAATACGTTTACGCGTCAATCGTGACGGTCACGTGGTCAGCGAAAGAACTGAAAAAAACGAATGGACGTCGTTGATCAGACGTCGAGGGTCCCGAACGGTTTCGAAAGTGCGCGGTAGGTCGGCGTGAGCTCGGACAGGGCTTGCGCGATCAGGATGTCCACGCGCTAAGATATCGGGAATAGAAACCGCGAACGAGCCACGATGAACGACCTCGTCAAAAGCGCACTTCGTCGCTCCGCTCGGAATCTCAGAAATTGCAATTTCTCGAGAAATAAGTGCGTATTGTTTTCGTGGTATCGTCGCGCTATGTAACGCCTATGCTCCGCGGGTCGTGCCGGCTGTAACACGATGACAACGTAAACAACGGCACACGGGTGACGAGAGTGCGGCGGCGGCGGCGCGAAGAGTTTTTTCGGAAAGAGAAAAACCGTCGCGTCGTGCGCTAGAGATCCCGGGAAAACGTGGCCGCGCGCGCTCGTGAGGTCTGCGCGCTCGTGAGGTGACGGACGCGCGGGGGCGGTAAGAAGCGCGCGGCGGTCGGGCGGCGGTCGGGCGGCGGCGGCGGACGGGCGGTTTGCTCGATGAAAAACCGTTTCGAAACTTTTGTCGCCCACCACCACCACCACCACCCGGCCACCGCCGTTCGTCGGTCGCGGCGTCGTATAATATAATGTGCAAAGCGCGCGCGGTGCCGACGGGGTGGTAAAACTTTTGCGCCGCGGCAAAAGTTCGGTGGGTCGGGAGGCGTGCGAAACTTTCCGACCGTGCGCACTGCCGTCCAGAGGTGGTCCGCGCGCGGCCGCCGCGAGCTTTCGCGACGGCGGCGCGGCGCGGTAGTGCCGACACGTCGGCCGGGCGCCGCGGCCGCGTCGTAATATTTTACTCGTAATAAGAGGAGAGTCTTACCGTCGGGAGATGATCGTCCGGACGGAAAATAAATCATCCGTCCGTCATATGGCTGATTAAATAAAAGCCGTTCTCCTTTCCGTTTTTATTTTTATTTATTTTGATATCGTCGTTGGAGACGAGACAATATAGATTCGTCCGAAAGCCGAAAAGTGCCCGCGGATAACGTGATTGTTCGTTTTTACCCGATCGAAATGTCCTTGATGATTTTTATTCGGTTTTGCAACAAAACGACGATTCGTATGAATATCGTGCACGCCGTTAAAAACTTTTTTACGCTACGAAACGTTTTATTACGATGATTTACTTCTCCGCGTAGTATAGTTATGTCGAGGTGTTTAAACGTTTGGTCAAACGAGTCCCCCCGCTGAGTTCAAAATTATAAACTAAAAAGAATATAACTGTACTAATACGTCGTTGCGAGAACGAAAAGATTATACTCAGAAAAAAAAACGAACTTAAAAAAAAAAACAAACTCTATCGCTTAAATTCGATGTTTCGTAAAACACAATGCATATACACTGTCAAACGATTGAAAATTGGAATCGTTTTGCGCATAATCACGGTTTAAAAGATTTCATCGTGCTATTTACCGTAGGATATCGGGTCGAAAATAACGTTAAAACGCCGTATAAATTATTGTGAAAAAGTTTGTACTTCTATATGTACAGCGAACAAGTTTTGAAGTTATTCGGAAATTATTGAATTTCCAAAGTCAACGACCCCGTAATTTTAAACTTTCGCGCACCGTGAAAATCGATAGTAAAATCCACTACATTTTAGCTCAACATGATGTGTACACCGATTTTTTTTTTTTTTTTCCATTCTCCGAGCGTAATCGTTTTCAAAATATTTTTTTACACTTTCACGTCTTATTAACGTGATCGTAAACCGTCGCTTCGTCGTCGACAAAAACAATTTTTAAAACATCGGTTTTGCGATTCAATCTTACTTTATTTTACCTATTATTCAACCGAACGTTTGCTCGCCAGCTCGTTCATTACGTTCGCTTACGGCTCCAGGCGTTCCGACGACGGTCGTCTCACTCGTGTTGAGATGCGGGTAACAAAGTACTCTCTGGTTTTAATCGAGCGAAAGTAATAGCGAATTAATACCATAAAATATCGTTTAGCTGTTTATGTAGCTAAAAAACGTGTTCGGTGTACAACACCTTCGGTAGCTCAGTTGGTAGAGCGGTGGACTGTAGTGGTACACGATGAATTCTCACAGATATCCATAGGTCGCTGGTTCAAATCCGGCCCGAAGGAACCGAGTTTTCAATTTTTGAACATAAATCATTCGTTTAATTCTTCATTTCGATGCGAACTATTCATTGTTCGACCGTTTCGGTTTTTTTTTGCTGGACTATTGAAAATATTAACGCGCGTTCTGTACTCGAACTTTGACAAAACGCTGTTTTCGGCAACGAAGATTAAAAACGAAACGTTGTGGCTGTTCGAGGTTTAAAGGGGTCGAATATTCTCTTAAGTCTTCCTACTCGTGTAACTCACGCTATTTCTGAGTCCGAAATTCCGTTTTGATATTAGGTTAGGTGTATCAAAATGAATTATGTTCCCATAATATTTACATCCACTCCCGTCGTACGTTTCCGGGCAAGCCACAGGTGATTGATGTATACACAAAAATGAAATTCGGAAAACCTCACGTGAAACCGCGAGTACGACGCTTTTTTCAAATAATACGCTTTTTCGCGCCATATCGAGGAAAAAATTTCGGCGTTCAGACGTTATCGCGGATAACAAAACTACGGCGGATCGAAGAGAGTTATCGTTCGTGTGGACTAAAATATAATACGCGAAATAAATGTTTAAGACCGGAACCTATAAAGTTTCCGCGATTCGTACCCGGCTTTATCGCTACGCGCGCGTCGTTCATGCTTCCGCCGTCTCCAGGACTCGAAGGGACCGAAATCGCCGGCGTCGCCGTAATCGGATTATGCCGCGCGCGTTCGCGTCTCATATTTTCGATGTAGCTTTCAAAATTGCCGGTGTGACCGTCCGGTTTCGGGTAAACGAGCTGTGAGACGACGAGAAACCCGGCAGTAAAGTGTTTGCGTGTATTATTAAAGAATTCGGGGTATACTAAAACGTACTTTACAAGTACTTGAATGTACGTTTATTAACTCGCTCTTAAAAAACGATACTTGGTGGGTAGTAGTGTTTTAAACGAACTTCTTCAAGTACGATCTGTCATTACAACAAATTCGTTGTTGTCTTCAAGCCGTTGGACTTGGGAAAAAAAAAAAAAATCTCTAAAATAAGACTCTGGCTGTCAAAGTGTTCACGACAGAAATAAAAAAAAAAATTACAAAAATTCAAACAAAATGTAAAGCCGAAATCTAAACTTCTTTTTCGGTATTCAACGTGGTGAAGACCGTAGCACCCCATCCACGCAAACTTGAAAGTCTCAAACTCGGTTTATGGAGTTTCACTCGAAAAAAGTGAGCAAAATTTCAACAAAAAAAAACCACCCGTAGAAAAGTTACTTACTCTGATAATCCGAGTGTTCCTTCTACCCGGAAAATTTTTTACCGAAAAAATTAAGTCATCGTAAAAACAATAAACACATTCTTTGCTGCGCTCAGAAACGAAATCGTACCACAAATGATAGTAAGATATATATATATATATATTTAGATGAGTTTTTTTTTATCCGTACCGCTCGCCTAGAACGAGTAGTGAAAATAAACTTCGTTTGTAAACTTCGGCCTGTAAGCTGTACGTACAGAGTACATTTTTCCGTAGCAAACAGATGCTGCAGTTGACGATGAGAGTGGGCAAAATTATTTTGTTCGAGTAGTGTCTAAAAGTTACTTCTTTAGGTGCCTATTTGCGTTTTTGAACTTGAATCTTCTCCCCTTACCGCAGTATGTACTTTACTTACTTTTTGACGGTTATTCGTGTCTGACACTTTTAAAAGACTGATCATAATAGAGAGAGAGAGAGAGAAAGAGAGGATTACTGTCTCGAGTAATACCGAGCTCGGCGCGGTCACCGTAATTTCCATAAGTACAAAACGGACAAGCGCGTCAGCAGATTTGCCAGCAATCAACTGACAGACGTTTAAAAGGACGTTTCGGCCTGCAGAGAAGATATGATTATTATTATTATTACTACCATTACTGTTGTGTAGGTATAATATATTGCATTATAATGTGTGCGACGGGGGACAGCGAGAAGGGTCGAAAAAGGTAAATACGTTTGGCCAAATTAATCCTCTTAAAAGGCACCAAGGCGGCATATTTATACTAATAGAATACTGTATAGCCCCCGTAATTCATTATCGACCCCGTTTTTGCTTGACGACAACGAATTTACGAATCGACGCGAAACGACGTGCCGCGGAGACGACCGGCGAGAGTTGCGGCGATACGTGTCATGTTAATTTTACGAGAAAAAAAAACCGGCGATCGAACTGATATGACGATCCGTTTGAAACGAGTCACATACATTCTCTCCACACTATCAATACGAGCCGCGTTCCCGATCCTTGGGAAGCCGATGATCGGAGGAAAAGCAGAAGGAAACAGGAGTCGCGGGAGAACGCCGATGCGACGGATGGTCCGGGATCGACACCTCGCGGGGAAGTTTGATCGGCAGAAAACCGAGAGCTTTGGAATCGTTGCCGAGGGATCGCCAAACTTCCGTTTTTAAAAGACGGACTAGAGAAGGAGCTGATACGAGCCGCGCACGAGACGTCGGTAAAAGCCGACCGCATATATAAATTCGTGTCTCGTAAAAAACTGGATCGGATTGATCGGTCGCGAATCGTTTGAAAGGTTCGGGCGCAGCGTTTTTGGTGACATCGGAACGGTCCGATCGAGTAAATGTGGACAACACGTCGGATTAACTTGTAAACATTGTCTTGGTTAAGATTTAACCACTATTCCCCGCAAAAATCGACTACAAACACCGATCCGGCTTAACGATATGATCGTGGCGATAAACTAATAATTCAAGCGTATTGTATAATTATCACTCGAGCGTTACGTTAAAAAGCGTCGGAAAACGCTAACGTGCGAAAAACGGTTCGGAGCGGTGTTCGGCTATTCTCGTCGCTGCGCGAACGGACAGCGGCGTGACGGTGGAGTACCCGAGATACGTTTTCTGGGGTGTAGATTACAATGATCTCAAATTATGTCGCGACGGTACGGTTAGGTTTTTTTCGTTAGAGTTTTCACCGAGAAACCCGAATCGGGCGACCCGCGGCGTCAGTGCTGCAGGTTTCAATACAGGTTCCAACGTCGGCAAAACCGTACCTTCCCAGCAGAGGTGCCATTAACCGTGCAAAAACGGACGTGTGAACCGAGTGTTTTACGTCGCGACGGTTTCAAACTTTTTCCCGTAAAATTGTTCGAATTTTTAATTTTTTCTTTCGATGCGTAGTATAGAGTCAAAACGAAATTAAAAAAAAAAGGCACGAGTCGGAAGAGTTACCGGACTTGAGAAAATCGTTGCGACGGGAAAACGGAACGCGTAAATTGGCTCCAGTTCGGAACCCGGAGAAAACGTTCCTCGATCGCCCGCGACGCGCGCGGACGCGGCGCGCGACGCACCCCCTACCGACCCTCCGGAGCGGCGATCCGTAGGGGTGGCGCGCGCGCGGCGGACGGACGGTGGGGTAGCGCTCGTGCGACGGCGACGGCGTGTGCGCGACGCGCGTTCATTTGGCCACCGCGTCTCAAACAGTTCGGTCCCGTGTCGGCACTGGTCGGCCGCGATCGTCCGTGGGCCCGGGGGTGTGTGTGTTTGCGGCAGTGGCGACGAGTGGCGGCGTAAGTAGAAGAGAGAAATAGAGAGAGAGTGAGAGAGGGTGAGAGCCGGGGAAAAACTTTTCTTCGGTCGGGTTGCCTTTTTTCCCCCCTGCGACCCCCCTGCGACCCCCCGCCTCCCCCGTATGACGTCGTCGTCCTAGCGCCGTGGTGTGCCACACGCGCACTCGGCTCCGTGGCGCAGTACCCATCGCGAAGTCTCAGCTCCGACGGCGGTGGTCCGCGGGTGTCACACGGCAGTCAGGTAAGTTTTTTTTTAGATTTTTTATATTTCTCTAAAATTTTTCTACGTTTCTCCGGCGCAACGGACGGCTAAAACAATACGATAATCGTTATATACCGGTTACCGTGTTACGACGGTATGCGAGGGACGGGGGGGGGAAAGGGGCGATGAACTTTGTTTCCAAACTGTAATAAAAGTGACTAGGTGCAACGCGTGGCAAACTTAGTTGTTGTTGTTTGTTGTCGGTCCATCGGGGGGTAGAGAGTTTTTGGGGAAACATTAAAAAAAAAAAAGAAAAACTTTGCCCAAAGTTTTTGAGCATTTTAACTATAGTGCGTGTGTGTTTGTTCCGTTCGCGAGCGCCGCGCGGATCGGTCCGTCGTCGCCGTCGTCGTCGTCGTCGTCGTCGCCGAGTCTAAAAAAATACTCGCTATAAAACAATATCGAATCGTACGAAAATATGTCGATATCGTCTACGACATCGGTTATTCGCGTCGGATGAACGGAAAAAATCGAATTCTCCGGGTTTTACGCGATTTCGACGTTTTCTCGCGCCGCCGATAGCCGCGGCGGAACGTCTTTCGGGCCGCCGCGGAAACTTCAACGCGCCAGCCGCGAAACGCCCGACCGGCCGCCGCGAAGCATGCCGTTTTTTTGCTTAACGCGATAATGTTTTTATTTTTGTCGTATTTTTTCACAAAATTATTTTACTATACGGTATCGGAAGAGTTGATTGAATATTGTGTGTTTTTTTTTAAAAAAGGGAAAAAACGATTTCGTCCGCGTCGATGCCCGCGATCCTCTTTTTTTCCGCGTCACAAAATCGTACTCTTTTACAGCATCGAATTTACGAAATATAACTTGTTCAAACTGTGTGCAAAAATAAATATCGATTTCCCGATTAAATCTTTTCTTTCTTTTAGATTCTGAGCGTTAGCGTATTGTTTTTACAATTATGTTTTTTTTCAACAACGACTTTCCGGCTAGAAGGAACGCTCAAATTCGAACTTTTCTGATAGGTTTATCGACCGCGGTGATATTTTGATCGTAGAATTTTTTATACTTTGCTCACTTTTTTACCCACAAAAATAAAAAACGAATTTAACTGCAAAAAATTTGAAATTTTCCAGTTTTTGTGTAGAAAGAGTGTTCAGCGGTCTTAACTTTGAATAAAGTAGAAATTTCGGCTATTTAAACTATATCCCGACAAACTTTTAACTTTCACACATTCTGCGATTAATAGTCCGAAAAATTTATACTAGAAAAATCGCTGGAGTATCTGTCCGATCGAAGTGAAACCGATACCGCTATTATACGTGTTAAAATTTTCACGCGTTATTTAAATTAATATTTTTCCAATACGACTTTCGGAGTTTTCGCATAACTTTTATCGTTAAATTTAGTTTTTACCGGGACGTATAACTGAGTTCGCTCGGAATCGTTTATCAAAGGCGACGGTTTATACGTTTGAACGACAATTTCCAAACCAGTGACCAACCACCTAAAGCGTTTTTAATATAGTAAAAAATAAGTAATTTCACACGTCTCAACGGAATTCGCAGACCTGCGCCGAGCAAAGATTTACTTTGTATACACTGTGATGCAAAACGATACTTAGAATGCGAATACAACGATTGGCGCGAATTCGTTCTCTGTAAAAATCGGATATTCGTTACTTCAAACAACTCAGGTTCGTACTTTTTCGTAAACGCGTGTTCGAGGCTGCGATTTTCGAGTGTAGATTTTATAGAATTTTTCAACGTAACCGTTGTTACTTCGTACAATTCGCTATTTCCTTCGTCTGTTCGCGATTTTCCCGACGCTCTGTCACAACAGTAGGCGCGATAATTTTTTACAACCGTTTACGTAGTTACGTAAAGTTCGGGTACTTGTTTTGTTCGGCTATACTTTTATCGTACACGGACCGTGTTTTGCGCCGAAAACGATCATTATTCATATCGTGCAAACGCCGAAGCGCCAGGCAAAATACGTCGCAAAAAAGACGCGACTACCTACCTGCGCCGCATCGTACGTTACAACGGTTTTAGATTCCGAGTGTGGCGCAGGGGGTTTTTTTTTTCTTTCCATACTAATCCTCCGAGAGATGCGTGCGTAATTATTTCGTTAATCCTTGGCCCCACACGCGCGCGTCATAGTATATAACACAATGAAAGGGGTTGGTTCTTGTAAACGGTATCTCGAGGTACCCCGAAACCCGGCGAAGAGGAAAAAGGGTATATTTTTTTTTTCTCCGTCCCTACGTGCGCTGCAGGGTCCTCGTACGGCGAGCCGACGGTGTACCCACAGATACGTGCGGTGCGGCGAGCGTAAAAGTCCATACACGACGTTATTTTCGGTGGAAAACGTGTCCGTCCGAACACGTTTCGAAAACATTCCTTCGTCTTTATCGCCGCGGTAATCCAACGCGGCTTTTTTGCGCCCACACGACAATGTTCTGCTGCGGTTTTTGCGCCAAGAACGATCGTTTTTGTTCGCAAAAGTCACTGCTACGCATACACGTGTCGAGGATACGCGGCATGATGAATTTAAAGCGAGGGCGAAGGTTTTAAAACGCGTATACGACGATAAAAGTTATTCTCGAACGGCTTTTCAAATACCACGCGGAACTTACGATTTACATTATCTGCGAATAATTTTTTTTTACGGACGACTCGAACGCTCGTGACGACCGAAACCACTCCGTTTCGGGATGAAATTTCCTACGCTTTTGATTAAGTAAAAAGTTCAAGTTAAAAAGACGACGTAGCGATTCGGCGTTTTTAAAACCACGGGACTTTTATCCAGAGTTCCAGTAAAAATTTAACATCTACTAATCTTATGTTTAGAATAGATGACCGAGCGGAGCTTGGTCCAGGCTTAACACATACGTCTCTAGCGATTTATCGTGATTCAACATATCGGATTGAAATGTTTCGGCTGCATTGAAATCAATACTATAAAAATCGATCATTTACCTCAAAATTATAACGGAATAATATGTCACTGTTAGTTATTAAAAGAAAAACGACGTGCTTCGAACCGTACGACAATGACGTTTTAAAATGATTTTCAATCCAAAAATATTATGTCGACCGTATTACGCGTCGATATTACTTGAGTTGATTTTGAGTACTTTAGTAAAGTATAAAAGTAACGAAACCTCTTATTGCTAGTAAAACGAGTACAAGAGATGTGTTGAAATGGCCTTTGGTAGTTTTTTGTTGGTTTTATTATTAAAACGTGGTGATGTTATATGTACCTAAAATTTCTTTATCCTGCTTAAAAGCAAATCTCATGAGTTATATTTATTTGTGTGTTGAAGACGTACACTGTAATGCGGTGTGCTAATGTTTCTATACAACAAACAAATCTAATCGATGACAAATCAAACAGAATCGATTTACATTTTTGAAGAAACGTCGTTGTTCTTTAGTTTTTAGAAATGTGTGTAAAAAGTACGTTAAATAATTCGCGTTTTTTGAAATTCGTTCGGAGAACGTAAAATTTTGATTGATTCTTAGAGAACAGCTTAATTAAAAGAGCATCAAAAACAGAAAACTAATCAATGCGACGAAACTCCGTTTTATTTGTTTTCTAAGCTCTAAAGCATAAAAATTTTTTTTTTTTTATATATTTTAATTTTAATTTTTGAAACCTTTTTTTTTACATTAAATATCTTCTTTTTTTTTTTTCGTGTATCTAATAGTTATGTTTCGTAAAACACATTTATTTCGTTCACTCTCGTTTGCAATTTCGTATCAGTATAATTTTGAAACGTTCAATCTAAACACTGTCGAAATACGTACTTAAAATCCATCTAAAATAACCAATCGTTCTACAACAATAATCGTGACGACTGATTGTTTCGACGGTATATTTTAAAGTAATTGTTTTTTTTCTATCCATCATTCAGGTGTCTCGTTGCAATGTATACAATATTGTCATCGACGCGATTCGGGAACGCATAAATTTTCGGCTGTGATTTATCTCGTTCGGCAAGTCTTGCGCGTATTATTGGAAACGAGTTTTTCATCAGTTTAAACCCCCCATGTTTGTGCCTATGGCGATCGCATGTAAAGAGAATTTCACAAATTTCCAGTAAAATTTAGTGGTTTTTTTTTCGATCGTCCCGAATACGCGTCGTTTGCCATCATTTCGACTGCCCGATTACTTTCCCGTCGGTTCTCTACGCGTCTTTCGTAACACATTACAATGCTTTCGTAGTAAAAGCACGAATTTGCATGCGCACGTATACACGTACGCTTTTCTCGCACAACGTTCGCCAAAACGCGCCGTAAACCGCATATTATTATTATTATTATTTTTGATATAAAAAAAAACATTTTTCCGCCCGTCACAAAAACCCTCGACTTCACATTCAATAGCGTTCGGTGGTACAAAAAAAACTAGAAAAAGAAAACTCGACATAAAGGTCAAAATCGGAAACGATCGACGATCCCCCGCGACTCGGAAGAGGACATATTATTATTATTCTCTTCTTTCGAGTGCTCGCTCACATGTTCTTTATAATACGTGCGCGACCCGTATTTTAATGACTTTATGCTCCTCTCGGTGCAGGTTCGAGTGCGTCCGTCGCGTGTATACCGTCTCCGGCGTCAAAAATCCTCGTTTCGGGCGCATCGTTCCGGCCCATTGAACCCGTAATGGTAATGGATCGGAGGAACGATCCCCCTCGTCCACGCGACGTCTCGAAAATATTATTACGACGACAGTGTCACGTTATATTCGTACGCACCCACCTTCCAGGGAACGTTTTTTAGGGGTGTTATTTGCCCCGAGAGAGGTGCCTTTTGGGGACATTTCCGACGTTTACTCGGCCCGACAACCGCGTAGATACGGAATAGCCTCGCCCGGATCACACTAGATTACACCGACTTTTGGTCATACTTTCCCCCGCGGCGTACAATTACAGATTACAATGAAATCGTTCTATCGGATTTCGTTATGTATCTTACTTAGAACACGTGCCTGGGTCTCGCTCCTAAACAAAACGATCGCTGCAGAAAGTGGATTTTTCGTGAACTCTGCGGCAAGCACGAGGGTTAAAACGAACGTTACAATGAAACCTCGACAACTTCTTTAATGTCGCTCCGATCTTTACGATCGTGAGGCGATTTCCGGTAGCTCTACTTTGTCGCGTGGCGTTCTGAGGACAGACTTGAGCGTCGAAAATTTTGAAAAAGTAACAATCGGAAAACGTTAAAACGTGTTTTTGACCGCGACTTCCAAAATAATGATCAGTACGAGCTGAAACTGTCACATAGTGATTGAAACATACGGGTCCGGTAAACGATTGTACGGATTTCGAAAACTGTTTAGCCAACTACACAAATTTAAAATGTTCGAAGATTTTCATTTTTCAATCGATACTTTGATTTCGCACAGAGAAATTATATTATACGTGTATACGACGTTAGGATTTCGCCGCACCGAAACGTGTAACACGGAAAAACGAGAAATTTATCGTGCACAGTCGAACTGAACGTCGCGGGATCCTGTGCAAAGAGGGTGCAGCAGTTTTGAACTTTTCTCAGCCATAAATCGGCCGCGCGCTTTAAGAGCGTCCTCAACGACGGAAATTACACGCCCTAAAGATATATAATGTACGTTGGTGATTATCGTAATATATAATAATAACGAGAAGATATTTCGCCCGGGCCCACGGTGTACGGAGAGTCAGAAGAGAGAATCGCCGACCGAATTGTATTGTTTTGCGCGGCCGCGATCGGCTAAACGCGATAATTCCTTTGACGCCCGAGGAACGACGCGCGCGTTTCCGACGATGACAAAAACGAGAAAAAAAAATCGCCCTATTTCTGCACACCACCCTCGATTCCAGCTTTTACCTATACACGCACACGACTAATCACTTTATGTGGTCTCCCCCGAGAACAAAACACGGCTATTGTTTTATCTATCCGCCTCTAAACAGAATTAATCTGACGACACGCGTGTTTGTACGGTTTTTTTCGCTGTAAAACGGGACCAAACAACACTCACCAACACTGCAACCGTGTACGAACAGTTTTATATAACACTATGTTGTGTATATTGATATGTTCAGGAGGTATTCCGTACGTTTTCGAGCGATTTTTGTACGGTGGAGGAAAACATGGAACAACTTGTTTACTTCATTATAAATCCTGTTTATTATACGGGTTCTCGCGTTCAATTAGAAAAAGGAACCACGCGTGTAAGAGACGTTGCAGTCTCGCAGGTCTCGCGGAGGTATACCGGATATTTTAAACTATAATGTTTAGTGCACACCGTCAATACGTTTGTACGGAAGAATAAAATATCGCAGTTGGTTTTCTTTTAACGTCGTTTCTAACGAAGCATTTTGAATATTATTGTCTGTAAGAAAATTCTCATAACGGATACATTTCACAAATCGGTCTTGTCAATCTTCAGAACGTTTACTTCGAAACCTGGACCCCATATTATTATATTATAACGATAGTGTCGCGTTATAAGTGTGCTTTGGAGATCTGTCGTACGCGAATTTTCAACTTTTTAAACAGTTTATCCAAGATCATTTACGTTTTACAAACAGCTAGACCAAATTTTTTTCTCTTTTTTTAAATTGATGGCTAACTATCAATACACGGACCGACCGTTCAATTGTTATGATTTTAACAACTGTTTTTTTTTTTTTTTTTTCAGACTATAGCATAAAATCAAATATTAAGCAATCACTATTTTATTAGGTGTATTATAAGTCACAAAATAATAGTATGGATGATAATAATGTTAAACTCAATAGTTTGGTATTTTTTGAACGAAATAAAATATTATATTGTTAGATACCTCGCACTGACAAAAATTGAACTCGACTCGTTTCTGATCAACGATAGTTATTGATCGCTCAACGGAGCTTAACATTAAATCGCGTTATTTCGTTGAAAAAATTATTATTTTTTATTATTTTTATCCAACTTGCGTTGACAAATTAATCGTACTTCGTCGCTAATGTATTAAATTGTTTAAATTTTTTTTTTTTTCGACAGTTGAGTTTCTTACTTTTGCTTTTAACGCGTTCAATATCGAGTACGTACACTTTTCTCGTAAGTCGATTTGAAAGTAAACTCTGTTCGTACGTACAGTTTCGCCCGACTTAATGGTACTGAACAACGCGTGCGGCGACGATTTTTCGGTTTTTCGTTTCCCGCGTGCGTAGTAAATCGCTTGAAAATCAAAAACGGTTTGTTCGACAGCGACTGAATCGCGTTAAATACCGTATATCTTAACTGAAAGCTGCGTTTTACGCATGAAAATTGTTGTACGCTGCAAAGTATATGTAAAAAAAAGCAACTGATTCGCGTCATGTACGCGAACAAAAAATATCGTTTAGACGTTTCGCGGTCTAATTTTTTTCGTTATTTTTTCTGTTTTTTTTTTTATGAAATGCCAGCCGCGTCGATGGTCGCGACAACCCGCACTTCAACTGTGTGCACTGCATCTGATATAATAATAATACACGTACTTCCGTCACGCCGAATCGACTTCGTTTCGACGTGTTTCCGGACCCGTTTGTTATCGTTTCGGGACTCCTGTAGGATATAGCTCGGTGTTTTGACGTGAGCGATAAATCGTCAACACGCACAAGCAACGTATAATTGCTGTTATCCAGGGCCGAGTGAACCTCTTCCGGATGGTTGTTGTTTTTTTTTTCGCAACAACAACAACTGCAGCATATTGCAATCATTATTATTATCGTTACCCGTAATACCCGGCGGGTGGCACCGGCCGCCAGGTCACGAGATTTTCATCAACACCCGATTCGTTTTTTTTTTTTCTGTTTTCGGTTTGTCGGTTGTGTTTTTTTCGAAAAATCCATCGCGCTCTTAAGCTTGTTCCGGCCAACAGTGGTCGGTCGAACGAAACGAACCGTCGTAAAACCGTTTACCTTAAGGACCGTTTACGGGTTTTCCGATACGTTTGTAGTTTTCCGATTTACGTTCCGAGAACGCGGTTATTGTAATTTCACGTATCAGACACATTCGGGAGCGCTTAAACTTTACTTATTCGTAATAACGTACGAAATGGCGTTTCGAGTGATGCCGATACGTTTTTACAGACGTCGTTTCGTACTTCCGTCATTTTTTTTCCGGTAGGTTTAGAGCCAAGTATAAGTTGAATTGGAGCACCGGGAGAACACGCTGTTTTATACGAGACGGTTTCGCGAACGTGAAAGTTTTCACGATATCATGGCGCCGTTTAAAACAGATTTTTAAAAATGATCTTGTAAAAACGCGATGGCCGCTACAACGAGTTCAGAACGGATAACACAATTTTAGTTTATGAAACGGCCGAGACCGTGTTCTACTCGCGTCGTAAAATCCAGCGCGGCAAAGCCGTCTCGAGAACAACGCCCGGTTATTCCAAATCTAGTTTTCGAACGATCGCGATTATCAACCGACGTGTTTCCAAAACTCGAATAATCACGAACGCCATAACATCCGCCTTGTCTACAAGCGTTGTACTCGGAACGTTTTCGAGAAATGAAGAATTTGTCTCCCCGTATACCGCTGTAGATCCGACTTTTCTCGTGTACGACAAAATGCGCGGACGAATTTCCACCGAAACCGTGTCGTACGGGCGTGATGTCGATAGAATCACGATTGAATCTGTCGCGCGACATCGGTTATGACAGCGGTCGTTTTGGAAATTTTCACATTCGTTCGGGCGGGCGGCTTTCGGAATTCGTGACGACGGGACCCGGCGCAGCGTCCAAACGATTCTCGCGACAGTCGTTCGAAACTCTTTGTTTTTTTTCAAACCTTACGTCACCAAACAAAGTAACGACCGTATTACCACCGTTACGGGAGGAGCAAAACTTTTTTTTCGAAAATCATTCGAATCGATCGCACGGACTCGCCGGTTCGGCGAACAAACATACTGCTGTAATACCTCGACGAGCCGTAAAGTAAAGAAGACTACTCGAGTGATTATAAGGGGTACCGTGCTATTATACCGTTTCCGTGACGCGTACCGTGGGAAACGCGACCGGTTGCCGTTGAAATATAAATGCGTAAGTGCCGGTCACTCGGGCGCCGTTAATGTCGCGCGCGCGCCGATTCCGCTGCAGGATTATCCGGCGAGGAAGGACGACGACGACGAGCGCGTTAAAAGGTTTTCGGTCGTGATGCGCGAAAAGAAAAAAGAACAAACAGCCGAAACGGAGTGGCGATTTCGTGCGCGGTGCACGATTTTCGTAAAAATCTGTAAGATACGACGAGAAATCGAACGTTGCTGCGTTTTGATGTACGACGCGCGGTGCGAAACTTTCGCTACGTTTCGATTACGTTCGGTTTTCGGGATTTCTCGTACATCGGCGATCCCTTAATCTGCCGGAGAGCGTTTCTCGCCGAGTAGGAGAAGAAAAACGTCCGTAGTAAAACCGATAACACGTAACGTAATACGCGCTCACTTGGCTCCGCTCGAAATCTTGGCGGTGGGCCGCAGACGAAACCGGGCGCGACTCTAAAACTGCTGCAATCTTTTTTTCGATCAGAGTCGATCACGATATCGTCGTGATTAATTTATTCGTTCAAAAATCATTTTACACGACGCGATCTCGTCCGATTTGAAACCGAACGCGTTTGCTCTGGTTAAAAACAACAAGTTTCGCGCACGAATTTTTTGATATAATAGTTTCGAACAAAAACGGTTTGAATCCGACTTGCGCAGTTTCACAACGCGATTCGCGTGAAAAAAAAAATTATTCAATTTCGTAGACGCGACGGGAGAATTTTTCACGTGAAGTCTGCCACACTGTCCGTTTTGACGGGCGTTACGTGGTCTAAACCGCTTGTATTTTACGTCTCGGCGTTTATCAAGAGGCGATTCGCATAGTCACAAAGATATTTTGTTCGGAAAAAAAATAATATATCAGTTAAATTGTCTAAAAGGTGTTTTCGTCACACCGCAGTTTACGCCGACAATATGGCCACTAAAACAATCACATTTAAGCCCTTTTAAACTTCAAAAGCCGTTTTGCTAATTCCATCAAAACCGCGAAAGAAACGGGCAATCTTTATTATACGAAAATGTGTTTAAACATTTAATTTGCAGTCATGAAAATATCAACTTTCGGGAGACTAAATGAGATGGATTGACAAAAAAAAAAAAAAATCAAACAAGCGTGTCGCTATAAAATAGAATGTTCATACGGATATAACGTAAGATATTTTTTATGAAAATCGTGGTTTTTAAGTGTAAATGCGTTGAAATAAACTCGAAGGGATCTCAATGCTGTGCGATACTGCATAAACGCAAATACGTTTCAGAACCGTGTCAGAACTCAATGGTATATACAGTTTTTTGGACGGAATTCGGTAATCACTTAACATTATTTAATTTGAATCTATTTATCTAAGCCTATGAGTGGTATTCACGTAGGAATATGTTTTCTATTTTTTTTTTTCTTTCTTTCAAAGGCGTAGAGAACGGTTCAATATTTTAACGACATGCAAGCGCGGCAATCAAAACGATGACGACGCGCCCGTGTTCATATCGTTACTACCATAATATTGTGTTATTATTAAAGCGAGAACGATTTCGTGCGGAAAGCTAATAATTTTCGAAACTTAAATAATTAATAATCTGTAATCGTGACCGAACGCTATACGTTGTCGGTATAATAATACGTCGACGACGACCTCTATTATTTTACCGTAGAATTCAATAACCGTACCAACCTATATAGGTATATCGAGGAAGACAAGCGAAGGAGAAACTTTCGGGAGGGGAAATTTATAATTTTTTTTTTTTATAAAGGGCTATTTTCGTTTGAAGAACAAAAAAAATGTATATTTTTTTGGGGGCTTTTAATATTTACGGGAAAACACCCCGAAATTGCCTTCAGTAGAAAATTAACACGAAAAAAAAAAATAATAACTTTATATAAGTCATATAATAGTCGAGTGAAACAAAACTCGGTTGAAAAAAAGTTAGTTTTTTTTTTTTTTGCTAAAATGTTCATGCGTTCGCCCAGTATTTTCAACTGATTGTAGTTTGATCAAAATAATAATCGGTTGTTTTGGTTTCACCCGGTAAACGAGAAAATAAACTCGACTTTTCTACAATGACACAACTCAGCGAAAAGTTGAGTTTGCGACAATCAACTAGTTAAAATAAAAATAAATTACTTTATTTTCGCCTACGGATGAAATCGCAACGTATGTCGAACGATAAAAGGATGCAGTTTTCGGACTGATTTGATCTCTCTGTTTCCCCTGAACGCGATTTATGTCGACTCCGTTTCGCTTCAAGTGCCCGGGAGCCTGCAACGGTCCCGTTTTTACACTATCGGGCGCGACAATGAGGACAAAAGATTATCGTCATAAATCGAAAATTGTGCGTGGCCAGCAGCTGTTGTTGGTAAAACGCGTTGATTGATACTAAAAACCGCGTCTGCACGACGTTATAATTATTACTTTTTTTTTTCGTTGTATAACTTTAACGTATTTCGTATATATTTTTTTCCTACACGTTCAGTACACACGTAACCGTGAAAAAATAGATCTTATACGTGGTTCGAAAATTAGCTCATCAACTTCCGGTAGGTAGGTAGGTAAAAAATATAAAACCGAATGTTTGGCCGTGACGGGCACGAATCTTAAACGATACGACCAGAGATTTTCGAATGTTCGACGGGTACTCGCGCCGTGTGCTCGTTGTACAGTGTGATTTATAAAACCGGCCCGAACGAGATTACACAGGTTTACGAAAAAATCCGAAAACTTTATCAACGGCACAAAAATATAATAATAACCGTTATGACGCGCGATAATAATTAATGATTCTCGCCCTAAAGCTGTACGTACGTATATTCGACGTGGGTAGGCATTCGAATCACGTAAACGTCAGTGGATTCGCGGCGGTCCGGATCGCGCGGTTGTTGCGAAAAACGCGCCCGGCAGTACCGTTCACTGCCGACTTTGACCGGCGACCCGTCATGAAATATTTAACAGACCGAAAAAAAAAGAAACGAAAGTATAAGAAAAAAAAAAGTCGCGAGATTTCGTTAGCTAAAAAAAAAAAAAAGTTTTTTTTTTTTAAAAGAAAACACCACCTTCCGTACCTATAATAATAATGTAATATCCTCGTCCGACGTATACCAATATATGTATGTTTATATAGGAGAAATTATGAAAATCCATTCTCCGCCGTCGAGTCTCGCGAGCAACTTTATTCTTTTTCGCCCGTACGCTCGCTACTACTACGCCCGTTCGCTCGCCCTTTGCCGAAAATAAAAACTTTTCCCGGTAACGACAAAGTTTTCCACGCGCCCACCCACCCCTATCCGCGCACACACGCGCCGATATATTATATAGAGAAACTGCTCACGTTCGTCATTTGTATTAGGCCGTGCAGCCTCTCTTTTTCTATCTCTCTCTTACCGGATAATACGATTTACGGGGCGGCTCTTTATATTTTAAAACCGAGTGTATAAAAGTCACACACGCCCGGCACCGTCCCCCGACGAGAGCCAAGTTATGACCGTCCCTCGACTTTTGACTGTTTGGAACCGTGTACGCGAAGGGATCGAAGTTAGGGGGCGAACGCCTGACCGCGGACGAAAGCGCGTCCTCCGATTCTCGAAAAGGAACGCTATGGAAAACGGCACGAAACGGTCGTATTATCTCGGTAACGAAAAATTACTTTTTAAAATCTACGTTTAATTTTCATTTTTTCAAACAGTTTTCGGACGGCGGTGACGAAATTTTCGTCGATAAAACAATGATGCAGAAACGTACGTTGGAAAAAACTTTTATACCGTTATGGTCGAAATCACATAACGGCTATATAGAACACAGAGACGATTCTGTAAGACCGACTTTACCGATTCCCAAAACTCATCAAACGAACGTTTTGAGATTTCCATCAAACTCGAGTAAAAACACATACACATATTGTGCACCCTATTTTGACGCGATAAAGACGAAGCCATTCACCGAACTTTGCCGATCAAAATTTTACCGTTTGAAATCCAACACCGGTTCGGTTAGAAACAAATAATAAATGCGTATTGTTTAAGGAGAACTGTGCACTCTGAACTGCACAGGATCATCGAACGACGACGTTGAATAATTTCAATATTACCGTTTTTCTGTTGAAAACGTAATATTCCGTTTCGTTTTATTGTACAACGTTCGAAAAGTCATTTTCTTATGATATTGTAAATTGGCAGCAGCTTATACTGTACATTTTTCTCTTTTTCACTTTCTCAGTTCGAAACTATTCGATCCGAAACTCGTTCGAGTGACGTGTTCGTGCCGATTCGTATTTGACGAGTACGAAAAAAGCAAAAAAAAAAAACACTCCCAGACACTGTCCGCCAGTAAAAACGACCGAATGGATTTTGAATGCGCGACATTATAATATATATATAATATTCCCTACAGACCGCAAACAAGCCGGTATGTGTAATTTTTTTTATTCCTTCGGTCCGGAGGGTGAAAAATGTTTTCGTCTAAATTTCCTGTCGCGCGCAAAGTTTTTGACGTTCTGCCGCGTCGGAATGGAAATATTAAAATGTATTATTATACGGAAAAATGAAAAAATCTCAAGAAAAAAATGGCTCCCCTACATTATAATACGTATACGAAATATACATATAATGTACTAAATATTATAACCGCGTCTTGGGTCGAGAACGACGATATCTTTGGTTTTATAGCCAAATGAATATCAAAATAATGCCCATTAAAGTTGAATAATTGTTTTTTAATACACCGCCGCGGTCGTGCTAACTGGCGTGGAAAACAAAGAAGTATCTATACCAACGTTTACACTCGTCGTCGACGGTGGGAAAATAAAAAAATAACGGGTAAAAGAAAGCCACTTTTTCTTTCCCTCGGTCGTTTTCTTCTTTTTGCATCGATAATCAATTTCCGCCTTTAATTTCTGTCTCCTCTTTGCGGGGCCCCGTTATAAAGCGTAATGATTTATCGTTGTTTTCGTATACCGCGTAATATTCGATGAGCCGCGTAATTTTTTATCCGCATATTATGATAAAAAATATTACTTGCATCGTTCCGCGTGTATTCGCCACAAATGTATAATGTGCAAAATAAATGTAGTTTTTTTAGAATGCAGCGATATTTAATTGTTATTCGCGGTAAAATTCTCGTAAAATCTTCGTTTCCATTGTTTTTTTTTCCCCCATCATTCCTACGGTATTTTTGCAGAAACCTAGAAATAAACCTACTCGCATATTTTGTACAGCGGAGCGCTACGAACACCAGGAATGTAAAATTCGAGAAAACGGTGTTGTTTTCAGGCATAGTCCAAAACGGTAAATAGAAATCGGGTATTTTCAGTACATCGGAAAAATGTCTTTTATTGTAAAACTTATATACTTTGCGCGTTCATGACGGGAGGATATTGTTTTTGAGGTAAAAAAACTAATTTAAGAGAATAACTGCAAATAAATCCAAGAGACTTTCCGCTTTAAACACGACAGTAAACCGAAATCGCGTATTGCGACTGTGCAACACAAAAATATCCTATGGGGCATTTAAGTGCGAAAATACAAAAACGGTATAATGTTCTGTCAATTAGTTGAAAACCGTGACTTAATTTTGATTGTCCTAAAGTATGTGTGTTCCTGAAAACGATTTCCCTGAATATTTCAACGTTTCGGCAGTTTCTGATGTTTCGTCGTGGCCACGAAAACCCGATCGCGTCGAAATTATGCGTAGGTATGTAGATGTTGTACTACGCTCGTTTTTCGAACTATACCGATAAGACGGCCAGTCCGTTTGTGATGATATCGTCTTAAGAACACGGTTTTCCGCTGAAAACGGCAAACGCGTAGGTATATGGTCGAACGATTCGCGGACTTTTGAAGAACGAACGTCGTTCCGCGCGCGTTTTGTGTCTCGTTCGATGGGTATTATTATTGTATATATGTAATACATTATGCGCAATATCGCAGCATTATACGTAAATGACCAAGAAGAGGAGCGTGTAATAATTTTCGTCCAAAGAAAACGTACAACTTAAACTTCGGAGCCCCTTTTAATACAGTATCATCGCGTATAAATACACTGCACGACCCGTCGCATCGCTTTGATGGTATTAGCCCGCGCGGACGTCCGAATTATACGCGTGTCCGCTCGTGCGAATCGCATTGTCCGCGACGGATACGTGGCGTGTGTTTAATATGATAAAATGTATTGAAAACGACAAAATAAGTAATAACACTATCGTCTCGTATCCTTTTCTCGGCGGCAAGTTTTCTCGTACGACGCTGCTCGTGTTTATTGCGGAGTTTTGCTTTTACGACTTTATCCGCGCGCGAAACAGGCTTCGATTAGATTTTGAATCCGAGTGCGCGACCGTATAAATACGATATGCAGCGATTTCGTTACCCACTATACGATATTGGACGACGTAAATGTAAAATAATATGATTAAAACGCCGAAAATCTTTTCTTTTTTTTTTTTTTAAGAAAACTTCTTCTTCTTCTTCATTGCGTTTCCACCAACTATCTGGATTCTCTCGTCCCATCCGTCCACACATACATCGTTCTCCTACACGCGCGTCAACAACCCCGATATATATTTTTCGATCGTCCATCTTCGGTCTTCCTCCGTCTCCGTCATTTTCTTCAACGTTCATAACCGCTCAACTTATCCATTATATATCGACGCGACACCAACACTACCCCTCTTGCACGATATTCGTTTCTTATCTTCTCTTGTTATCCCACCGAAGCATTGTCATTTCCGTTACGTACCCCGTCCGAATCACACGACACCACGATCGGTCTCGCCTCGCCGTCCTGTAAAACGTACCATTTAGCCTTATTAGGACTATTCTTTCATCGACGCTTCGCTCTCCGTTTCATCCGACCGCACAAAGCCGCCGTCCATTCGTGCGCACGATCCTACGTACATAAAGTGGTCTACGTGTTCTTAAAACAAAGAAAATGCAAATTTCAAAACAAGTACACCTACCGGGGTGGTAAGGGTGCCCCGCAAAGTTCTGAAATGCTTGTCGGACACCGGTGTTTTCTGAGGATGCCGAAGCGCGTTTCTCGCATTATCCCGTTTTCTCGGAACTAAGGGCGCGGAACAAAACGAGATACACGATATATTGACTCGCCAATATTAGAACAGCGGACGACGGCACTGCCCTCGAAAGTTGTTGCATGCATTATGTATTTTTGAAAAAGTTACACTACGTGTCTGCGATAAAAATTCCGCATAGGTAACACCTACAGCGAACGCGTTTACACTCGTGTGCGGGGCGGCGTTTATAGGTACGTCGCACAAGACCTCGGGGCAGGTGAAATATACTGTTGCGCCCGTACGTACAAATCGATTGGAGTAGTCCAGACTGTACTTACCATAAAATAAACACGAAGAAACGTAAAATATGGTGGAAAAAAATTGTGGGTTCTTCGCGTTTACGATGATGGCCAGACTTGCCGCGTGCGGCTCATAAACGACGTGAATAAAACATTAGGCGACAGTCGCCCTCGTTCGCATATTATAATAAAATATCATACCGCGTATATATTATTATACGTGCCGCTGCAGCGGGTCCGCCGAGGGACGCGCGTCGAGGGGCTACTCCTTCCGCGCCGAAGTTCATGATCCGTGAACGACGATAAAAATTGATTTCCACGACGCCACAATATCGTTGGTGACGACAATGGAAACCGAATAGTTCACCACGTTGAACGATTAAGTACAGACGTGGACTAATCCGAGTTACCAACCCGTTTTTACCGTCTTCCGATTTCGAGAGGACTCTGTTGAACAATGATTAACGGACACTAGCTGAAGACAGCGGTGGAAACACGGGACCACCAAAAAGATGCATCAAAGTTGAGAGTGAGCAATACGGAGAAGAGCCATGACAGATGGCAAGTGGTTATGTTGTGGAGAGGTAAAAACCTGCAGTAAAGCAAGAAAGCATAATGAGAAACCAACGGTAACGCGTGTTTTAAACTAACAAACGAGGTTAAAAAATCGTATATACAAATTTGGATATAACTTTTGAAAAATACAAACACCGCCGGAGCATCGTCACCTGCAGATCTTGACGTGATGTACCCGAGAAATCGATCGTCAACACGTTTATCCGTTTGCCTGTCTTTGAACCGCGTAATATCGAACCCGGGTTTCACTAACGTATAGTGTTATTTAAAGCTAGTCAACGACAAAATACGAATCGATTAAAACGCGTGTTTTAAGTTGTGTGTAAATACGCTCACACGCAAAGTGACAAGACGACGTTTCTCTGGCTCGTTAAATCACAACGCAAACGTCAGTTTACTTCCGTTTGTCGTGAGCTCAATTTTGAACGCGATTCCTACGCGATTTTAACTCGTAATTACTAATCGTACGAACCGTTTGGTCCGTACCAAATCCGGTGTCGAGTTGTTTTTTTTTCTGTTTCTCTTCTCTCGACACAACGCGTTTGAATTCATCATCGTGACATCATGCACCGTGAGCCGTGCAATAGTAGTAACAATTGTGATTTGCGGCCGTTAGAATATTTTTAATCGAAATTAAAATGTCTCGCCGGAAGGTGTGCGTCTCCTTCCGAAGAGCAGAAAACGCGTTAGCGGTGTATATTACAAAAAAAAAAAAATTT
>CM029359.1:20873085-20892827 GCA_017140985.1 Hormaphis cornu
AAATCACAACGCAAACGTCAGTTTACTTCCGTTTGTCGTGAGCTCAACTTTGAACGTTTACCCGAACGCAATTTTAACTCGTAATTACTAATCGTACGAACCGTTTCGTCCGTACCAAATCCGGTGTCGAGTTGTTTTTTTTTCATTTTCTCTTCTCTCGACACAACGCGTTTGAATTCATTCATCTATGTGATATCATGCACCGTGAGCAATAGTATGCGACGTGCAATAGTAGTGTTATTGTGATTTGCGGTCGTTTGAATATTTTTAATCGAAATTAAAACGTCTCGCCGGAAGGTGTGCGTCTCCTTCCGAGGAGCAGAAAACGCGTTAGCGGTGTATATTACAAAAAAAAAAAAATTTTAAATCATAAAGGAGGAGTCGTCGTATTCGTAAGAAAGCGAACAACAATATCGTGCGACGCAAAAAGAAAAAAAAATGAATAAAAAAGGGTGTTTTAACGCGAGCTTAATGAAGGCCGCCGACGATAAATCACACTGGTGGTTGCTGGAGAATATATTGCTGCGGCCGCAGAGAGGTGCCTCTGCGAGAACCCACCCCCGTGTAGTAAAACAGGAACGAAATCTTCTTCGTCTTTTCGGCTTTAGTATACACGTTTAAACGCTTGTTTTTTACTCGGGTTTTCTTTTTCGCTATTTATTTTTATTTAACGCGAGCAAAACGGAGACGCACATGTTGTATACGTTCTTAATGGGCTTCCGCCATAATTCATATTTTTCCGCGTAAAACAACCTCGATACTGCCACCGGCACCGGTTCGCCTGGACCGATATTATTATGTTTTTCGTATAAATTATAAATACACGCAATATATAGGTACCGTAGTATACCGACAACACGTTAATAAATCACGACGTACACTTTCATCGGATCGGGGGGTGGGGGAAAAAAAAAGTAATTGTTTTTCTTTCGTTTCTAAAATAAATGTAAATAAAAACGTTCCTGCAGCGCGTTCTGCGTATTAAGTTATAACATTGTTCGTACGGAAAAAGTTTTTTCTCTCGACATACAAAGGACTCTGACGGACCGCAGTGTATTGGATAAGACACTGGAAACGCATCGGGAAAATTTACTTGCTTTTACGGTAACTTACCATATCAACTAGATTTCGTAAACGAATTAAAAAAAAGTGGTTTCGTCGAGACGTTTCGATAAGTTTTTTTAAAACGACAGACCGATATCGACGCGTCTTTGGTAGAAATTTTAACAAGAGTGTGAAAATCGTTCGAAATCAGTGTGTCGTTCAAAGTGTATGACACGATGAATCATCTGTTCCGAATAACATGATTTCAAAAGTGTATCGTGTTTCGTCATCAAACGTAGACATTACAATAATAATATGTATCACGTACGGTCGTGTTGATTTCGCAGCCCAAACGACGTAAACGAATCGATAAAACGTTTGTTCGATACGTTTCGTCAAAAATGTGATTTCTTTTATCGCGTTCGGCGTCCTGCGGGTCGTTTCGGCTACGTTTTTCGCGAATCTACCAGACATCTATCGTCGTCGTCGTGTTTCCGAAAAACTGAAAAAAACACCACTCGGTCCAGGCGGTCAAATTTATCAAAAAAAAAAAAATTTAATAACGTTTCGGACCGTGACCCGCGGGTGACGTCTCCGGGGACCGACCGCGCAAAGGAGCCGCCACCCGAACGACCGCACGAGGAGTAGACGCGTTTTTATTCGACGTCACGGGTAAAAGGGGCCGTTGATTGATGCGGCGCGTACAATGCGCCATTTAGCGTGCCGCGGCCTTTGAATGAGGTGCAATTTGCTACATCTTGTTAAGCACTTAGCCGCCCCCGCACCGCCCGGCGTAATATTCGTATCGAGAAGATCCCGCGGGGCCCGCGAACTGTGCGCGAGGGCACGGAGCAGAGGGGTGGCGGGGCACTTGCGGAACACAAAAGTCGAATTTGCCTCGACGAGGTAAACGGCGTCGGAGGGAAGCGGCGGCGAATTTATGTAAACCTTTAAAACTGGTGTTGGCGGTTTCACACGAGTCGTCGTCACGATAACGCTCCCGTGTGTTTCGAGTGTGCAAACGAACGGGCAAACACAGCGAGCGTATATTTCTTCTCGTTTCTCCCTGCGAAACAAACGACTTTTTCTTTGTACGCGCGTTTTCTACACACACGTCCCCCCCCGTTAGTTCCATCGCTCTACGTCTTACCGCTAAAAACGCTCGTACCGGATCCCGTTGCGGTTTCGGGCGAAAAAAAAACCCGTATAAACGTGCCGTTGTACGCGACTTACAAAACCGACGACCAAATTCGCCGTTTTAACGAGTCGGACGAAAGTCGCGAGAGAACGCCGCAGTGGTGACCGCCAGAACAACGTTAGGCGGGTCCAGTAGTGTCGTGCGCTCGTCCGGGGTAAACGTTTTTCGTTTACAGTACTAACCTGGCACTGGCTCAAACCGTTTACGGGCAGTGTGTTTCGGTCGTCAAGAACCAATAGATCAGCCCACGATTCGCGTAGCCTCTTCTTCTTCGCCGAACGCCGTTGTCTACACGTACGATAAATACAGAGTGACCGAGTCTTACGCTCTTTTCTGGCTGTCGCGGCTTGTTGTTGTACAGCGCGTTTCAAATGTCGTCAAAAGTATCAAACGATAATCACCGTCTCCCGAGCGCTTTTGCGGAGCAGCGTTCAAAGGAAAAAATAACAAAACCCGCGATGGCGTTTTCGGCCGTACTGCGAGAAAACGGCGGAGAACTGGACGCACTTTCGAACGGACGATGAGGATTTCGCCCCACACTTGCGATGTCCTCGTAGCGTCGTCGTCTTTTTTTTCGTCGTTTCTTTTCGTCGTTTTTTCCTTTCTTGCCGTTTACCTACCCACCAGCCACCGTTTCGCGACGGACAGGAGTGGCGGCTGCGAACGCGATCTCTCGTTTGCTCAATCCGGCCGAGATCGCTGCCCCCCGGGGGAAACGCACAATACGAATTAAGCGGTCGTTTCGATGTCGAGAGAGAGGTTTAACCTCTGATCCGTGTTAACGACTGTAAAGCCCTCGGCGCGCGCCCGCCCATAGTTACATTATAAAGTCGTTATTTGCCGCACGCCTCCCGCCCGCCGCGGGTCCGGGAGCTCGGCGGTTCGGACACAACCGCGCCACTCGAGCAGCTCCGCCATACGAATAGAGGTCGTGTTAGTCGTGTTGGTTTAACCGCTATCGGTCCTCTCGCTCCGTCTGCCGCTGGTAAATATAACGTATAAGACGGTTTCCATATTCGTCTTTGGCGATAACGACATTATTGTTAATTCGTGTCAGACACCGCGTTCTTCAGATCACATCCGCGATAGGACCGCACAGGCCCGTGAACTCCGTCGATCGATTATTATTTTTCATACAACAGCATCAAACTCGCGTTGGTAAAATTTTTCGTTTTCCGAAAGCACACGGTATGAATTCGTCTTGTAAAACGCCCAGTTTGTCAAGCGTGAACCGTACACGTGTCGGAACGCGTAGGTACCGGAAACGTTAAAGATTTGGGGAACATTCCTTCCCGCGACCGAAAATATCGTCGCGAGTCTTCAGATTTCGAACAAACATTCTGCCGTAAAATTTTTTTTTTTTCGGTTTTCGAAATTTTTAGCGAAATTTTAAAAGAAGAAAAAAAAAGCTTGAACCGAAATACCACCGGGGTCAGTATACACACCGGCAGAGGTACACGACTTTGTCTGGATCGTTCCGTTGACAGAAAAACATCACTGCGAAAAGTGACGCGCTCGGAATCTAAAACCACTGGTGTCTTAAATTTTTTATCAAAAGCAATTCGAACTTAAGTAAACGATCTTCATACACCTATAGAACTCCGTACGGAATTTTCGACAAATGCCCATAATCCGTCACGAATATGCGCGTTTATTATTCATGTAAAATGCTGGAAAAACGCGGCAGAACACACGTCGTCGTCGGCTACGCGTAAATAAATATTACACCGTTTCCGCTCTCCGTTTAGCCGGCAAACGTCGAGACGCGTTATATTGCCGGCGCGCAAAGGTTTCTCGGGCCGTTTATACAAGAACGACGTAAAGAAGAAGAGAAGACGTCAAGTGTCGCCTAGGGAACACGTCCTGAAGCGGATAAACGTTTTAGATCGCCATACGTGTACATAACGCTTTCGCTCATTTTTTTTCGGCCCGGAGCGCGCACGTCGACGATTCAACAATCAACCGTACTTTATTTTTCTGACTTTTTTTTTCCCTTCCCGACCAACAGAAACGTCGTGAAACTATCGCTTTTACCGAGGGTGAAAGATGGGGAAAAAAAAAGTCTATACGACAGTTATCCTCGTACGATTGCGCGTAAAACTCGCTAATGGCCGTGCGCGTCAATTTTCGATGATCAACAAACGGACGCCGTCAGTAGGATTTTTGGAGATGTTTTTTTTTACAATATCCGTCAACAACTTTTCGTACGAAACGAACGATTCTCAAAGTCAGTGTCTCTAACGATAAGCGTATGGCTCACTCCGGTGGTACTTTGGTTAAAGGTTTTTTGGAAATTTCGATAAAAAAAAATTAAAAACTTTGGAGAATTTTACGGCGAAAAGTTTGAAATTTTAATTCTTGTGATGAAGTACGAAAGGAACGCTCCGATTTTAAAAGTCTTTTTTTAGTGAAACGTCCGTGAACAACGATTGTGAGAGATCAAAATTAAAAAAATTACAATAAAAAAGACGAAATTTCAGGAAAAACGTTACGGCTAACGTGTTTTTTGACATGATCGATTTGGTCGAAAGAAAATCACGCACCGTTGTGTACAATTCATTCTAAAATTTAAAATCCTCGAATAATAGTTTGAAATTTTCACACGTCGTTGAAATTGTTATTCTTTGTACGTGGACGCGACTTTCGGATATTTCTATAATTTTATACATACGGGTATTAAAACATAACGTTAGATACGTAAATCTCCGTATAAGCTAAATGCTTGCTGTGGAGACAACGGTTCTTAAATAACTCGCTAAACGAATAAATAAAAATTGATAATTAAGTCGTTCCCGACGAATCCAGTAACTGTTATAAATTTATACGATAAAACTATGTAAAAGTTAAATTATTTTTGAACTACGAAACAAGTGTAACAATCCGAATACAATTATGATAAAATTATCCAAGCTAATAGGTTAATTTTTTCGTTTTTTCTTACAAAATCTAAAGATCGTAAACAAATTGGCATCTATGTTCAATTCCGTTGCCATCTCATTTCCTGCAATAATGGGGGTTTTTTCCCTCCAAAATGTGCTCGTCGTCAAATTTATAAGAGTTTATTGTGTACTATTATAGGTGTAGTACGAGCTGATCTCGCCGAGAAAAATTATGAAAATATAATACTCGTGATATTATTATCGTCGTGTTCTCGGGAAAGACGGGTCGAATCGGTTTATAATTATTAAAAAACGTTCGTGCGGAAAATTTTTATCCTCCGATAGGTTTTCGAGTTAAACAACCGCAGCAGACGTACGCGGGAGAGTAGCGCGCTCGCGGGAAACGGACAGCAGATTGTTTTTCGTACTTCATTTTAAGAGGTCTGAGCGGGACGTTAATTAATTAGACGAAGCAAAGTTGTTCTTTTTTCCATTATTATTATTGTTGTTGTTTATAATTCGATGGAAGAAAAAAAAAAGGTACAGGTTCGAGATACGACATATGAACGGTTTTTTTTTTTCCTTGAGCACTCCGGCAAACGGTTAAAGTGGATTTTCGTTTGTACAATATTATAGTCTAATTAAAAATATTCATGTTTTACGCGTATACTTTTCGATCGAATGGGGAAAAAACTAAAAATGTATTGCGATGATATTCCGTGACGTGTTTTTCCGAACGTATTACCTATATTACGATTATTTACGTGGACCATACAGTATTACTATGAATAAATACAAAAGTTATTACAAAATATAACGACGTGCAGCGAATGAAAATCGTGTACTACAACATGAAGAGTTATCGTGCAAGTTTCGGTCAAGTTTTGGGTAAAAACGTGTAAAAAATTTTCGTTTTATTCTTACTAAAGATGCTTGTGCCCAATCTATTTTTATCGATTCCATACACTTAATCGTGTTACAATTTTGGCTAATTGTTTTATTTCCAATAATAAAACAGTATTTCCGTACAGTAAAAATCGGTTTCACGATACGCATGGCTATACATAAAAAAAGAGGTTTTATGTTTCTGAAATCAAACGTGATACCTAAAATCCTAAAAAAATGATTAACTAATTTTTGTTTTGAAAAATTATTAAAACGATTCAGAATACCCGTATACTGACGTCGAGTTTTCTTTGGGATTTCGATTACAAAAAAAAAAATTCCTGAAATTCAACAACGAGGTCAATTTTAACCTTGATAATTTAAAAGAAAAAAAAATTGTCACCAACGACAGTATATCAAGCAATATGTATAAACAGACTACAAAACTTAGTGAGAAACACCTTAAAATGGAAAATTTCGATTTGCAAACTCTATTGTAACCGACTAAAAAATGAATAAAAAATTGTTTTAACGTTTTTTAGGGTCAGCCTAGTGTTGACTGTAGGTTGAACACAACCGTTTGAGCAAAAAAATAAAAAATAAAGGATATTTCCCCTTAAATTAAAAACATACGACTCTTTGTATACAAGTAAACAGTTTTTTTTTTTTTTTCGCACAACGTGGCGTACGAGAATCAATTTAATAATTGTAGGAATCTTGTGTGTATAACGGCTGTGATCGAAGTTCTCATTTTAATTGATAATATAATATGGCGATCGTTAAATCGGACAGCTATCAAACGGAGGAGAGTTGGAAAAAATGTTTTCAGGAACATCGTATTAAAGAAAACAGAAAACACCAAAATCGGTAATTTTTCTGTCAAACACATCGGGAACTATGAAAACTAAGAACATAGTATTAATAAGAAAGGACAATACCGGGTAATTTTTTTTTTCGGGGGAAAAAATAACATGGGTAATCTAAACTTTAATATTTTTTTTTTTTTGGAAACTCGGGAATCATTTATAACAGGAAAAACAAAATATTTGGGAACCATTGAGGATTTTTTTATATACGAATGGGAGATAAAACTAAAATCGCAAATTATTACCGAATTTTCAGTCGCCTCGCTCCGCTTGAAAATATCCTAGCTTTGACGCGCAAATCGAACAACACTGATAAACCGAACGAAAATGGGTGGTACACTCTTAAAACGCACGTTCCCGATTATTCCTAAAAATAAATATTATTTTGACACGAATCCTGTTTTCAATAGTCCCTGATTGTACGCGAGTTCCTTAAACGCTTTTTCCTGGAAAAAAAAATTCCCGATTTTCCGCGTTTCTGACTGAGTGAATCGTGTATTCGTAATCTCCTAACGCCGATAAATCCTAGTCGTTGTGACGTTCCCAAAACCCGTTGTCCCGTTTCGAAAATTCCGAAAAAATACAGAAGGTACGAATCATCATTTTCCGACCGCGCGCGATAAACACCGTTGTTTACTGGTGACGACGTCCGCCGTTCTTTACTATTAATTATATTAATTCTTTACTATTATTATTCTTTACCAAGTTTCCGCTAAACCGTCGTCGAGATCGAACGATATTGTTGTTACCAATCGTCGTTTCGGGCGGGGTACGCGCGACTCTCGTTTTTTCAATCCCGCCCGCTCGCTCGCCGACGATCAACGGTTTATGGCCGAGCCGCGCAACGAGTCATCCGCCCCCGCGAATCGCTAACTAATCGGCATTGTGTACAGAGGCGTCGGGGAGCTGCGCGAAACTCGCGCGAAGTATCATTTCAGGCATAAGATCGCAGCAATTAGCCGGTTTAATCGTTGAGCACAAACTATCGAATCACACGGCCGGCTTGAGATCGGTTTCGCGCGTACCGCAGCGGCGGCGTCGTCCTCGTCTCCCCGATCCCTCGCCGTGCAATATTATCTCGCCCGTACCGCCGCCGTACGACCGTACTCTCCAGGGTTTTCACATACTCTATATGGTGTACGCGCTTGATATCTCGCGTGATTATGCCGAAGCTTAAGCGCGCCCCGACGTCTCTCGCTCGCAGCCAGAACGTCGTGACGCGATGTTTACTGATCCCGGGTGGATCCGAACACTTTGCGTCGCCGCGACAACTTTATCGTGCGGTCAGGTGAGACTGGAGTCAACTTTTCAAAGAGTCCACGTTTTTACGTATCCCGCGGTGAAAACGTTCACTTTTAGAAACTCCTCCTTTCCAAACGCTTCGTCGGTCAGCCGTTCTTCCGGGTCCCTGTTTCTTCTACGTCCTGTAGCGTGCAGCCGTTACCGTAGTAGTAGTAGTGGCCGAAAGTCTACGAGATCCTACGAAAACGTCGTCGCTGCGGCGACGAACTAAAAACACGAGCCTTTTCGCCATTGTTCCACGACGGCCATCGTTATATCGCCCGTCGTATTGGTGGACGATCGACGTTTGCGCGCCCCGGTGAAGAACGTCTACCTTTTTCGAGTCGCGTAATTGAACGGAGGGCGAACGAAAATCCCGCTGCAGCTGGAAAGACGCGACCACTCGACGAGCACACGCACGCACACACGCGCGCACACACGTCCGACGACGTGACAAACCGTGCAGCAGCAGCGACCGAGCCACCCCCTGTCCGCCAACCCCCCGTCCGTCTCAACGGCCTGCTCTCATTATCGCGCCGCCACCTGTCCTGGCCATTGGACACTCGCCGGTCACGCCGGTCTCGAGTGCAAGCGCGCGACCGTCCGATCAATCGCGAGTCCCGGGGCCATTATCGTTTCCCCGAACAATCATATCCTGTACGTCGGAGGGAAAAGGGATGCGAAACAAATAAGGGACGAATCGATAAGAGATCGGCGGCGGCGGTAGCGGTGACTTGGCGCAATCCTCTTGGGACGGTCCGACGACGACCCTGCCGCGCGCTCTTTGTCTTAAAGAGGTTTCCCGGACCGCCGCCGCCGAAGGGATTAACACTCGGGGACGTGTGGTCTGCCGCGTTCTCTCTCTCTCTCTCTCTGTTCGGAAATACACGTTTCGACCAATTATCCTCTTTGGTTTTGCAGGGACAATTGGCGCTTTTGAATTATTTACCACTCGTATACACGACGAGGCCTTATTATTATCGTCGTCATTATTATCCAGCCGGACCACCAATAAGCTGCATCAGCTGACCTTTCTTTGTATTCCGCTGCAGCGGGATTTACGATCGATCGGTTTCTCGTAACGTTTCTGTTTGTACAACTGACAAACACAACAATTTGATGAGCTCTCTCTCTCGAAAAATCGCGTAAAAGTTTTTATTCTTACACTTGCGGCCAGTCGAACAAACGACAGCACTCACCCGAACAAACGCAGTCGCCGATCGTTTGTAAACCGGAAGTCGAACTGAAATCGTTTTGATTTCGCGTACACGTATTGATTGTTTACACACAACTTACACATCATATTCCGGCTGATTCACGCTGTATTATGATTGTATATTTAAAACCGTGAAACCAATCGCGGTGTGAGTGACCTTAAAATCGACATTGTCAACCGTACCAGACCGTTATTTTTATACGTTATTTACGTGTTAAATGATAAGAAACAAACGCAAATCAATCGGACGTTTTATTTCTACACTTCGTTTCGCCGCCAGGCCGGGAATACGAGATGCATTTTTTAGCTGACATTTGTTTCGGCGCTTGTCTTAAGTGCATTGTTTTACTCCACACGAATTCGTTGAAAACTCGAAATTCCTCGCTTCTGTAAACCGCTAGGAATTTTCACACACTAAAAGAGTAAATTTAATCCGGTAGTTAAAATACGAAGCTTTGAATCGTCTTTCGGTAAAATATTGTAATATTCGGTTTCAATACCACTAGCTTAAATACACGTTAAAACATTTGCAACGTATTTGACGCAATTGGGCGCAATACCGCGACGTACGTTTCATAACTTTCGTCCGTTTGTTTTCGGACAAGAGATTATTTTTGAACGATGCGGACCCACCCGCGACAGTGGCCCAAATAGAGTTTTTGTTCTTTTACTCACATTATTACACAGACAGCATCGGTTTTAACGGATGTATCGTTTTGAAAAATTCGTTCTTTCAAACGAAAATCGTACACGCATATTGATCCCCTACCGCCGTATAAAAAGGGTTTAACGACGACAGTAGTAAAACAATACACATGTACCACCTACATGTTACGTTATTGCAATAGGAACTTTTTATATTTTTGCCAGACTGCAGAAAAAAATGTGGAATAAAATTAGACGATTTATTTTTTTCGCAGACTTTGTGTGTTGTTATGTATTACTATTGTCGTGTTGTACGTTTTTTTACGCGTGTCGAAAAACGCGACTGGAACGAGTCGAAAACTCGCGTACAAAGTATAAAACGGTCATAAACCGTCTGCGGCGCTAAATATACGTCATTATTATTATTGCTCGGCGATGTGTATGTGATAATAATATTATAATAATAATAATTGTATATACGTGTTACTGTTGTACAAAACGGGGGTACACGTTATTATTATTCGCACATGCATATTATGTGTATACAAACGGTTGAATAATAAAACGCGCGAAACCGTTTCGGCATTTATGACCGCGCGGGAGCTATTAAATGTTTGATTTTCTCCGTTTTTTTTCCCCGTATCTTTTACACATCGACACCGAAAGACACACGCACACGGGCGCGAGCGCACATCACCCCCAACCCCCCCGGCCGAAGGGCCATAAAAATCTTCACCCTTCGTGCCCCCCGTGCCCCGCTCGGAATCGCACACGGTTTCCCTGTCGACGTTCGGACGACGCTCCGGCTGCTCTATGCGCGTATCCTCGTGATTTGTGCCCGTTCTTTTCATCCGTAGACGACGATGTTCCGCGAGGAACGGATTCGTGTGATATATAGACGAGGGAGGACCTTCGGATAAGCAGATCTTCTCGTTTCGCCAAACGTTATTTTTTAATTTATCCCTTTCTCGACGTATTTATACGCGCGTAACACTATCCGTTGTACATTATTGTCGCCGTTATGTAAATATAGTGGCCGCCTTTCGTTTCCGACTTGCCGCGCGGGGTCGGCGGACACACATCCGGTCATCCGAAGGTCCGTTTTTTCTTTTTTTGACCGAGAATTTATCGGTTTTATGTGTGCCTGCACGGCGATGTCATCGGAGGGGTCGCAGCGGCGTATCACGCGTGTTTGTGGCGCATCGCTACGTGACCGCAATAAGAACGAGTAAAGAAGAAAATATAAAACGGAAAAATGCACGGATAATAATAACAGCCACGCGCGCTAGTGTTCTTCTACTTTACGTCTTCAATCGTTTGATTTGGTTTTGCGCAGATCTCCTCCAACCACCCCCAGTTCCTTTAAACCCTCGTAGTCCCCCATAGTCTTCGCCGCGTCTGGCCGTCGTTAACTTCATCGGTCTTCCTCTTCCGATACGACTTTTAACGTCACCGGCCCGTGACGCTTTCCGTCGTCTCGTTTCTTCCGACTGGTTAGCTAAAGTCCTCTCTGATCTTTTATTCTATCCGACACCGCTTCACCGTTCTTTCAACTTTTAGCGTTTTACGATAACGTCACGTTACGAAGTTTCCATTTCTCCGCTGTACTGCAGATCGCTCGAATCTCACGGACATACATTTTTAAGTACTTTTCCCTCGTCTCTAAACGCCACACCGTTAGCGGTCGGTTAATAGGTGTTTTTTATACTGATAAGCCCTCCTCTGCTCGTGCTCGTCTTTACTTCGGCCGTTATTTTTTACACCTCGAGCGGATCGTTGAAGCGATGCACTCGTTCTATGCGCGCGCCGTACGTTTCAATTTTCACCGCTCTTTTATTTAATCATATTAACCGTCACATAATGTTTTATTTGCGTCGGGGATAAGATGTTTTACGGGTCATCCTTGGTTAGGTCACACGAGAAATCAACGTCGTCGGCAAACGTCGATACGGTTTCTCCGCCTAACTTACTCCTCGCTTTGCTCGTGTACTCTTGGTCAAACAGAATCGACGATGTTACAGCCCTGCCGTAGGTAGGTACACCGTTTTTATTAATTTTCGCTTCCGTTCCGTCCATGCGTACCGACAGAGTTTGGCTTTTGCATAAAATTATAGATGCACACCTTCTGTCGTCGTGACACTCGATTATTGTTTGTATCGAATGCGCGTCAAATGCCTTCTCCGAATCGACAAAGGCAATGCACGGCACGATAAAATAACGGTCGAAATACTTACGCGCGCGCGTGTGTACGAATCATTCGATTATCCGTCGGTAAAGCGCCGGCAAATATAGTAATGATGATAATATAATATCGAAAAAAAAAAAAGCAAAGAGGAAAACAAAAACAGACTATAACGCGTCAAGGGCGAGGGAGTTATTGGATTCGACACTGGAACCATCCGAGCGCAATAAATAGCGAAAACACTCCCTAACGTTTTTATGTGCCGGATTTCATCCAATAATAATTTCGAGACCATTACCTTTAATATGTTTCCGGTTAAGGTTTTCGACGTACACGTGTGTGTGTGTGTGTATAAATCTTTAGGTTTAGAGGAATACATACATCTATCTGTATATATATATATATTATGTTTTTTGGTTCTGCAGAGCGCCGGGCCGTTTTCGCGAGACGACACGCGAAAAACAATTTTCTCGCAGACACCGGGGAAAAAAAAAAAACTCTACGCGTATTCGTTTATCCTCACGAAAAACCCGTTTCCACGGGAAACGAATATTAAACAATATTATATACATATACATTTTACATTGTTGCTACTGTGAACAGCTATTAAACGCGCGCCGCCGGAAACAAAGTTTACCGGAAAACGCGTTTAAAATGCATCCCCGAACGACGAAAACCCGCGAATTTGTTTGGTCGATAAATTTCATTCGCCGTGCGGCGGCGTGTGCAGCCAAATTTTCGGAATAAAATATTTTAAAGTTAACCGTATTCGAGTACAATCGAAATGAATTTGCGGTCGGAAAAATTTGTTTTTCATGACCGGATTGTAAACCGGACTTACTCAACGCCAATTTATTCAAAGCTCGCAGTTGGTTATTACAGACTTTTTTCGAATGACACTGTATTAAAATGAAAAATTATTTTTCAACTTTGAGATTTTTTCACTCGGAGAGCTTACGTGTATGAAACATTGAAAGAGACAAACGAATAAAAACGTTTCTTGATTCATACCCGGCTCGATTTAACAATAAAAGTCTTAAGCTAAATTAATTGATTACGTTTCTCCATTATTTATTTTATAAATTTAGTTAATGAAACGCAAACAAAAAAAATATATATTTAATAATAAAAATACGATTTACCTATCACAAACACGTAACGAGAAATAAGTTTATACTTTATTTACAACGGAATTAAATACATTTAAGTTATTGAACAAATTATACTTGTCACTTACCACGAGTATCGTATTATGACACTAAAAAACGGTTTAATACCTAAAGTTGAGTACTAGAATTTTGTTTTGATCGGAATCTGATGATGTTACGCTCTTTTCGCTTGAAGAATCTTAATTTTCTCTTTATCGTCATTACGATTATTATTTTCCTCGAAAATCAATAGTGTTTCGCTTCGGAAGCTTTTTATTTGTTTTTTTCTCTCATACTTCCACTGTCTGCACACAGTACCAAACACAAATCGTTATTTGAACGCAAACGTGGAGTTAAGAAAGAATCGTTAAGAATTTTTTGTGAGCGATGTTTGTTCCGCGGTAAAATCGAAACCGTTCGTGTAGCCGCGCGCGTAACGTCATAAAAACGGAGCTCGTTCGGGGCGAAATTATTACGAAAACCGATCGGAACGACACTCGACGCCGGTTCAAAACGAGGAGTGGTGTATAATGATAATTAATCGAGAAAACTCTGCAAAGGGCTTGCATTAGTAATTACCGTAGTCGATGAAATGTTAAGATAATACACGATCGCCGATAAGACCGTGCCGTTGGTAAACAATAACGGGTATAAAATAGAGGTATTCATACCGTGTGTAGTACCAGGTTCCGTCGGGCACTGTCGCTCGCTCGACTCACGTGAGTCGGTATTTTTTTTTTTTTCACTTTTAATTACAGTCGTTTCGCCGCGGACCAAGTATCGTTCGCGCAAACGGGCGGGAAAAATAAAAACGACCGTTATATTATGCAGTGCTTGTACACGGGGAAAAAAACCTCGTGGTTTATTCATCGAGCAAACTCGGGCATTGTTCGTTTATACCCGGACGTATAATTATTGCTCGGGTGACGTCGTCCGGCTCGCCCCCTCGAAACTCCCGCGACGAAACGACAACGCCGGATGATAATTTTTAATATTTTGCACCGTTATCCGACGGTTGTCGTACATATAGGCCAAACGGTAAATATACCGTCTTCTTTGGAAAAGTGTGCGAGTCAAAACGGTTGAAATCCATTGAGAACGCGCGAACCGTACAACGCTCAAACAACACGTACGAACGACGCACGGTAATCGGGACCGCCGTGATCGCGGTCGTAATAACGTACGCCGCGAACAACACCGAACCGCCGTTTCCGAACCGGAATAGAAGAATAAGAATAAGAATGCCGATTCTTTCGCGAGCCCACGATCCGTCGTGTCCGCCAAACTTTTCCGATTTTGACGCTCGTCAAAGTTTAGCCGCGCGATTTTCCAGTCGGCGGTAGGAGGTTCCCCGGGTAATTCTCGATTCAAATCTGTGGACGTAAAATCGTCCTCTTCTTCTTTTTCTTCACCTTCTTCCAGCTATTGTCGACAGCTCCTGTACCCCAAACAACCTGCCCGTTTCGATCGGCAACAGCCCTCGTATCGCTGCCAATCGTTTTTGTCTCCTTTTCCTATAACGTTCATATTTTACCTCTCTCCTAATCTCCACGTGCGCAGCTATATCGACGGCAAACATACCAGTTACGCGATCGTTCGATCTTCTGCTGTCCCCTCATCCGTCCAATCGTTCTCTACTCCGTTCTGTTCTCCGGTCAACTGCTCGACACCCCGCCGAATCGTAAAACGTCGCAGGACGTCTCGTCGCGTTCGTGTAAAACGAGCCATTCATCGGAATTCTTTTATAAAACCTCGTTTCGTCCAAACGCACTTTGTATGCAACGCGTCTCGCGTCCGTCGACAAAGTGGCGGACCGACGCCAAAACAAAACTACGGACGCCCGCCGTCCGCGTACCTGTGTTTTGGGCTTCGTGAAGGTTTTCGGTCCTCCATCGGGGGAAACTCTTCGCAGGCCTGAAAAATCGTCATCATAGACGTATTTTAATAACGAAAAAAATGTCCGCCACTAAAACCACTCGACGAACGCGCGCGCGTTCGGGAGACAAGTGAAAATCTTCGTCGCGACCGAATCACTCGACCGGAATAACACATACACTCGCCGCATGGTTCGGGCCCATTCGAGTTCCAGACGCTCCCGCGATACTGTGCCGAAGACAATGCGCGGTTTCGGCGACAACAATCATCGTTTCTGGGGCGAAAAACCGCTCTCGCAGTGAATGCGCACATCTTTCGGAATCCGCGGGGGTGGTTCGCGCGGACGTCCGCCGCATTGTTTTCCGCAACCCTTCCGCCGAGACCCGTCAACCGTGCGGCGGCGGTCCGCGTCTTCTGCGGAGGCGGCGGCAGCGTGCCGAACCGTGACGAACGTCCGCGTGACGCGGCGAACGAGGATGCACAAAGGGTCCGCGGCGCGAGCATTGTTATTAAAACAGTGTCTTGTCGAATCCTCCCCCGCGTCTTGACGCGTGACTATAATATAGACTCCTTTTGTCGTGAAGAAGAGCCAGCAGTTGATCGATACCGATGACGAGGCCAACTCGCTCGCTGTACAGCTCTCGAAAAAAATGTGCATGAGACGAGGGAAAGTAGACAATTTTAAGGGACGTCCACCGTTCGGGTTGTACTGTAGTGTCCTGCGACGATACGCCAAACTCACCTGCGCGTGACGAGACTGGATTTCGCTTTCAAACAACCGTGTCTTTTAATGATTCTTCCGACTGCCCGCGGGTTCTTCGCGTGTCAGCGTTTTCCGGCTCGCCCCGAGCTCTGTACGATCGCGCCGACCACTTCGAAGGGGGTTTTTCGCTGGGACCCACGCAAACCGTAAGCTGAACCGCCAGAGAAACATGTGAAAACAGCGTTTTAAGATTTTCTTCTGCCGCACCAACACGATTTGAATTCAACAACAAAATATAATATACTTAGTCGATAGTCGACGGGTGAACGGCTTTGGCGTCGGAAACGAGCAAAGATTGTAACGTTCGATTTCGAACGCGTTCCAGAGGGAATTTCCCACGAATTTCTTGTTTTTGCACAAACGGATCGGTTGAACAGTTAACGCTACAAAGTGTCAAAAACAAAAAATATTTCAAAAAATTTTCATTCGTTTTTCCGTCGGTTAATCGAAATTTTGAATCTTAAGTTCCTCTCCCACTGGTTTACGTTTTTTAGTCAGAAGTCTGTACAACGTCCAATCTGTCCAATACGTGTTTTGCTCGATATAGCGTCGTCGTCGTCGGCCAGTTTTTAATAGTTAATTTTTTTTCATGTTATTACGTTTCAAAAATCGACCTCGTAAACTGAATTTCTCGAATTCGGTTTTTTAACAATCGAAATTCCGTACAAAATAAAAAAAACTCAACGCGCAGGTATTACTTTCCTGAATCGTACGGCACAAAAATTACTTAGCTATTCGTCGTTTTTCGCGGTCGATGGTAGCGCGCGTAGAAATTTTTTATTTTTAATTAACTAAACACACTTATCATCGAGTTTACACGGGTAAACTTTTTACAAGACGAATTTTACGCGGTTCATTTGGATACACACTTGGAAACAGAAACTTAAACGTAAACGGCCGCCGCGGATTCTGAGGGACGCGCGGCGAGCGGCGTTTGACGTGACGCCGTCGACGTGTATCCGCGGGATTACAAAACCGCGTTCCACCGTACATGTGTGCAGAGTCAGCCCGAAGAGATAAATTAGTTTAGTAATTTTGAGCGGAGCTGGAGATGATACCGACGACGCTGCACACACGACTGCCACCGCCAGCATTGTGATGTTTATAATACATATATAAATTGTACGTTATAATTATTATTAAAACAAAACCGACGTTTCTCGTATGACGGTGAAATCGGCGAAGGGACGGGGGACCGGCGGGTCGGAGGGACGTTTTTCGACCGCGGCTAAAAAGCGAGCCCCGGGGCCCGCGGGTACGACGCGCGGAGAGCTCGCGATCGTTCAAACTCATAAACTTTCTTATCCGTTTCTCTCTGTCTCTTTATCTCGTCACCGCGACTGCTTTTCGATTTGATTGCTCGTAATCGTATTAGCCTGCTCGTGTACACAGGGTGAGAAAAAAAAGAAGTGTATTCGCGTCAAGTCGGCCGAACGTAGTATAGTATAGTTTAATTGTATACGTAAGGTAATGTTCTCCGAAAATGTACAAAATATCGATACAAAGTAATAGATAACCGCCGAAAACGTCTCTCCCAACCTCGAATTTACTTCCTTTCTTTTATTCCTTTCTTTTTTTTGGGGTGCAATACTATACCTTTGTTTACTATACGTTTATACGGTAACTGCACGAAAAGATCGATACTCGCCTCTTCACTGGGCGTTTTTTTAGTCTAAATTTGCGCGATTTAAAAATTGTTTCGAAAAACATCCAATTCGAATCAAACGGCCTAACGTTGTTTTGCTCTTAAACGAAGATCACTCCTTTCACTAATCGAAAACGCAATCGATAATCGTTCCGATTTTCGTCGTTTTCGGCAGGTGATCAACAAAATACGTTTCGAACGAAACGGTTTTTACCTGGGTAAAAACTTTTTTCTGGCAATCAACGAAAAGCCGTTTTCCGTAAACGTACAAAACAACTGTCGGTCTTTCGCACACACAACTCAAAAACGAAATTTCAATAGGATTTTCAGTGTCGGGTACTATAAGTCGTCGCACTTTCCACAACACTTTTGCGCCACGACGTGTGTCGATCGCGCGTCAAAGTGTTTGCGCAGAAAAACCTAACGAAAAACATCGCGAACACGATTCAGCTGCGCTCAGAAAAATACATTAAATAAAAATATTTCCCGGTTATCGCGCACATACCAGCTGCTTTTACACCGCGGTGGTCGTGCTCTTGTTTTTCCCACCCTGTATACATCTTTCCGCACTTTCCTTCTCTCTCAACGCCGTCTCAAAACCGTCCGTCTTCCGAGTTTCTGCCTCGTGTCAAACACGGCCGGTAATATGGTGGTGTACACTCGACGTCTCGTTCGACGAAATTCCGGAAAAACGCCTCGGGTATACACCGTAAAACTCGCGACGCCAAAGTATGCCGCCCCAAATACCTCTTCTCTGCGGAAACGATTAACGTCTTCGTCGTTTTCGGCATTCGTCTGCCACGTCGTGTAACGTACACGTAATAGAATCAAAGACTCTCTCAAATACGTTAATTATATTCGTCAAGCGCACGGTATAACGTGTACTTATACTTTCATTCGATTAAAAGGAACGAGTCTCGGAGTCGCCCGAGCAAGCAAACGTCGCGACTCGGAAATTCGGCGACAAAATACGTCGGTATAATTACCGTGCCGCAGCGTTATACCCGGACGGGGTGGGTCTCGGGTGGGCCACCACTTATCGTCTCGCCGAAAAGAAGAAAGAAAAAAAACCCTCGAATCGCTCTGGGTCGACACTACGCTTCGGGTGCATCTGCACTCGTTCGAAAGTTGTGGCCCCCCAACGCGGTATCGTATTCAGGACGGTGGCCTATCGAAAAAAACCGAGATTCTGAGCGAGTTCGGTAATCTGATGCGTCCCGGAGTAAAAACAAAAAATCCGAAACACACGTCACGGCGTTCCGTTTTGTCGACTTACACTCTCGGAAACTGTACGCGTGAAAACTGTTCGCCGACTTTCCCGGATGCGACGTGTAACAAAAAAATGATGCCGGCGGGCGATTTTCAAACCAATTTTCCGTCACACGTTTCTTGCACGTCCTACACGGGTCGTTTAAAACGGTTCGTGCTGTCAATACTGTGTATACATTTGGACCACTATTGAAATATTTTGCGCTCCTGTCGACCTGGACTACACTGGGGTATCACATAACGTACGCTCGAGCCGCTACGAATCGGCAATTATTATTTGCGTCGTGCAAAAAATCGGTCGTTTTTTATACGCGATGTTGCAGCAGCAGACCATTCTTTCGCCCCCGAGCAAACTACAATAATAATATATTCCGGTCTCGTAGACCCTTTTATCGTACGTTTTGTCAGGCAGATGTCTTCGGCTGTATTACGTGGGTGTTTTTTTCTGCTTCTTCTCGCGTCCTCCCCGCGCGATACAGTGGCGGCGGCGATAAGGGCGAAAGCCGTGCGGCGACATTATTACTGTGCCGCGCGCACGCGGGCATAACACGGCCGCGACCGACCGAATTGAATAAAATCGGCCCGCGGACCGGACGGCCGACCACCACCACCCTCCCCGGGGGGTGGAAGCGGAAGAAAAGATAAATTCGCTTCTCCGGCAGCGTCCTGCCCGCACAGATGTTGTTAAGAAGATATTGGTGATATATTATTATATTATTGTTATTATTGTTGTTGTTGTTGTATATCGTGTCCGCCGACGAGGGCTCGTACGCGGCGCGTGTTTAAGCATTCCGTTCGCGCGCGCGCGCGAGACACGATCGTAACGTACGGCGTTATCGTTTCGGG
>CM029359.1:20897827-20911632 GCA_017140985.1 Hormaphis cornu
CACACACACACAAATACACACCCCAATCGCGCATTCCCTCGGCTGTTTTAAATAGTTTTTGCCGCCGCCGCCGACCGACGGCGACGACGACGACCGCTTTTTCCGAAATTAACACGCGCCAGCCCTCCGAGACGCGCGCTTCTGCTGCAGTCTTTTTCCTCAGCCGATCGTGGCGTCGTTCTTTTATACGCGTTCGCGTCGTATTTCAATATATATATATATGTATATGTGGCGTTCATTAAAGGCCAAACGAGAAAAAGCGTCGAACTTAAACGATTTCGCGCGTTCAGACAAAAGCGACCGTTTTTCTCGGCGCTCGCTGCGAATCTCGGTAATGGAAAATAATGTCGTCTTATTTCATCCGCGCGGTTCTCGGGGGCGGAAACGGATTTCCGATGTGGCTAAAATTCGTGGGAAAAATCGCCAAAAACGCGTACACGCTTTTCCAATATTGGTACGCCCGCCGCCATGTAATAGGCCGAAAATCACTTTTTTTTTTTTTAAAAAAACCTCTTCCAGCCCTGCTCGTTTTCCCGACTTTGATGTCGGTACGCGTACGATGTTGTTAAAAATCACGATATTATCAGAGAAAGTTGTATCGTGCCAGGACACAGATCACGAATCGGCGAACCCTTTAAGTTATTTCTATCCATTCGAAAAAAAAAATAATCAAATAAGTTCAGTGGTTTGGACAAAATCGTAGAAGTACGCCGCTAGATTTCACAAGTTTCGCCGGCTAAGCGACGAACCCAATTTTCTACGACACCATCATTGTATTAAGAACCCTAAAGTCGACACGACCGTATGACGAAAAGTTTTCCAACAACACAATATTTTAGAAAAAGTTAAGCAGCGCTGTCTATCAGCGTATCAACACGAAACCACTTTCTTTCTACACAGCGTCCCTTCAGTAACTCGCGAGCACCGAAAACAGAATAAAAATATCGAGTCAATGGTTACTTTGTACAGATAAGCGCATCAGAGTCGAAACAAACAATTTTTTTTTTTTAATTGATTTTTTGGTTTTTCTTTTAGTAGACATTTTTCGCATTCATCGTTAGGTAAATAAATAAATAGCCAGTCATCTGTCTTTTGAATAATTATTAATTTTCAACCGAAAGACACACTCGACAAGATACACTGTTTTCCGTAAAATGTTATAGAACTATCATTAATTCATGACGTGAAAAAAGCAAATACCCAGCTACACTTGAATAGTGCAAAATACGACCTACAAATCGTGTTCTCGGTCTTGCCGTTTTTGCCATAATCACGCGACGAATATAAAACGTTGTTATATTGAACCGGCGTAATGACATTAATCCGCATTCAGCCAGCCTGTTTTGGCGTCTTAACAATGAAAAAATTAGTAATTTTTGTGTATATACCCACTCTGTCAATGCTGTACACGCTTTTAAATTATTTAAATCTCGTCCGTCATTAGCATCCGGGCAATGTCGGTAAATAAAGCAAAAGAAAAGGAACAGAAAAAGCTCTCCGCGGTGTGCTTCCGTGGTCCCTTCATTAATAATTCATTAATTGCGGTTATCGAGATCGACGGGATTTTTTTTTTTGCCCAGATGATCATTTTGACACTGGCGAAATACTGCAGGGGTGGAACGAACGGAAAAAAAAAAAATACTAAACAATTAAACTCACAAAAATCTACCATCTAAACAGTTTTAATGTTGATAATTGAATGGCCGGGTCATTGTTATTCACCGTAAAAATGTGCCCTTCCGACACGCGAAACGACCTGACGATTGCCGCGACGGTCGAGGGGGAAAAACGAAAAAAAAAAATGAGAAAAAACATCATTTGCGTAACACTAACCGCAGTGCCCACTGATTGAACAATAAAAAAAAATGCAAATAAATAACTTTGCTAAAGTTATGCGGTCAGAGACGCGTACACCGCGATTTTATTGTTGGTTATATCAATATGAGGAATGAAAACAAAAAAACAAACAAAAACAATTTATCTCGTTCAATAAAACAACTACGTTATGTAACCCTTTCGAGTATAAATTATTGTAAAAAGCGTATATAGGGTTTCTTTACATAAATCAAACCTGAAATAAAATTCAAACCAAACTCTTGATTACAATCTCAAATTCTCTTTTTCATTTGTTCATACTTCCAAAATGTTTGTTGTGCTTACGTATATTATTTGCGATTTGCCTACCAAGGTTTATTGTAGCTGGTATAGTACCATAATACCGTTTAAATATTATGTTATGTATTGAACACCGTACAGGCATTCTATACAGGACGTCTATTACTTTTAGGAAAACCGAGATTTCGGTTTATTCTTGTATATTATTCCTTGAAAATCTATAGAATACCTAGGTTTCCTATGTAGAATGTCTAAGTCACCTTAGGCGAAGTATGCATTCTCGGTGAAACGAGTGATCTACCGAGTGAAGTTAGTTTAACGGCTGTTAATCACTTTACGTTTTTCTCCGATAAATGCGCTAGACTAGCCCCATAGGTTGTTTTGATTATTACTTGCCCATACGCGGTAATACGGTGCTGTTTTTCAAACATTACAATCATTTTTGAGCCAAGTATAGAACTTTGAAATTTTAAAAAATTCCAAATTTTTAAGTAGTTTTTATTTAATAAACAATTTAATATGCTAGTAAAAGCTTTTAAATTTTAATACAATATGTTGTTAATACCAAAAAATATGTGCCATCTAGGTACTCCTGCCTGCACCCCAGAACGGCGCCCTTGATTTTCAACAATAATCAGAGGTGTTTCCATAGGATATTTACATTAATTATAGTCTCGATATATTTTTACGAAATTATGCGAGTATTCTGCGCGCACTCACAAGACTCAAATATTCCACGAAAGGAAGAAGTTTCAGAAAACGCCTTAAAAGTAAATTTTGTTTGTTTTCGAATGAAAACATTTTTCGCAATACGCTTGCAGTATACGCGCACGCATTGACGTGAATTCTAACAAGTATTTATCACGTTAACGTCGAAAATATTGAAGAAAATAATATCGTCAGATGCTCAGGTTTCGGATAACATAATGTGTGCTGGACGTTGCGATCTTTTCCTATCAATACATTCAATTCGATTTCAAAATGTTCGTATAGAAGTATAATAAAAACACTTAAAAAGTTTGACGTACATTTTTATCGTATAACTGTCACGTCTTTTACCCCGGAGCGTGAGAAAAATATTTGTTCCGTATCAAGTGCTCGTCTTTCGGTACCTGACGGCTTGATATACATTCCGAAACCGCTGACGATAATTAAAAAACTACGATAAACGCATATCGTTGAATTTGGTGAAAAAACATGTACACCGTGTTGTAATGTCCATTCTGCTTCACCTGCTCTCATCACGCGTGTAGGTAACGTAAAATATACCAGTGTTCCAGTCTTCGATACCGAAATCGAGTACTGAATAATCGACAGAAACGCGAGTAAAATTGGACATTACGTGATCGCTTCTCTAACGAATTGGTTGTTTGTATGGAAACGCGTAGTAGCTACGGTGCCAAAGCGGAACACGTTCTGTTTCCATCAGATTTGTCACGACGTTTTGACCGCACGTAAACGACACACAATCGTCTATCCTATCAGACCATCCGGAGAGCGATAATACAAGGCAACAATGTGGACACTCCTGAAGGAAACTGATATACAGATTCGCATTGTGGCGCCGATAATAGCGCCAAGTCCCTCTTGACGAATTTTACGATTAATTTTTTGGAGTTCACGAATTGGTTAACCGTTCGAGACACTATAGTCGGACAGCTCGAACGGAGATGATACGCGTAGTAAGGGATGCCTACAGACTTGTCTCGGGTTTTTGTAGGATTCGCATGAATGGGTGGCGTACCGGCGCTAATAAGAGCAGACGCATATTTTTTATCCCCATTGTGCCTATTGCTTGTTGTTGCTCGCCGACTGGCGATCTCGCCATCGATAGTGAAGAAATATTTGACCGACACTGTATTTTTGTGTTGCAGAAGTATTCGGAACCGTCACCTTGGTTACACCCGAACTTCCCGTTCAAGGCGTTCCAGCTCAAGCTCGCCACCGACACCGCTGGTCCGGAAGGTAATAATCTCGTTATGATTTTGTTCCGATGTTTTGGATCGTCCGTGTTTTGCCACCGTGCACGAGATTACGATTGCGAAAACGTTTGAACGAACCTCGGTGCAGTATTCCGCGTTGTTATATATACAGGCGACCCCGAGTATACCGACCCCCGCAACGGCGTGCGACGTGTTTCCCGACGTAACTTTTTTTTAATAACGGCACCTCGGCCGTCATTATTATTATAACCAACTCAAAAAAAAAAGGAGAAAAATGTTATTCCGAAAACGCAGGTGAAATAAGACGAACTTTTCGTATACAACACCGGGCGGTCGCTTTAACAAGCAATTTCAAAATATATACTTATTCCCTCGTCGTTATTTCCACCATGTATTTTTTTTTTTTTAACGTTTTCGCATAAAATGCAATTATTATTCTTCATTTTCCCCTATGCTTACTTTTTTTTATCATTATTATAATATTATTCGATTTTATATTTCAAACTGTTACAATAACAATTACGTTGGAAAACCATTCACGTACGTTCATCATAACGCGATACCCGCGCACCGTTTCTAAACTGTTTACAGTAAATATCGAATGAAAAATAAAAATTCAAAGTCGTTAGATATTAACATTTTTTAAACGTAGCGTGCACTTACACAAATGTACCGTGTGAAAATAAAAACAAACGAAATATAATTACGTATAATATCGGACGCAGACATTCAAACAGCATTTTTTACACGTCGAGTACTTCATTCGCATTGCATAAGTGTAAGTGTACTTTATTGTACCGCCAACGAATTTCCATTAGAGTGATTTTTTTTTAAATCCAAAAACGAAAGAACGCCAAAGAGTGTTGCAAATAACTTGGTATTTTCACAAACAAACGCGATCACGATGAACTCCTCGAAATTTTCATAAACATCGACTGGATTGATCGATGGGTCGTCATAAGAGTTTCGAGAAAAAATTCGGGCAGGGTTTCAAACTGTACAATTCGGATGTCGTTGAGCATGACCCACTCGCCGAGGCTCACTCGTCATAAGTATTATTGTAATTGTTTTCGTGTAGACGGTCGCAGATTACAAGTAAACATCGACGCGACGTGCTAACCGAAAAGCAATACACAATTATAAAATCTTCACGACGATTATTGGTAAATCGCAAACATTTTTCGATACGCACAGCAGCATGCGTATAATAGTAACGAAAACGTCAAATCAAACCGGGGAAAATCGCGGGGTTTTCGTCAAAATTATACGGGAAAAAAATATATATATATTCATACGGGAACGCGCGAGGCAATCTTATTTTTCGTCATCCTGAACAGGTCTAATTTAAAAAAAATTTTAGACGTAAAAAAACCGTAAAACATTAAGGGGGAAGCGATCGCGTCGCATTTTTTTTTCGGTTAATCAGAAATTACATTGGGGATTTTCGATGTGCACGGCCGCTGCAGTGTCACAAGAGGAACGGCCGACGTCCCGGGAGATATGCAAACGCGAAAACCGGCGAGGGTGATTAATTCCGCGGTGGTTCTTCTTATGAATATTTTACCGACTATATAACGTGTACTGCGCGCTTACGGAGGAGAAGAAAACGTGGGAAAAAAATTAAGAAGAAATAACGAAAAAAATTACTTCACCAACGGTCGGGCCGCGACATTATAATAATAATACAAAAAAAAAACCACGTATATATAGGATCACGCTCGATGCGCTAATCGACGTATCACAATGTATAGAATCATTTTTCGTCCCCAGGAAACTTTCAATTTGTTTATAAATAGTTTTCAATGATATGATTTGCACGGTTCGTGCTAGTGATTTTTTTTTTCTTTTTCGCTTTACACTTGATTTTCAGCGTGACAATTCTGTTGTTTCGATCGTATTGCTCATTCGATATCTACTACGAGCCCGCGGTATCGTCGTCTTTGACGTCCGATCGATTTCGCGATTTCGTTCGCGACGACGAGAATCTGGCGGATGGTGGACGCGTTGTGGCGAACGAGATCGTTCGTTTCCCCAGAACGTCCCTACAGCTCGATAAGAATTTTTTAAATACCGCAATAGCTAAGCGTTCCGAATATTTTTCTCCGCCCGAGTTTGATACGTTTTAGTCGGTCGTAGGGGAAAAAAATGTATCCTAACAAACACGAGATGATTTTTGGTTGAGACAGTTTCGGCCGTGTACACAATGCGATATCGTTAGCTGAACACTAAACACGTCTTATCTACGATTTATCAGAAAACTGCCGTTTGTTTTTCAAAAACGTATCCGCATCGGAGACACTGTTTGGACTATACGGTAGGCCTTCTCTCTGGTGTCGATTCGACAACCATCTCTGGCGACCCGTTCGTACACCGTGAGTTATGTAAATCGCCGGCCCCACGTTTGCCGGATTTTAGATTTTGCCTTTTTTTTCCCCCCGAACCGTTCGTTTTCAGCGAATGATTAAAACGGCGTCGCGTCCTTTGCTCGCGTTTAAAAAATAAAAAGGGTTTGACGCGGCAATCCGTTAAAACATTCACGCGCGCTCGACGACTCCGCTCTAACCCGCACGTATCCGTCGTATGTATTTTACGCGAATTCGTAATAATAAAATATAAATAAAACCGTAAAGTGCCCCGCGCGCGTGATGCTAATTCCCACGGAGACGCGCACACACGTGCCCTCGGCGGCATATCGGTTGACATCTTAAAAAATCGCATTTAAAATCTTCGCTTATGCGTCCCATCTGCTGCTGCTGCCGCCGTACACGGGGTGGTGGTCCCTCTGCACTTTTCCCGACCCCCGCAGACACGTCGGTCGGTCCCTTTCGACGGGAATAATTTCCACGTAATGTATGTGCACATTACGGATTCGAAAACATTTCCACGCGCGCGCGACAGTCCGAATAACAACGCGTATTGTGCTCGTGTGCGTGTGATGTTTGCAGTTTTAACGAATAATTTTGCATTCGTAAAACGAACGTACAATATTTTTTATTGTTCGCCCGCGCGACGATACCGGAATATCCGGGCGCAGAGACGCGGGAGGGAATTCGTTGTGAACGAGAGAATGTGAGAATCGAAAACGCCTGGAAAAAGTCTGATCGATTTATAATTCGCGTCCGTATTATATAGACGCCTGTGTATTTTCTTTACGGATTTCTTCTTCTTCTGTCTTTCGGATTTTTGTATCCGTCAAACCGCCGGATCGTCGGCCGCTCTCGCTTTCCAAACTCTTGCTTAAGAGATTCCGCATTCCCATCGTCCGCCTCGGTCGGGGTCGTCCCGCGAGGGATCGTTTTCCATCCGGATTCTCTGACAAACTACCACGCGCAGTACGTAGTGGGTTCTGCTCCGCGTACGTCTATGACACGTTGCAGGAATTCTTAAAAAGTTCCTCCGATTCTTAATCGTAGGACGTGTTACGTACGGACCGTATAGTAGCGTCTTTCGGAGCACGTAGATACACCATATTTTACCATATTTACCTAATATTGAATGTTTTTCAAGCGTCGGCGTTTTTATTTATGCAACGTATTGATTCGTTTATGTTAGTATTGCTCGACGAAAACGTCTACTTCGGGTCGATTTTTCCCGAATTTTTTTCGGTTCTATCTTCAAACGCGCACTTGCGTTCGGCCTGAGCGCTGTCGTGGCGCGGACGGACAAACCGCGGAACGCCGCGAGACGCTGCTTCGCTCGGTCGCGCACGGAAATAAAATTCCTGGCCCGACGATTTCCGACGCGCGAACCCTCGTCCGTATTACACATCGTTTCGGGCGTCAAATCAAAAGAAAAACGTTTTCCGCCCCCGGGCTTAAAATCCACCCCCCAGTCTGCTGCTCTGTAGATTCCGGTTCGGAGCGCGCGTTAATATCACACGTTACAATGACAATAGTAATAATACATTGTTGTAAACGTTCGCAGCGGCTTGCAGAGTATAGTGTCTTCTCGTTGTCGGGGCGAATTCCCGGAATCACCCCCTCGTGCGCAGACACTTCGCGGAAGGGTAGTTTCGCCGAGCGGACCGGCCCGGGCGTCTCGGAGAATCCTCTGACCCGCGGGCGATTTCGGAAGCCTGGCGCGCGCGCCGCAAATATTCCGCGCCGTCTTGGCCGGGCGAAAGCGAGACGAACTCGGCATACCGCGTATATTATCGTCGCGGGAATGCCGAACAAACTATATTATCGTAGTACTACGCGATATTATATCACTCTGCCGCGGACCGAAACAGATTCGCGTCAGTACGAGCCGAGTTTTCCTACGGAGAAAGTGTAACGACGAATCTTAACGTCTTTCGGAAGATCCCTTCCTTACGTTCACGTCGCGCGATATTAACACGTAACACGACACGGGTTCGGACGGGCCCTTTAAAACGTTATCAAACACTCAAATACACACACTCGTACGATACGACCACTAATTTTTATTTATTGTTCTCCAAAGTCGGAGTAGAGTCGAAAGATTGCAATAAGCCTTCAAAATCATCTCAGACGTATTATCGCAATAGTTATAATGCATTACACGGCGGACATCCGAGACGATCCTGGGGAGATATCGCACGGGCGACTTTTTATACATTTTTTTTTTTTTTCGTGTTTAGAAGAACTAAATGTCAAACGGCCAGCGTCGTTCGGCTCGAAAGAATAATCGATCGACTGCTCAGAAGTATCCGCACATTAATTAGTCTAACTCGTGTTTTATGCACTATAATCGATCGCACGCCATGTAGACCAAATGTACTTGAAAAAGGATTAATCGATTTCGGATTCGTGTACTAATCTTTCATGTTTGAAATACGTTTTTTTTTATTCAAACGCGCGTACAGTTTTTAAAAAGTTTGGCTCAAAAATCGAAACGTATAAAAAATGTATTAAGCCGCGGATTTGAATTGGACGAATTTTAAAAAAATTATTTTAACTGACATACTTACCGTTAACAGTTGCCTCGTTCAGATCTCTGCGCAGCTATTCCATTTTCCCCGTACGCGTGCCTGTAATGAACGGGTCGTCTCTAAGGAGTTGTAGGCGACTTATTATACAGTTATTTTTGTGTTCTGTTCTTTAAAGCAACAAACGCTAGACCCTACAGATCGAACTTAAAATAACCGATCTGCCGTCCCGCAGTGTATCCAAGTCCATCGTTTTGTAATTTTTCGACACTCGTACGAATCGCCAAACTAGTTATTTCGTCCAAATCGGACCGAAAAGCCTAAAATAGTACCCGGTATCGTACAGATCTGTAAAAAGAGTGAAACGAATCGTTTTTTTTCGCTATAGCGTAATAGCCGAAAAAAAGTCTTTAGAATGACGAAACGAAATTTTAAAAACGAAAAAAACTGTTTTCACGCAGTGCGTGGTTGTAATTAGAAAGAAAACACGAAAACCGGTGCGCTCAAAACGTTAAAACCGAATCGCGGTCTTCTAGGCTGGCTCTTGGGTCTGACACTTGCGCGATCGCCTTAATTTCGGATAGAGAAAGAAAAAATGTAGAAAATTCGCCGGTTCACCTGTTGCTTCCGCGCGTCGTCGTTTTCCGCGTTTTTCCCGCGCCCCTATCGTTTCGCTTTTCCTAAGCCACACTGACGACCCATATTACACACACGCGTATAGTAGTGATAACTAGAGGTAATAAAAATGTTAAAACGTACAAAAAAACACTGAATAAACGCGTCTCCTCTTTTCTTTTTCTTTTCTTTTTCCGCCTCCTTTTACCGTTGTCGTTTTTTGACGTCGCGGCGCTTACACGTGCTCCTCTCGTTTCGGTTGATTTATCACGAGCCCCGGGCACCCACCCGCACCCCGGTAAAAAAAAAGGTGGGCAAAAACGAAACCGAGGGGGCGAAAGAAAAAAAACTGTACGCGTATATAAATCTCGGGGCCGTTATTGTCTCTCGGCGGCATAGTGGGAAGACGGCAAACGTCGAGAGTGAAAAAATTTAATTGAAAGTACAGCGGCAGTAGGCTAACCGGCCGTTTGAGGGTTCGTTTCTCCTCGGCGCTTATTTTAATGGACACAGGACCTGCGTTCGAGAGAGAGAAAAAGTGTGCCCCATCCCCCATCGGAATCGATGCGGGGCGCCAATTATAAGTTTCGTCGACGGTGCCAGAGAGAGCAATCCACGGGACCGTTGCCGCAGTCGGGTGGCCACCATCGAAGTGGTGATCTCGAAGTGATCTCGAGGAGAACTCTTAAAACGTGCGCCGAACGTACGCTTACACGTAGCCGCGTAAAAACAGCGCGTTCTTCGCCGCGCTCGGAATCTAAAAAATAAAAAAAAAACGCGTTTTAAAAAAACGATCGCGTCCGAAACGCGTCCCGCTCTCGCGCGTGTCGAGCCGCGACAGTTTTAATCGGTGCGATGGCATTTAGAGAAAAAAAATAAATTGTTTTCGTTACTACTATATAGTTGCAAATGAACGTGAACGGGTGGTGACGATGCGAAATAATCACATATTATGGAATTATTAAATACAACACTACAAATATGTCCGGCGCCCCCGTGCGAACTCGGATTTTTAACGCCGAGAAGAAATCGAGATAAAATGTTTGAAACCCGTAATAAAATCCGGCAAAGTTAAATAGATATTAATATTAGATGATGTAAAGATATAGATATTCCACCCCTACGACGGGGATCGACATAGCCGCGTTATTTTTGCCGACGCCGCCGCGGGAGCTAGGAAGAAGGACATTGTTACGGGCGAGAGTTCTTTGAACGTTTTTTCCGGGACGTGACCCTGAAGTCACGAGAACAATTAGTGACTGACAAGGGCGGACTGCGAAGATTGTCGAAAAGTTATAAACACCTAACTTTGGAGCGTGCGCCGCGGGACAGTAACATTAGGTGAAGTCTGTGATATCGTAATATCTGGCTGTAGGTCACCACCTAACCCTACGGGTGAAATGTCACGATAAGCGCATATGATAGACTTATGATCCGGGTCAATTTTTTTTGACGATATTCTACACAGAATTTAACGTAAGAAAGTGACGAAAAACAACTCATAACGTCATTCGGGTTAAACATTAGATATTGCTTCGTCGCAATAATACTTGGCCGACGGAATCGTAACACATTTACCAAGTGTTTCCGTTTTTATTCTTTTCTAAAACAATTCACGCACGAGAAATAATTTTGTACACGTACCTAATTTACCTATACAGATTAAAAAAAAGTACACCTAGTACACCTAAATTATATAAACTATTCAGTATATCAATGGACGATATGCCATTTATTAGACTTTTTTTTTTTTGTTTAGTAAAATTTGCATTATTGACGTGCGTTGTAATTTAAAAGTATAATTATTGGTCAACATCGCGTATAATGTGGGATACCTACACATCAAGCATTCGTAACGAAATAGATAGCGATCAAGCGCGTATGAATTTTAACACATAACGGCGTAACAGACGAGTGAAAAACCTACGCCGCGAAATGTCCTTAAAATCATAAATAAGAATTCAATAGGATTTCTGTATAGTAATTATTTTTAAAGGTAGATAAATAAAATTCGTAATACTCATTTTATGTAAATAAGTGTTGGCTAGTTTTACAGCAACTGTCATTTTTTTCTTCGCATTGACAGTTTTTTTTTCGACGTGATTTACAATATTTTTTTAATCGTTCAATCACATTTTTACTTGGTACATAAATTTCTAATATAACGAGAACGTATCAAATAAAATGTAGGTTGCAAATATATTTTACTCCAATTCAAACCTAAAAAAACCATTGGGTTTAAGGATGCGGAATGAAATGTCGCTTAACAATATCGATCCAAATTCAATTATCAAACGAGAATATAGTGTGGTGCCTCCTTGGAGGGTGCCATCCTTTCTCGTGGACACCAGTTTAGAAAATTATAGTAAAAAAGAAACGCCAAGTATTATATATAAAAATTTATTCAATGAAATCATCAACTCTTCTCCGTCCAACCCACAAATCTATACAGACGCCTCCAAAACCAACTCAGGCGTTGCGATTGCTATCATAAATGGCCATCATTCTATATCGTACAAACTACCAGACCATAACAGTATTTATACGGCGGAATACTTGGCACTCCTGGAAGGAGTCAACCTAGCCATTCAATTACCTGACTCAATCACTAACATTTGTACAGATTCACTCAGCGCTCTTAACAATCTTAAGTATAACTTGCACTCAAGCACCCTAGCAATTAAAATAAGCAACATCATTGTAAAAGCAAACAAGAACATACGGTTTATATGGACACCAGGTCATTGTGGAATAGATGGCAATGAGAAAGCCGACCAAGCAGCTCGTGAAGCAGTAAATAACCCTCTGACCGAAATACGCACATACTCCTTACAGAGTTGACATCCATAGAAATGTAAGCACCTTTTGTACAAATGTATGGGAATCCGAATGGCGGCGAACACCTAATAATAAACTAAGGGAAATAAAAAATACTACAGTATACTGGCTCAAACCTCATCAATCATTAAATCGCAAAGACGAAGTAGTTATAAACAGATTACGTATTGGCCACTCAAAGATGTCCCATGGACATCTTATGCGTAGAGAAGAACCTGTATTGTGCCAAACCTGCGGAGAACCCCTCACAGTCAAGCACCTCCTTATCCAATGTCGCAACCATGTAGATACCAGGAAAAGATTAGAAGTGCCTGATAACCTCTTTGAAGCCCTCAGCCCAACCCAAGACAACACCATCAAAATAATCTTATTTCTTAAACAAATAGATATGTACAACTCAATTTAACCAGCCATTGTATATTAAAAAAAAAAAAAAAATTTATATGTTAAACTAGTTTAAGGAATTCCATTGTGTACTCATATTATGAAACCAAAATTTAACTTGTGTAAGCTAATAACCTTAGCAGTTGAAGCTTCGAAAAATAAAAAAAAAAAATAAAAAAATGTAGGTAGTAATTCCGTTTTCATAATGGCACAAACTTCGAACAATGTGGGATGACTGGATGAGCTCAACTGGTTTTTATGTCCATACTTTCTTTTAGTTACGGTAAATTTACATACTTTATTACATTTTTTAATCGTGCAGTGTACTCGTTTGATCTTGATGAGTTTATTTACAAGTTATTTGCTTTGTTAAAAATACGTAAAAGTCATCCAAACATTTATGTTTCTCTTGTTCAACTTTAAAAACATTTAATTTTAATCGTTTTTTGTTGTCGTCGGTCCCATACGCGTTCGTAACTGCGATCTGAACGTTCGTTAAAATTACATTTTTACCCCGTTATTTTGACTAGTCGGAACTTAAAAATCATACATTTTTGATGTCCATTTATGTTCTGAAAGTAAGTTTATTTTTATGTCTCCTTATACAATATTATAATATAGCTAAATTTCCATTCTCAAAATTTGGTAATTTGTATAAATTTCCTGAAATCCAACAATGTGCGTATTATTATATAATATAAATATTTTTTAAAATTTTTTATGAGCGAAAACTTGTATTATTACGACTCCGCAGACGTTTGAATAATTTACTGAACATGCGTAATTTTTTATGGGTTATAATAAAACATTTTTTATAAAAACACTCATGACAAAACCGTGCGATGACACGAACGTAGTTCGTTCGAATCGGGAACTCCATTGCGTTTGCCGTAAATCCCAATTTCAGCGTTCTCATTTCGGTAGTGCTAGAACAAAAAAAAATCGTAATTTTTTATTTTTTTTTATTTTATTTTTTATTTTTTTTTTATTTTTTTATTTTATTTTTATTTTTTTTATTTTTT
>CM029359.1:20926256-20975764 GCA_017140985.1 Hormaphis cornu
CGGCCTTTGTGCGGCTCGGCGCGCGAGTGAATAACAAACCGCCGTCTTGAGAAGAAGAAAAGCAGCCCGCGCGGCACCGAAAAAGGACCGGAAAATTGTACACCGCTGCGCGACGATTTTATTTTATTTTCTTTACGCGCCTAACCGTTTCCGAACTCTCCCGCGACCCGGTCAGAAGAGCCGGCCGTAAAGGGATTATAATGCGCCTTTTAATTACACGAGACCTGCGGGGTTAGCAGGGCCGTCTTTAAAACTCCGTCGCGGGCGAAAACGCCTCCCCGCACAATCCTTTGCCGGTGGCGCGTGTTCGCGCGGGTGTACGCGCAAAGTGCGTGCAAAGAACTTTTAAAACTCGCGCGCACAAAGGCCCCTTAATTTATTATTATTTACGACCCGTCGTAATATTTATAACGGCTCGGAATAAGGTCAGGTCCCGCCGCCGGTGTAGTAAGACGACGCGCGCAAAACTGCACGATAATTATTGTTGTACGGATCACATCCCACCGCCTGTAGAAAATTTCCGATTTAGAATTCTGCGTACCTACCCGCGGGCGGTTACGAAATGGGTAGTTAAAAAAAAGAATTTTTCTCCGACCGCAAATCCACACTACTGTTTAACAGTAAAAACGGTATGGACTGCGGCGTACACTTCGCCATCGCGGTTAGAGAATTTAAGAGAAACGTAGTTTTTCTTCTTTTCGACTTCTCGGACCGCAGAGAATACGTCTTGAAAACGCAGAACAGCTACAATCGATGGACATAGGGAAAGTCTTCAATAGTTCTATCCCTAGGGGCACGTAGTGTTAGTTTTAATGAACCCGTCAGGCCCGCTAAAACATTAACAACGATATTGTCGTTGTCGACTTTAACAGTATCACATAGTTTGACCACGATAACTCTTCGTGTGATTCGTTAGTGATTTTTTGTTATCCGCGAAAAACTATGATAAATTTTATCTGGTTAAATTTTAAAACTTTTTGTAAAGCTATACGACTGATACAGAAATAACTAGTCGAATTATTTTAATCCGTTCAAACTGTTGGAATTTTTTTTTTTACTCTTAATGGTAAAAATTCAAACGATCATAATCGACGGTCGCTAAAGCGTGTGGACATTAGTTTCAAGAAGTATTATTTGCTTCATTTCGACGTGATGACAAATTTTTATTCGACGATTTTGAAAACATAACGTGCGGACACCTCAACTATATAACTCGTTATAATATTTCCCGAAAAAAATATAATGAAATATGACTACCGTAGGTTATATAATACGTTGATTGATTTACGCTTTTTTTCCGAGCTTATCCGGTTGTTATATTCGTGTCGATCGCTTCAGTAACTAAACGATAAACGGCACACCTTTGCAACCGTAACAACGTTAAACAATTTCTTAACTTTACAGATCTCGACTGTACCCGTGGCAGCCAAACCGTTTTGTAACGAATTTTTCACGTATTTTTTTTTAGTCAGTCTTAACGTCAACAATCAGTCGACTTCTCGAAAACCGTTCTGGTCGGCGGCTTTTCTGATTTCCCGTCGTTTTCCCCGCTTCGCGTACACCTCTGTGACATACACCACACTGTGTAGTCTCTTCGTCCGCGGCACTTTATGAATCATATTAAATATTAACTGATTAACGTCGAAAATCGTTGTGTTTTTCAGTGGCCCCTCTCGCGGCCGCTACCTGTAACTTTACACTTCCCTTTTATTTTTTCGGTGGAAAAAAAAAAAAACCGGCCTGTGTCGTAAATACGGTGTGTATTATGCTGCTGCGGGGGCGAGTATAAACCAAACAGACCCTCTTCAATTTTTTAATCTTTCACAGCCGCTTAGTGGCCATCGAGAGAACCCGGCTGTTATCGTCTCGCCCTTCGCCCGCCCGCCACCCCGGCCGCCAACGCGCGCAGCAAACGCCTCCCCGTTCGCTTGCGGTCATATTAAATATTTAAAAGAAATACGAGAGACCTTTTTTTTTTTTTTTCGTCCCCATACAACGGGGGCCGTGAGCATTTTTTTTGTTATTTTGTTTTTCACCACCGTTAAAAAAATAATCGCGCGCGCATAATAACGAATGCGCCGTGAAATATGAACGAATTACGCGCGGTTTCGCGCCCATTTTCTAAATGAAAACTTTTAGCGTTTTACCGGATTCTCTAGTAGTAACGATTGTCGTATATTTTTGTATCGCGTTTTTCTTTATCGATTTTATCACCGACTATTGACACACCGCGTCGTTCGCTGTTTGCACATCACTCGCGCTTTTTTTTATACTTTTTACGCGTGTTTCTCCACACCTGGTGCAACAAAGTGCATCTGCGATGTCTGCAAAACTAACCGCCTACGCGTGTGCGTGGATAATTTTCGAGAACTTTTTCAAATTATTTGCTCGGACAAACGCGATATGCCGACGTGATCGTTTTTGTGGATTTTTAAAATATACGCAAATTTCACAACCGTTGTGTCGCAATGTAAATAACGACGTATTCGTTTTATTGTTAAAAATTAACAAACGAAAATTCGTTCGTGATAGTTTTCAAACGTATTTAGATCTTACATTTTCTTCTCGATTTAGACCAACCTTCGTGTGAGACTTTATTCCTCCTACACTGAATTTTTGTCGTTTTAATTCCTTCAGTATACATTTTCACGTTCATTTTTGCGCACGATTAATTCGTACGAGTAAATTAAAGTTTAACTCGAAATCACCTCTATACAAGTATGGCCGGTTGAAATTATTGAAAAAACTAAAATTTTAAAGTTCAGTCAAACGGATATGGTGACATCAAAAACATATTCTATCCAACGGAAAAACAGGTTAACATAAAAGTGAAATTTTTCGAGATGAAAACTTTCTCTCCGCTGCACAGCTGACGTTCTATACGCAACATAAAAAAGTTCAGGGCGCACATCAAGACTTGGAAAATCAAAACCATAGTAAAAGCGTTTTTTTTGGAAAATCATTATTTTGAAAAAACTATGTTTTTGCACGGTAAAATTCGATCACAAAACTTGGGAAAGCGAGAAAAAAATACTAGTCTCGTTGTTACGGTATTTTGGCACGCGCTCCGCCAACACGACGATTATTATATCCTAGCTTAAAAGTGCGAATCGAACGATATCGGATCAAAGTGTCTCGGTATCGCATCGACAAACCGTTTTTCGAGTAGAAAAAAAACCGCAAAAAACATCCAATAGCGGCTATACCCATTTTCCAAAATTTTATCTTCCGATCGAAAAATGCTTTTCCGAGATCGAGCGTGTTGTGATCATTTTTCCAAATAAATCATTTCCAAAATACGCTTTTCCGAGTTTTGTTTTTCCACGTCTTGCAGGCCAGCTGCTTCCGAGGTTCTGTCGGCGCGTGCAATTTCCTGCGCAAACATAATATTGGTAATAAATAAACATCGATACCGATCGCACGAAACGTACTGTTATCGTTGATATCGTTTTGATTATTATTATGTGTCGAACTGAAACGAAAATGTTCATATTTTACTATTTTTATTTTATTTTCATCGCTCTAGCGTATTCGAATCCCTCGTGCGTTCTCCACGGTACTACCCGCATGTTTGTACTATTATAATAGGTACGTACTGTACGGTCGTCGTATACATGTGTGTAATATAAAATCGTATACATATATTATGGACTAGCCGAAAGGTCTTTTTAAACCCTCGCCGATCCCTGCACCGCGAAAACTCGAGTCCGATTGTAAACATATACAAATTCGCCGATAAGCGCCAATAACTCGCGAGACCTTTTTCCCCGAGAGAAATATACGCTTTTTCACCCTCGCTCTCGTTTAGCCGGTGGCGTTCTATTTTCTCCGTTTTGTGTGTACGCGAAATATGCCCACCACCACCCGTGGCCGACCCGTAGCGGCGTCATCATCATCATCGTTATTGCAGTAATCCCCGAAAACGCGAACGAATATTGTTTTTTGCCGTCGTTTTTCGCCCTGAAAACAGCATATATACGCTTTTAAAAATTTCAACAACCGAAATGTAATGATATATACATGCGAATCAACCGATTGAAAAAAAAGATTGTCTCCAAAGGCTCGTGGAGGAAACAATCAAGGTCAAATAACTTTAGTACGCCATCAACCTGAATTTATTAGCAGTATTAAACAGTATTAAAAATATATAAAATAGATAACATAAGAATAGATACGTGGTTTTTGGGATGGGTGCTGACCCGATCGCAATAGAAATAAACTGAATTCTAGCGCGGGAAATGGATTTGGACGGGCGTTTGCAGCCAACTGCGAACATTTACGATTTTTATTTTTTCTATTTCTTCTTTAATCAATCGTGGCCCGCATCCACCCCCCGTTCGAAACCTGAAACGGCCTCGCTGAATATTATGAATTTACACACCCAAACAAACAGCTGCAGAATCTCTTTTCCAAATAACATATTATTATTATTATCGTTACTCTCGTTTAAGTTTTAACGGCAATTTCTCGCGTAATAATATGTCAACGTTCCGCAGACGAACGTTATCTGCCACTTTAATCCCGTGCATGTGCTGCTCCCCCGCACCCAACCCACCCACGCGCTTAAGATCTGCGATCTGTTCGTGTGTGCGCGCATTTTGCCAACAGGACCGATGAAAAATGACGGCTTCCTGCAGTAAGTTGCGTGTATTTGCATTTAAATTGAGACGTTCAACTCTCGTGCACGCGTGTCGTCGCAGATTAAACAAAAAACAAACAAACGAAAAATACGTATTTCCTACATATTCTCCGTATTATATCATATAATATAGCGGTTTGCGTCGTCGTCGTTTATTTTTTTTCTTCTTCTATAATACGACGAGTGAAAAACGCGGCTGAAGATTCGGCCGCGGGTATTACATCCGGCCCCTTCGTTCTCCACAAAACCGCGTAGGTGTTTTATAATATGCAAAGAAAATATCAATCATTATCGTTGTAATAATATACGTATATAAATATTTGCCAAGGTGCAGCGCAATCCCGTGTGTGTATAAATTATTTATATTTTTTATACCGTTTTATCCGCCGCCGGATCGTCAACCGCGACGACGCGAGATTGATTTCGCCCGTACGATCGATATTCTGAAGGAAAACTTGGGTCGCAAACTTATTATTTACACAGTAGTAACTATGACAAACGCGATATTTTTATGAACAACACGTAAAACGACGTATTAACAACGTCTTAATACGACGATGACGGCAGATTTTGCCGTCAAATTTTGAAGTTGAAGCATTAAATAAAGTTATATCATAGACGCCGACTGAGATACGAAAAAAGTCACCCACTTGAAAAATATAACGTTTTACTGTAACGTAGTGCTCGAATTGGAAGAATAAATCTTTCCGTCCGTTGCATTATTAATCAGCGCGCGCGTGTGAAAAAATCAATGTACAAAATAACTAATAATACGTGATTAAACCATTGTTATTACTAAACGGGAAAAATTTATTGAAACATTAATGTCCAAAAAGTCGTTTCAAAGTTTACATCAGAAGTCAAAGCTCTTTTTTGCTACACGAGTTGTCTCCCCCGACACTGAAAAGGCGTTGAACGCCAGAGGGAATTATACGTTTTGAATTAACCTGTTTGACAGCAGGAAAAGTAGTTGAATATTACTACTGATGGTGACCTCCAATCGTTGGTCTCACCACGATGTATTGGAGCGTAGAGCGAGTGAGGACGATAAAACTAGGTGGAAACTCTGGAAGAAAAAGTCAACGTTTCTTTAATCCGTGAACTGGATGTCCGCTATACGCACGATCACAAACGGAAATCAAATCGTAGTAGAAAAAACAATTTTTTATAATTTACATTAGTATGGCCTACGTCCGATGATACCTGTGATACGCGTTGGAAATATCGAAATAAACAGCACGGTCGTATTCGAAACGTAACCCAGACGGTTTCAGAACCGTACAACGGAACTTTAGAACTTTTTTCAGAACAACGGAACTTTGTCTCATTTTTTAACCGGGTGGTAAGCACTAGCAAAAGGTAACGTAGTCAAGTCACTTTTTTTCGGTGATTTCTCGCTGCCGCAATTTGGCGCCCGGGCTTAGGTACGACGGACGGTGCAACGAACGGGGCGGAAGAACACGTTCGCCGATATCGACGCGCGTTTCTATCGTTTCTATCGCGTCGTACGGTTTCGCGAGACGAGCCCGTTCGCAGTCCCCCCGGAGACTACGGCGGTACGTTTCTTCGCTATAAATAAATCGCCTTTTGGCCGAATAGAAATCACGGTAATCACGTCCGGGCGGAGGTCTGCGGCCGGCAAAAACGTTGAATGACAGTAATTAGTAGTAGTAGTGGGTTCGCGCCCGTGTTGATTTGTCGGCGCGGGTTTCTTCGCAGCATACGACCGGACAAAGTTTGGTCCTCCATAATGCAATATTGTGGCTTTTGCGTGTGCGAGTCGTTTCCACTGAAATTCGCCACGCGTGTGTAAATTTTTCATCCCTCTCTGCAACGTCCAATCAGTTTCGGTAAGACGTTATTCTGTTCGGTGATGACCGTCCCTTTCTCCGGGGACGTCGGGGGGAAAACGACGGGGACACTTGGCGGAGCGGCGGCGGCGACCCGCTGCTGCAGGACCCGAACGCGACCTCGATGCGAATCAATTATTCCCGCGCGCAATCCAATTATAATACGCGCAGTCGTCGTCATCGAGTCGAATCGGAGAAATCGAAGAGAGAAAACCTCTCGACGAATATCAGATATACCACCGATCAGCTTCTCTCGCCCGGACGGAACTGCAGGTGAACCATACGCGATGGCGGCACGGCGACTTCGAGGGACGGACACGTTGTTTAGAGGGCCGCGCGCTTTCCCGTCCCTGGCCGTTCGAAGAGACCGACTTTGTTCGATGGCCCGCGACGGTGCAGATAAAAACGGGCCAACGTGAACCGTGTGGCGTGATGCGAGTGGGTCGATAGAAACGTTAATTGTTGGACTACTACAACGTTTCGCTCCGCGATATTGAAATGACGACTTATCATCTGGAACTTGACAAACTACCTCGGCAGAATTCAAACGGTTCAAAACCGTCTCGCAGACAAACTGTAGAGTCCTCGGCATCGGAATAGTCTGAAAAGAACATTTTACTGAACCGACGAGGGGAAAAAACCAAGTATCAATATATTATGAGCACAACTGCAGTCGAGCAAAACGACGTCCACTCCGCCGGACGAGAGAAGCTTTACAGAAACAAATTTAGAGAAAATATTTTCTCTTTTTTTATATCCGTCAAAACTACCCGAAAAATAACAGGTATTGTTCGTTTACGATTCTGCGGGCATACGCGGGCCGCGATACGCGTCACACGTCGTAATGAACCCGGTTGATTATAATGATAAATTCGGCAGTAGAAACCCGAAATTAAAGACAAAGGGCGCTTTAACAGTTTTCCGGTCCACTTGGTCGCGAAAAGACCGGAGAAAAGACGTAAAGACTGCCAGAGTGAGGGTGAAGAGAGCGTTTTCTTCTTTTGAGATTAACGCGCGGCGGCGTAGAGTGAGCGGAGAAATCGAATGTTCTTAATGCGCGAACTCGAGCAAAATGTTCGAACCAGAACGAAATGTGTTCTTCTCTAGTGCGCAGTTACAACAGTCCAATTGTTACGAAAATTATTAATAATTTAAAATCGTTTGTGTACCTCGACTAAACTCGTTCGATGGCTATCATAGTGTTATTTTTAACACTATTTTAGTGACCGTACCGATCAAATTCGGTACTTGAAATACTTTTTGAATGTTCGTTTTTCCCCCCGCAAACAACCGAAAACCTTTTTAAATCGAGATTTTTTTTTTTTGTACCGTCATCATTATACCTATTATTATAAACTACAGTGACTAGTGCTAATATTAAACTTTGTCGCAAACTCTCGCCGTCGCATATTTAATTAAAGTACGAGTAAATTAAGGTTATTTATACGAGTAGAAATACGACGCTGTATAATCGCTGAAAAAATGGCTGTACATCACGCTGACCTGCATTCTCTTATAAGACGCCACGCGCGTTAAATTATCAAAGTTTTAAGTTTTCCTTCTAATAATTCTGTGCTCGTATATATTGCTGTGGTTTGGCGTTTCGGTGCTTAGAGAACTCATAAACCGAGACAATGCGTCAACTCGTACAACGCAATGTGCATATTTTTCGGATTCCGATTTAAACGAAACTGCTTTATTCCGAGATAGTTTTTCCGAATGTATTTTGACTTTTTTTTTTTTTATAGAACCAATCGAAAAGTTTCAAACACGCCCTTTTTGGACGGCGCGCAGTAAATTTCAGACGGCACTTTGATTCGCGTAATCGGGGCACGTTTATAATGTTTTCTCGCGATCAAACAACCCGCCGAAATTTCGATTGAAAAAACAACGAGTTCGACGTGCAAGTATAAATCGCGCGTCAAAATGTCGTGCCAACAAAAAAACCGAATCAAGTGAAAAATTTCGAAATAACGATGCGAAATGTACGAAACTAGGCTGATTGTCGCGTTAAGTCGATTCGTCTCGAGCTGGTCAAGACGGTATGATGATGTAGTACGACTGAAAATCAATCGAATAAATGCGGTCTCGGATAAAATGCTTCGGAGGAAGCGGTTCAAAACTAATGTGAATAGTTTTGATTTTTGAACGTTTTTAGTGATTTCACACGCGTAAACAATCAAATTCGGTACTTCAAATAATATCTACGAGTAAAATCAACCCGAAATAACCTAAAAAGCCGATCGTTTATTTAACTTCGATAGGGCGCATACTTTTTTTGGATCCTTTGTCCATAAGTCGATTCAGCTATACTCACTGTATCTCGAGCTGGTCAAAACAGTGTTAAAATAATACCATATCATTAGAGACAGTTCTCGGACGAAATCCCTTGGAAAACGTTCGAATCGTCGGGCAAATTTTTTCCGCAAATTCGTCGGGGACGAAAAACTTTGTGTCGTCGGTTCGGAGAGATCGTTTTTGGCGACGAAAACGACCGTCTTCCAAGTGCGTTTATACTCGGGCGAACAGCAGCAACAGCCGGTTCTCCGGGGCGAGTGTTTTTTCGTTTTTAATCCCTTTCGACCGGCGTCAACCCCGCCGCCGCCGCCGCCGCCGAGTAGTGTCGAGTCATCACGACCGTCACGAACAGCGAGTTAAGTTTATATGCGCGTGTGTGGGTGGTGCGAGACACAGACGTCGATATATTTGTACACGCTGCAAACGGCGAATCAAAACAATTAATACTGCAGTTATTCTTCCCCGTCTTCCGGTCGCCCCGCCGCCGCCGCCGCCGCCGCCGCCGCCCCTCATCTCCGCCGGGTGGGATTTAATTAAAAAATTTTAACGTCCCTCGCGAGCCGAGAGCCGGGCGGCGGCGGCGACGCCACGACGCCCTCGAAAATTCGCCAAAAAAAAAAGTTACGATTATTACGATTATTACGATTATCGCAATAATAATAATGATAATTATAACGCTTCGGAAGCTTAATTCATATATATATATATTGTACACTCTTTCCTCCCCACGGTCCGTAGTTCCCGCCACTTCTAACTTCTACACTTCCAAATATTGGCTCGTCCGCCGTCGTACAGTGGGCGCACGCAGTAATCAGTGTTTCTTAAACTTTTCGATTTTAAGTATTTTTAGGAGCTCCTACGAAAATTATCTTCGAAAAAAAAAAAATGGTGAATTAGTTAAATAACTAGTTAAATAATAAATGTAAATTAGTTCAGAACGATTACTATTGTATATAATCATTCTCGGTCTTCTGCGCGTCGCACGATTTCTGCGCTACTGATGTCTGTTAAACAAAGCGAAAAATTTAAAAAAAATGCTGTGCAGACACATTTTTCTTCTGCCGTAATACGAATTTTCAGTTAGTCGTAAGCAATTTTCTGGAAATGTTTTTACGTAAAAAGCGTTAGAAGTCCGCGGTGATCTCCACACGCAGTTTAAGAAACACTGGCGTGTGTACACATAACGCAGTTTTGGGCTCGCGCAAGAGTTTTCCGGCGAGGGCGGGCCAGCACTACTTTTAATTAAACGCGAGATTTATAAATTATTATTTTATCCGGGCGCGCGGAATTCGCGACGCGTGTTGTTCGTTGCCGGCAAAAATGTAATAACGTAATTAGACGATCGAGAGATGTCCGATCGCGGGGATTTTGCACTTAAATAATTTAATGTTTACCTCCCCCCCCGGCTCTGTAGGATACGCATTTTAAACATTCGTATTGAGAAAATCCAAAGCATCGAAGCCGGTGGTTTTGTTGAGATATAATCTCGAACCGTCCAGTTTCCCGTACTGTCCGGTCTGTTCCGCGGAGCGTGCGGTACGCGGTCGTTCGGGATCCCTACACACTCGATGGTATCATATGGAAAGAGTTTGGCGCAAATTTTTGCGAAATCTTTCGCATTGGATGTGGTGTCCGCTCCTCGTGCAAGTACTGTGCCTTGTTTATAGGAGAGAGCAGGGTAATCTGTAACGTTTCCGTTCAAACCAAGTGACGTTGATTCGTGTAATGAAAAGTAACATTTTTCGGTTCTTGTCTCGTGCTCGTCTGTCTCGTTCCGCGTATTCCGTTTAGCAGTTACGCGAGAGAACAACCAGACCTCTCCTTCGTGTACTTGAAAAAAACAGAAAAGGAATCGACGATTCGTTTCGCGTCGGAAGAGCTCGGCCTTGGGTGACTTTGTCCGAAGCTTTGGGAAAGAAGGTAAAGTCTGGCGAAAACTGATCGTTCTCTCCCGGAACGAAGTGTAACCGCGGTCCCGTGTGCGGCGAATGTAAACAGCTATGTAATTCCGTACGGTCCGCCCCACGGACGTTTTTACTGAAATCGCCCCTGTACCGTTCAAATCGCAGTTTCATTTTTCCTCCTTTTTCGGTTTTGAAAAACACCGGACTGCGGTCGTTATAATCTTTTTTTCGTTGTTGTTACCGCATAATACCGTCTTGAACAGCAATAATAACATGATATTATGCACGGCTCTTCGCGCCCGTTTCACGACAAACACCTCGTGTACTTACATTACGAATCCGCGAACGGTTTCGGCGCGTTAAATTTGACGGAGCGGTCGTCCTCGGAGGGCCTGGATATATTGTAGTAACAGGGAGAGAGTTTCCCGAAACTATTGCGTCAATCTCCGCGTCTCGCATAACCCTTTCGCCGGAAATTTTACAGCCGATCGGGGAGTCGTAAAACGCTCTCTCGCGTTCCCTTCAAATCGTTGCCGCCGATAAGAGGCCTTATATATATACGTTACATTATATTTCTCCGGCTGTCCATTAGCCGGGATCCGGGGACTAGTCCGCGTCACGACGGTAGTAAAAAGTCGAAGAAAAAACGCGCGCGTCTTACCCTTCGCCGAGCCGCGCGCTGTTCGCGGAAAACGACGCGAGCGCGTCTCATCGACGACGCTCGATTACAACGACCGTTTTTTTTTTCCATTTTCTTTTTTTCGCTTTTTCGGTAAATTTTCTGACACGTGTGCGGGCTATGGTCTCGCGGTTGTTTTTTTTTTTGACATTTTATCCGATTTTCGAGTAATAACCCGAAAAACAAACAAAAAATTGAGAAAATCACGGCCGGAAATTTTCAGCTGACGTTCTCTCGCGAACATAGAACGAATGCTCCCCGACCGAATGCCACAAAAAGTCGAGGCTTTAGCTTTATGATGGACGCGACAGCTCGCTCAGTTTTCTCGAACGCGACTTCGCACTCTCGAATAACGCGTTTGACCCGCCCAACTCCGTCCCCGACTAGTGGAGCGATCCACGAAAACTTTGTTTCTTTTTGGCCGTCGTTTCGGCAGTAGGTGACATTATTCGTATTTGTACTAGAGAGAAATTATATACCTAGGCAGTTGCGTTGTACAGAGGGAATGGAACGGTTAATAGAGCTGTGTTACGCGCGCGCGTACTCCTTTTTGATTTTATCAAACCCACACCGGAAACGCTGTCGGCAAACACGCGTCGACACGGCCATCGTGCCGCAGGATACACAGAAGGATACACGGCAGGTACATGATTATTATTATACCGTTCAAACATATTACTTTCGGACGTTTGCACGGGATCGCCGTTTATAGACCCTCCTAAACAAATACCAAACGGACTTGTTGTGCGTACAACGAATATTATGCGTAGGAGGAGCCGCGCGCGTGGGCCGGAACGGGGCGAAAACGAGCCGTGTTTTTAATAGTTTCAAAACGTTTTGCGTCCTCGAACCGCAATATTAATATGCCTCAATACGTATCGCGCTCGTCTTTAAAAAACAAACAAAACGACACGTGATATGATATTATGCGTCGTGTGTGGCTTAAAACTGTTTGTCTTTCACCATACGCGATACTATTCAACCTTACGAATATTTAATAAAACTCGGTCGTCGGGGGTTTTTCGATCGGCATACAGCGAGCTGGTATTAATAATAATAATAATAATTAGGAAACGCCGTTTACACTGTTTTTTTTTACGCGCGTGTTTTTCGTGAAAAATAATACTGCAAATTAACACACTACGTTATTATTATTATATTATAACAGTGTCTTCAGTCAGTTTTCCCCGATACGCGACTGGGAGAAAACGCTATATAATTATGTCATAACATCGACGCAATATTTACACTAGTTTTGTTTGCTCTGAAAACTTAAAGAAACTGCGTATAGCGAAACATTGTCAACACACGGCCAAACCGTCGTTTCCCGACGCCGAACGCTCCGCGAGTAAAACGATAATTATTGAACGTATAATATCGAGAAAAAAAACTAATTTCACTCGTTTATACAGTATAGTCGTCGCTGTTGGATACTATCAGGCGTGGCATAAATAAATTCTTCATTTTTACATTTTAATACTATACTAAGTCGTGTCCGAGCTGTACCAACAGATACGTTCTATTTATACAACATGATTTTGTGATGCCGACCATTATTTACGCTATTAATACACTTACCCGAATAAACTCGAAAAATTTAACCTGCCCCCCCAACGTGGCACACCGTAAAATAGGACATTCCTAAATTCGTACCAAAAACGTTTTTCGTTTTTAACCCCTTAAACCTTTCATCGAACGTCAAAATATTTTAAACTGTCCATCGTTTCTGTCAAAAACGTCTCTAGGGCTTTAATTATCGTTTTTTGTAAATCAGCACCATGATTTCGCTTTAGTAACTATATAAACGAAAAAATCGGTACACACACATTTTTACACTGGTATTCGGTAATTTAGTTTTTTTTATACTTTTTTCAAATACAACATTTTTATGGCACGGATGACACAGCTACACTTTGCACCGTGATAATATATGATGATATTCTAATGGATTTTTGTCAATGGTGCAAAGTCACCCAACATCACACACAAACTCGCGTTTATTAAAAGAATTAAAATTAAAAAAAATGAATAAATCGAGGAACTCTTAAAAAATGTCAACGATCTTACCTATCGAATCGATATCAATCGTATGTTATTTGTGTTTACAATTATTAAAGTCACGTTTAAGAAAAAAACAATCGGTGCAAAGCAGTATATACTCGTCGTAACGCGCTCGCAGTGTGTACAGAATTCGCGCAGCACTTCCTGCCGGTTTGTCTTATACTGTTTACGTCTCTGCGGAATAAATTATACAAAATTTTTGCTCATTTCGGTAATCATTTTGTCGTCGTACAATTATACGCACTCGGTATGTCTCCGGTGAATTATAAGAACGTTTGTCATGCGAGTGTATATAATAATACATATTACACGACGAGTTTTGCCCTGCAGAGTTCCGCCGCATCCGGGCCGCACAATGCCGCCGCCGAGGCATTCGTCACACAGTTATTGTTAAATATTACAGTTTATACTGGTAGTGTCCTTAGGAAACGAAAAGTTTTAATTAGACCGATAAGACGATGTGTATAAGTTACCGTCGCTTTATCATTAAACGAATTAGCGATTTTCAGATAAAAAAAAAAAAGTGTACTAGCAAATTTTTATACTTTATGTTACAAATTGAATATTTTCTCGTAACCTCAACATATACGACTATTGTAAACTACTTTGATTTTAAAACTATATTTATTAATGGCTAGGCGATAAAAATTTAAAATGTTTTACAACTTACACTTCTTCAGCGACCTGATGTGTTATTCGAACTTTATGTTATAGTACAAGTTTGATTAATCGGGAAAAATACACGATTACGATTACGATAGACTACGAGGAGAAAAAGACCGTAAAAGATTATGGACGGATTTCTCGTTACGAAAAATACCTCTTCGTAGCGAGCCAACGTGGTAACTCTGCACGCGCAACGGTAATTTTGTTCGTACGCGACCGTTAAAACCCGATCGAAATCGACGTCGCGTTTCCGTTCCGACGCGTTACTTTTTCGACACTTTCTCAGCCCGCACCGTCGTCAACAGATATCGTTTACACGGACGCTCCTCTAAACGCGAAAAAATTGAAAAAAAAAAAGTCGATACACGCCAGGGCACACCACGTTGACATACGCGACCGCGACAGAGTCAAATCGTCCGCGCCGAATTCACTTTTGTCACTGTCGTCGAAAAACCTAAAGAAAAGAAAACTCTTGACTTTTTCCTGTTAAATCAACCGGACGGGAATTAACCGAGCACAAACCGCCCCGCGGTATTGTTATACACGCGTAAGGATATAATGTGCCGAGAAATAAAAAAAAAAACAGCTGCCGGTCCGACGCGTGTTGTGCGCAAAAAAAAAAATCGTTTTCTCTCGACGACGACGCCCTCGGAAAGAAACAGTCGACAATTACCGTCATCGCCGGAAAAGGGAGAGGAGTTTTCCCTTCATCAATTTCATCCGGCGGTTTTTTTTTATTTTTCCGTCATCGCCGTCGCGGTGTGATTCTTATAACGTATATATATACCATTTTTATAGCGCGGCCGTGTGTACACGGGGATTTTCATATTTTTTTTAAACTTTTTTTTTCGGACCTTTTTTTTTTTTTACACGCAATAATAATAATAACACGGTAACGTTATAACGACGCGGAGCGTACACGCGGCGCGCGGGGACATCTGGCTGGATCGGCGACGGGATAATAATGCGGGTACTACGAGATGATTGATCTGTTTCCAGACGTTAATTGGGTGATCGATGGTTTCGCGCCAGTTTATTATAATAATAATGAAGTATAGCGACGAGTACAAACCCTCTTCCCGGCGCGGTCATCGGCGGCCGTGTGGTCTGCAGAAAGCGTTTAGGGCGTGCTCGCGGTAATGATTTGCACGCGGTCGTCCATCATTATACGTATGCTTCAAGCCTCCACTCCGGGACCAATCGCGTCTACAGACTCGTGTGGGTTGATAATATTTTTGTTTAATTAACAAAAAAATCAAACGAGAAAACGACAACCAAACAATCTTCAGGTCGCGCGTGGGTGGTTCGACGGGGGATACGGCCGGGTCACCGGTTCGAAAGTTGTGGTTCTGAGAGCAACGGAGGGAAACAGAAACGGTTCTGAACGAGCTCCGCAACGGTAAACACGTCGCGTGGTAGAAACCAAACTTGACAATAAAAACGATCAGAAAGCAGTTGGGGAAGCTTTCGAAGAACATTAATTTGAACAACGTGTGGACATATTTTTTCAAACCATTTGTTCGGCACGGTTCTAGTGTCAACTGCACAACCTAACCTAACCTCGTCGTTAAAACCGAATCACGCGATACTTTTTTATACGCTTTCGGAATCCAGGTACTGCGCGGGACGGGTTCTTTTTCATACAGAAAATTTTAATTTCAAACGCTAGAATTTGTTCGAGTAACGAATTTTAATAAAAGTCAAATACCGATTTTCGACGATTTTCCAACTTTAAACGACTAAAAAAAAATTGATGGATTTTCGATGGATAAATAATTTTTATGGAACAACAACTTTGAAAACGTCGAGGTTCTATTCTCAGCTGGAAACGTTCGAAATCACCGGAAAACCTGTATTTTACCTATTCGAATATTGTGTGTTCAGCTAGAACAGCCGATCATTTCGGAAGTTATGAAACCAAATCGATTACGTCGAAAAACACGTTGGCCGTGATTTTTCACGTTTTTCTTTAAACTTTGCACGGTTCCTTTATCGTAACATTTTCAAACTCTCCTATTTGAGACTCGTGGTTCAACGAACCTTTTCATTAGAGTCTTTAGAAATCCTCGTGCCCTTAAAGCGGTTAAAGTTGAACAAACGTCGTTGTAGAAACAGCGCGCGCGTTCTTCGCCGAATCTGAAAAGCAAACAAGTCGTACGTGACGTATGGATGGACGATTTCGCGAGGGAAAAAAATCGCGACGGAACGGTGTAAACGGAACGATAACGTGATGTCGTTCGTGTACGCGCGCGAAACAATTAGTCGTATACGAGTCGGGGTATGATTAATAACTGTTTTTTTTTTTTTCTGCGCACCGAAAACAGGACGTCGAAAATAATTTAGGTACGTCGTAGAAATCTTACGGCCAGCTCGAGAGTAATCATCGTAAGCGACTATTTTAAAAACGAATGCGTGAGAAACGGCTAAACCCTCGCGAAACCGTTCGCGAAACTATTATATCGACAAAAATTTCCAACACCGAGACGTGTACGACGACGAACACGACCGGAGGGCCTACAGACGTATTCGCGGCGGCGGTTTCGGCTCCATCTCGCGGGAACGACCTCGGGGGCTTGTCATACTATTACGATTATTATTACGAACGCCTGCACGCGGTGGCCGGATATCCAAATGAACGACCGGATGCCGCGTACACGCGTTCTTAGCCGGAAGCGCGTATTATTACCGGCGAAACTTGACGAAACTTGACGACGCACGCTCCCCCGCCGCCGCGGTCATGCCGACCCCCGTACCGGCCGGCACGCGTCGGTCATGCGGGTGCGAGACGGGGAGAAACGACGTTTCGCGAAATGGAAAACCGAGGAGAGAAATAACGTGACGTCGTCGGAGAAAACTCGACACTCGCCGGCGGCGAACGAGGGTCGACCGGTGAGAGCGAGCGCGTCGTGACGTTTTTTTTTTTAGTTCCCGAACATCGTTCTCGTGCGGATAGTGTTTATTTTTTGTTCTTGTACCGTTGATAAAATGTGTCTACCTACCAGAACGAGTGCACCGATTTACTGTACCAACAACTACCTTTTGTTTTTCTCTCGATAGTTTTTTTTAGCGCGACCGGAAAAATAGCCGAAAAACCGCTAATTTCGTCAACAACGCGTACGGTTATTGTATAATAATACGTAATTTCGAAAACAATCATCGAGGACGTCTCGAATTTTTACGCGATATCCACGCAACTCCGAGAAAATTTTCAAAAAGTTTCGTCCGATATTAGGCTATTATTGTGGCCGTTTATTAAATTTTTCATTCGTAAACGGGTCGATTTTGGGTTTTTAGACTTGAAAGCTCGACATCAGTCGTACGTTACTGTGTGCCAAAAATTTTGAAAACCGCACAGTCCATGATTGATCAGCCGATTTGTTCTCGGTTTTAATGAAACAATATTATTTTACGTTTCAATAAGATCGCGTGTAGTCGTTTAATTACAACACTGCTTTAAAAAAACCAAAAACACCGTAGTAGGTCGCGACGGTTTCTCTCGGTTTCCTTTCCAGCATAATTGTTTACCTACAGACGACGACGAAGGGTATATTCCCCCCGACAAGTTTGTAAATTACGAGACGACAGCTCGACTACATCTATCTATATCATCATCATTATTATTGTTACGGGCTGCATCGGGGACAGTGCACTTTATTATGTATTATTATAAACTATCGTAGGTGTAACGACGGAATAATATAATATTTTGCACCGCGCAAAGGCCATAAATAATAATACCATCGGTCATTCGCTCGCCGGCTTCGTTTCAAAGAGGCAATTAGAACTTACTTTTGAATTTTTGTGGAACGCATTGAGGACGTCAATTTTTGTTCATCCGACGGAAAACCTTTTTAGGGTTTTAAACCTAACCTAACCTAACCTCTTTAGGGTCGTCTTCAACTTCCGCAACTTTGTATCGGTCGACTTCCATAAATGTCACTCTGTTCGCGTTAACGTGGTGTGAACCGCCGGTCGGGGGAGAGAAATCAGTCCGGAAAATTGCGTCCTGTCCTTATAACAACGTGGACAGTATGTATTATGTTGTGGATAACTCAACGCACCCGACGACGACGCGATTCGTTTTCGCTTATCAATATCGTATCCGCCGTTCACACTCGTATCAGTGCGGTTAATTTTTGCGTTTTCCCCGCGCGTAATCATCATTATTATAATTTTTTTTTTATCGTTTATAACGGCTGCGGCTCTTGCGGCGTCCCCGCGTGCGGAGACGCGGGCGAAAGGGACTCGAAATATTAATAATATATACGAGCGGATTTTATTTAATAAAATACCGCTTCTCGCTCGGCACCGCGGCGGGACGGCTGCGGCTGTAATGGTTCTGACAGCCCGGGTAATTAGCAGCCGGACGGACGGACGGACGGACGGCGGAGACAGCGCGTGTCTTCGGATCGCCGCGCGGGCCGGCCGCCTTATACTACTGCAGGGATTACCGCGCGCGCACATTTGCGTGCCCATTATAATACACGCGGAGCACCGAAGGGCCGGGGTTCCGCGGGGAGGGGTGGTGGTAAAAAGGGACGGGCCGACACGTCAGCGGTTCGTGAAAAATTAATCCCTGATGTAATATACCCGGGATTCCGGCGCGGAGAAAACGATCGCGACGAATTATAGGGGGCCTTCGGCTTAAAAAAAACCGCGCTGATGCCGCGAAAGCGCCTAAAAATATCTGAGGTACGTCACACACGACTTTGCGCCGACCCGCACTGCGCACTGATAAAAACCGAAAATTAAAAAAGAAATAATAATAAATTTGATAAAAAAAATGTCATTATTCTCGTACTAACGATATCGACTGTATAATATCGCTGCAATCACGTCAGAGCTGTGTTTGTTTGAAGTTGAACAAAACGCGAAATTCGGTGGTGCAAAGCATCCTCATTTCACGGCGATAACAACTGCTGAAGGGCGTTTAAAATCCGATTTTGAAAGCGAATTACGGTTTTTAACCGGCCGCTGTTCAAGGTCTCTTCTATCGAGCAATAGCGATTCAATAATTGGATTATTCGACGATCGGCCGTTACCAGCATTTGCTTCGATTTTTCAGATTCGTTCATAGATTACACGTACACGTGTCTTTTGGATGTACGCATATAATGGTATACGCGTGTTCTTTAATAAGTAAAAACTATACGAATCGAATACGTTCCCGTTCGTTTATTTCAAAATAATAATAACGTCGCGCAGATGTGGTTTTCGGTGATAAATTGGTAAAAACGCGTTTTACGACACGTTACAACAAACTGCAGCTGGTCGCACGCAATTTACAATTTTCGATAAAAAAAAAAAAACGTTCTCCTCGATAATATAAACGCGGCGTGCATTTTTTTTTACTTTTTGGTGTCAACCTCAGTCCAAAAGTGCCCGATTCGCGCTGAAATCAGCACACGCCTATAGTGTACTGGCAAAAATATTCGAAAACGCCCGTTTTCAAAATCGAGACTTGTCGAAAATCTACATTGTTTATCCGCAACACCCTCGGGTTAAATGCGAATTTTCGTTTTGTTTTTTTATTCGCCCCCGTCACGTCACGTTTTTATAGTGCGTGGAACCGACGCGCTCTCGTTACTTTCGAAATTATTATTATTATTATGTCCCTGCCGGCAGAAATCGACCCGCTCGGCACCGCCTGTCCGGGACAGACAAACAGAAAATACTTGTCCGACGCGCACGCCAATTTTCGCAGTTTGTTCAAAAACAATTTTTATGCGTACGTCACGTACGAGTAAAAACAGACGAATGTATGTGCACAATTGATAGCCGCACACGTACATTCTTTTAGATCGTTCTCTTCTTGATTGTAATAATATTGTTTTTAAAAAACACAAAAACGCTCTTAAAACCGTCGTCTAAATAACAAAACGATTTTAAAGCGATAGAAAAATCGTTTTCGTTTCACCGCGCGGCGGCGATCCCTCGTCGGTCAAAAACCGACATTTTCCTAATGATAATACGGTTTTCGGCGTCGAATACCCGAGACTGTACAGAGTAGCGGTCGAGTTTTCGTCGAAAATCCTTTTACTTTATATTCGTTTTGTTCTCTTCGCGTTTCTTTCGATTACACCGGCCGGTCCGGGGGACAACACAGTAGTAGTAGTGGTAGTTTACAGCGGCCATGGGAATTGGGAGCCCATAAAACGCGCCGAATTGGTTTCGGATTGAGACCGCGCCGCCGCCGCCGTATACGACGACGATCGGGGGGTGTTGTCAAACGCGCGCGATTCATTCGCGACAAGCATTTTTTTCGTTTCGTCCCTCCGTTCCGAGAGATCTGCAGTGTAACCGTCGCCACACGTACATTTAAGCACACCCCAAAATATACGGGTGCATTATTATCGTTATTCTGTTCGCGCGGAGATCCGCAAACGTCGCGGTTGAAAACGTACGGCGGGGGACAGCCTTCTCGATAAGTCTGGGGGGAAAAAAGGCTTCGAACTTTTGCACAAGACCTTTGCTGACTTTTAATTACCGTCGTAAAACAGCGGCGGTGTGCCTGCCTGCCGTGCGTGCACCCTCGCCAAACGTTCATCAAACACGCGGCGAAGCACGCAAGCACGTCGGTGGTCCGCGGCGGCGGCGGCGTATATCCCAGGGTCTGATCCCTTTCTCGCCGCTTCTCCGGATTAGACCCCGGGCACGCCGAACAAATATTGAACCAACGTTAAGACGTTGCCCTCCGTCGTGTTTGTAAATATATATATGTACGCGTTTAAGTCTACACCCGCTTCGCGTCCGGCCCGTACCCCCAGCTAATCACGGCGAGCCGGCCGAATAATGTACGTGCGAGAATGTTTTTGGCGTCGACATCGACCGTAGTATAATACACGTATATATACGTCGGATAGCCAGTTTTTCCACACTACAATACGCGTGTGTGTGTGCCAACTGATTTGATTAAATACGCCCGCGCGCGGATGGCTGCCGCGCGCCGTCGGCGGACGAGAATCGACGATAATCGTGTTACGCGGTAATTTTTACGCACACGTATAGTGTTTAGTGGTGAGAATTACTATTATTTTCGTTATTCGCACGCGATATCCGCGACGATATTACAGTGACGGGGGGATGATGAACAGCCTAATAAAAGACGAGCCCATAAACGCGCACCGATCGGCTACCGCGCGCGATTAGGATGAGACGCGTTCCGGGCGCCGAGAATGGAGCGGATGAAAAGGGCCGAGACAGAGAACGGTCGTACGATGATTGAGAAAACGAGATGTCTAATAATGACCGCAGTGTCCATAACGCGAGAGATCTGCGACGACGATAACGCGCGCGAGAGACGTTGCAAAATAATAATAACAATATACAAATTCGTTTTTCGTAATATTGCAGCAAAACGCGCTTTCGTTGTCCGACACAATAACGATCAAGACAGTCGTTCTTATTGTTATAGAGTGTTTTGTAACGTGTGTAGTACACAGCGAAAGTATAGTCTCTGTTTAATAACACGTCGAGATTTGTTTTCACTTTTTAACACCCCATCGAAATTACTTCCCCCCGTATAGTCCATCATCCATCGTGTTTTCAAAATTCGAGCACTACGCGTCGTATCCGTTCGAGGAGTACACATACCTGAGAACGATCGACGTGCCGATTGACGTGCCGATTGAACAATATAAATAAACTTTAAAAACCGTTACAACTACCATTTATAAAAAAAATTATAACCGAAAGGATCAATTCTTAACAAACAACCTCCTCGGTATATAGAATTTAAGTAGTATTATTATATTTTTAAAATACTTTCTTTTTTTCACTCTGTGCCAAAATTAATTTATACCGAAACGAACACTCGCACAATAATAATTACGTGTAAAACATCGAATTTCGTTCCGAATATTCGACAGTTTTTCTCTTCAAATGCCCGTGTACAGGTGGTGTTGTTTCGATAGAAACGTTAAAAAAACATTTATCTTTTGAACGGCTTCAAGAGTAACGCTATCATTTGCGTAATACGTATATAGATAGGGGTTTTGAAAAGGATCCGCGCTTTAAGTGCTCGGCTGTATGGGGTTAAAAACCAAGACGCGGGTTATATATATATAAATCTCAGTGAGTAAAAATGCGAATAAAAAACACTCCGGATAAAAAGCGAGAAAAAAAAGGGGGTGATACTTAAAAAGGCCATCGTCGACGAAAACGCGGGCGTTTATACTGCCGGCAAAATCGTGAGAGCTGGCGGCATCGTTGGCGGCGTCCCGTCGTTAGAACAATCCCTTCGTTATCACTTTTTTTTTTTTTTTAGAAAAAAAGCCCTAAAAAAATCATCGCAAAAAAAAAATCCCGACACTTAATTCCGCGGAATTAAAAACAACACGCCTGTTGAGCGCACCAGTGGCTGCTCTTCGGCGGTGTTGTATAATAATACATTGTCACCCGAGCCCCCCGGACGTGTTTACAAACGGTTTTTATGTGCAAATAACAATAATGAGGGCAAAAAGAGAAGAGAGAGAAAAAAAAAGGTCGTTGGATTAAAACAATGCGGTGCATTTCGACGAGCGTTTAAGGGTCTCAAACGGATTTGCAAACACGTGCGAAAAACGTTTCTCGCTAATAATTACCGTTGTAGTAAATGTACGGAGTCTCGAGAAACGCAGATTATACAGATTTTTAGAACCCCCCGTCGTCGGCGTTCGTAACGTATTTCACTTAAACGATTCGAATTAATTAAGTGTAATATTATCGCCCGTACTTTGTAAGCGTGTAACTTCGCGGTATCATAATTTAACGTACTACAGGTATATTATCACTCGCACAAATGCAGTAGTTTCGGGTGTGTTCTGTATAAAAGTGAACGAAAAAAAAAACTGCCCGAAAAACCTGTACCCGATGATAAAAACGTGTGTAATTATTATTATACCTACGTTACAAAAAACGTTTTTAACTAACCGTTCGCTGTTGTCCGTTTGCCAAGTGGTATTTCTCGCCCATCGTCTGCACCGCAGGTGTATAATATCTGCACGATTCCGGTTCGGTGGTTTTCCGCCACAACTCACGCTCCAGCCACCGTCGAGAACGATGCGCGACATTTACGGGGGATGAAAAAACCCTCTTAAGCCGTAGAAAGTTCCGCGTTCTCGTGTCACCCCTATCGCGGTTCCTTCGCTGTTCCCTCCCCTATTCCCACGTCGCGCGGCTGCAGTTATCCTCTTTCGCGGCTTTGTCACGGCCGATAGTCCGCCGCCGCAGCGATCGTGTGGGTATTATTATAATTTTTTTAATTTTTTTCCTCTATACATTTATACCGCGTAACGTAATGAAGACGTTAAAGGGTCGCATATTGATCAAACGGCGGCCGTTCCGCCTCGTCGTGCAGCAAGATCCCGGCCGTAATAAATATATCCCTTCGACGCAGGCCCCTTCTTCGTTTTCTCCTCGCTCGCGCCGCCCTTCCGCCGTCGGACCCTCGTCGCCCGCACCACGACGTCCTTTGCAGTACACACACGTCACCGCGGCCGTCATCGTCGTTTCACTGCGTACGTGAACGCAATCGCGAGATGGCCGCAGCGGTCGCGTCGTCCGGCCTTCGGGAGGCCAAAGTTTTCCACGAAAATCTCGTTCACAACAATCGTTCAGCACTCTCCCGAAGACCGTGCGCGTACCCATCGTGACCATATGTGATTTTAACGATACTTCTGGAGGAGTTGCGGCGGAAAAATGTTGTAAAAGAGGACAGCAACACATACGAATTATGCATGGAAATTTCTCTATCCGCCGCGGCCACGATGGTTTCCAACAGCAATTGCTTACCCGCGGAGTAGGACACACGGACTTACACGGAGTGCCTTCTAGTAGAGAGTCCTGTATACGTATATGTGAGCTCCCGAGGTGAGGTCGTGATGACGGTCCAAACTCGGACGTTTGGAAGTCTACAGACCGAGAAAACCAGGAAGTCTCGGGACCTCCCCGGAAGGTGGACGAATCTTTATGGAAACTTATCCATACAGGGTCTATGCGCGCCTATACCTATACCGTCCCACGACGTTCCTGGGACGGCGCACGTATCGTTAGTGTTAAAAGAACAAGTAGGTCGTAAAGCGAAAACAAATTACACCAAAGTAAACTTAATAGTAATCCTGCTTCGTTTAGCCACGAGATAAATATCCAACTGGTATTCTCCGATTGCCGATTCATCAAAATATACTCAAATGTTCAAACCTCCACCCTGTATACGTTGTTGCACTTGTAATAAAGGCGTGATGTACGTGTCTTTTGTATACGCAGTACCCACTGCAGGAGTAAAACTATACGGCGTTTCGTATTTGACGAGTTCCAGACGTTTCAATAAGCAGCACGCATTTATACACGCCTACTTTGAAACTATACTTCTGCTATGGGAATGGATATATACGAAAACTAGAGACGACTGCGTGTGTATGCACACTTGCTGTCTCGATCCTAAAACCGTTTTCCCCTAAAAAAGAAGCTTATGTGGCGCATAGACTTAGGCGTGCGTCGGAATCACGGCTGCTGCGAGCGACGCGGCCGGACGAGGGGACGAGAGACGGCGCGAAAGCGCATAAAATCCCTGGCGTGCTGTTTTTCTCCGGATACCCTTCGAAAGTCTGCCGTTTTTTTTATTTTTTTTTTCGTTTTTTTCTACAACTTCGTACTATTTCATTCCCTTCGAACGAGGTGGAGGAAAACTTAAGCCTCGGTGAAATAGACGCCGGGATAGGGAGGAAAAAAAAAATACAAAAAGTATACCTACACAAACTGTTTGCGCACGGCACACGATCTTTTCGGGACGTCTTTTGTTAAACGATACGCCGCCGAGCACGATGAAAAACAAAAGAAAAAAAAAGCCGGAATCACTCTAGGTCTCGTGGGTAGCGTGATGCTGTGTGTGGATCACTGTTTTGGACGGTTTATGATATAGAAGATGAGTGTCAAATCTGTAAGCGATTGCTTGCGAAAACAACGATTCCGATTGCTGAGCTCAGTTAGAGTATGAAAATTGTGCCGAAACAATAATATTCACTTTGAATATTTTGTAGACTATTTTGCCGACAACAGTGCGTAATCCGATCTTCGTTACAATCAAAATCAATACTCTTTTTTATGCGCTTTCAGAATCGACGGATTTTTTTATTCAGATAGCAAACTTGGTTTTACACAACGTATTTAATTTTCAAACAACAAATTTGTGCCAATCGTTTTCCAAAAATAGTCAAGAGTATGACCAATTTTCGTAAAACTTTTCGACTTTAAGCGTCTAAATATAATAATTGAGACTACGGATTTTCGAAATTACAAAATAAATGAAATTTTTACCAGTGTTAATCGTGTGTAAAATTTTCAGCTTATTCCGATAATTTTCGTGAAAGTTATGGCCGAGACACGTAAATTCTTAACGTTTTTTCCTTAGATTTTTAACGAAACTTTTTAACGTTATAGACGCTCAAGTCTGTGACCGCTCAAAGTACCATCCGTGCACCAAAGGTATTAGAGGTAACAGACGTACAAAAATCGGAGCGTCTTTAAAAAAGTTATCGTGATCACGTAGCGGTAAAAAAATATACATATTGTATAAAAAAAAAAACGTGCTTCGTTTCGCTCAGAATCTAATAAAATCCCGCCACACAGCTTACGCGTATATTTTATACCGTGGCTGCTTATGCCCGCGGTGCATACACATTTTACACCATTCTACGTGTACCTACGGAAATCGGTCTTCGTTCAACAGGTCGTCTATTAAAGAGGTCCTCGTGTGAGCATCGTTATATATACTCGGGATTTTTTTTTCTTTTTTTTACTGCCCTCGTGACGTTTATACAGCGTATAATTTAACAGTGTTTGTTTTTGTAGGGGTCACAGTATATACAAATGCCCCCGAATTATCGTTGTAACTGCGGCAGTTATTTTCACATAATACGTACACGTCCTAACACGGGTTTTTGTTTGTTTGTTTGTTACAGACCTGTCGGTACGGCGAGTGGTGGTGAAACACGTTCAAACGATGAGCAAAGTAAGTTGGATTTATTCTTCGCGTGTTTCCAATAGTGATAATTGTTAATTTATAACGGTGGCGCGAGTGTAGTATTGTTGTGGCGGAGAATCTACGAATGTAATACGACGTGTATAACGGTTCCCGTGTCGATATTTTTCTCATAAATATTCGTTCAAAATAGTGTAGCGCGCGATCTTTTCAACTCGCTTCACGAAATGATGACCTAACCTAATATATAATTAGTACAAGAACCGATATCTATACCGTTATTCATTTATTAAAATCGATAATTACGTCACGTGGTGACGGATAGCGTCGATTACGCTGTTCCCGTGTCGAGAGATTTGTAGCGTTCGGCCCACAATCGCACACGCGTTTTCAACTATTCTATTCCTCGCGCGGCGTAAGCAAAGAACGTAAAAACGGCGAATAAAAAAAAAACCCCGAAAACTCGCGATTTCAAAGTTAAAACGAGAAACTGAGATATTATACACACACATGCGCCACCGTGCGGCAAATAAAAACAAACACCGCGGCGGCAAAAGTTTTAATGAAATATGCGCGCGGGCGACGAGAGAGGCAGGCACACGCGCGGGCGACGAGCAAGGGTTTATATTTACTCGACGGTCGACTTTCTAATTTATCAAAAAGACATTTCGCTCAAGTGTACCGCCGCCGCGTTCCACCGCCGCTCTTCTTCGGCGACTTCTTTGTGTCGTCTCCGTCGTTCGGCTGTCATCCGAAACGCATTAATATACCGACGACGACGACGACGGTCCTGTGTGAGCAAACACACACACACAAACCACCGGCAGAATCGGCCAAGTATTTTAATTTATCTGGAACGCGCCGCCGATACACACAAAGTTTTCCGCTGTAACATCTCTTCCCCGGATCTCGGTGCGCCGTCTCTCGCTCTCTCTCGCCGGTTCGTTCTACGGATCGTCGACTTGCCGACCCGATCGAGACCTAGAAAGTATATGTTACGTTGTACAGTAATTAAATTCCCGAACGGTATATCAATAATAGCGACTTCTACTTACTACGTACAGGAGACGAAAAATAAACGCACGACAAGGATATAAAAAAAAAAACACAATATTGCTTACGATAACGGTTTTTTTTTTCTTACGCCGGCAGGGGGTGCTTTTCGGACGGATGGGGGGTAAGAATGTATGAATAATAGAGTGGCCCTTCCGTGCGCGTTTCCCGGTAGTAGGTACCAAGCGAATGGACCAACAAAAAAAGGTGCACACACAAAACATAACAAATACCGTAAGAGATCAACAACACTTTTGTGTGCACGACAGGTTCGGTTTGTTGAAAACGAATGTTACCGACGATAAGTAGGAATTTGTTTTTTTTTTTAACGTAGAATTCTACCTTTTGCTCGAAAATATAAAACAAAATTGATTGTTGTTCTATATACGTATGGCTAGAAGACCGTCACGATCGTTGTGTAGGAGGCGCGTAAAAAGTGATTATTTTTGTAATTTATAGAAAACCGTCATGGAACGCGACGGTTCTGAATGTTTTATTTCGGATTTTGAACGACGAGAAAATCGGGTGTTGTAGTTAGAAAGTTTCGAGTTTCCACTCGGAGGAAATGTATGATAAATCACACATCATTGGATTCGTAACGGTCGTCTTAACCCGTCGTCAATTGGCATTTTAGACGTCGACAACGTTTCATTGTTTAACCTTTTTACGATATCGAAATAAATTGAATCGTAATAATGACGCGCGTTTATTGATCGTCCACGCGAAACTAGACATTTTTTTCAATGCATTTTTTATGAACTTTTAAAGAAAATAGGTACTGCGCAGTGGAAAATGAAAAAAAAAATCAATCCGATTTTTTAATTGGCGCGCGCGAGTTTTTATGTTTTAAAAATATTTAAAAAAAATTCATCGGATTCGCCAAACACTGTGTACGAGGAAGAAAAGTTCGCCGAATGACGTTTAAAAGTTTATACGGCTCGGTTTTCGTTTGTCAGACTCAGGAATCTCGAAATCACGTGATGAAACGATGATAATCCGCCGCTCAACGTGTTCCTGTCAATCGCAACGTCGGCTCTCCTCAAAATCGGTCGAAACAAAACAAGTTCTTTATAACGCGACATAAATTCGAGCGCGTTTCTTCGGCGGTAAACAACTCAATTTATTTATATATTTTTTTTATTTTCTCATCGTGCCCGGTGTCTCTCTGCGATATTTCGCGCGGTAATAAGCGCTCGTCGAGGAGCGCGTGACTCTGTGTAAACAAAACAGCGGCGGCAGTCGATTATGACGAGCGTTTTGATCGTTACACCGAAAGGGACGGCGGGATCTTCCGTAAAAACAAAGTCACTACAGTAAAGGTGCTTAACCTAATAGGGGGGATTAAACGGTTGGAGAAAAGTAAATACCATCGGCGAGGCCAGAACACGAAAAATAAACCACTCGAATTAATTCAAACCGAGTTTTTCCGTTCTTTTTTAAACTACGCGAATTTCGCAGCGTGAACACGTCAAATGTCCACGCGTCGTAAACGCGATACACGGTTTTCTACCTTTTTTCAAAAACCCTTTAAACTCACAAAGATGAAGTCGCTAAATTGTTTTCGAGTCATTCGGTAGTGCGAACTAAGCCGTCATCAACGTGACGCAGTTTCGTAGTGTTCGTTTCGATTCATGACATTCGCTTTTAACCGATTGTAAAATACTCGAGTGAAAATGAGAGGATTTCAACTCGCCGCTCATTCTTTAACCCGTCCGTACTTCGCTTCAATAAATATTTTTTTAGTACTTGCAGTTGGTAACTACAAGTTTTGTTGACCGACGGTACGACGCATTATTTATTTAATCTACATCACGCTGCTTTTGATGTACGGGCACTTTTTAAAAATCAATTTATTTGTTGTTGACGGTTAAACACTTTTTTCGAAAACAATCGAAATTCCACCACAAAACAACTCGTCGTCGGCATGCTGCGGACGTGTGTTGTTACCGTCGTAATATTTTTTTCGAAAATTTGTCAACGTTATATCGTTTCGTTTGTGACGCGGCCACTCTGGTCGATTCTTTCTGGTCTATTTGGAAACACGATACGAATTCGCGCCTTGTTCGCCTAATCTCGTAGATCGTCGAGCGTATTTCTTTTTCGAGACGATCGAGTCGAAAGTGTTCGCGCAAAGAAATCTCTACCCGACAGGGGGGCACGTTTTTTGTTTTTCCCCCCGTTCGGTCGAGAATTTTGCGCTGTCGCGTGCCCGTTTAACGCCGCCGGATCGTTCACGACGACCTACGAAAAATATTACACGTTTTTTCCCGCGTACAGCAGAATGAATCCTGCAGCAGCAGAACGCGGAATAAAACTCGCGCGCAAATATTTGCAATATTATGCAAATATCGCGCGCGTTCAATTTCGCGCATCTGGTATTTTAAGTAAAACGAGACAGACGGAGAAATAAAGACGGCGAATATTATTGTCTGTGCTGCTCGAGATGGTCGTCGTCGTCGTCGTCATCGTCGTCTTCGCGGCAGGACCACCCTCATCCTCTCCTCTCGCTTGACAGCCGCGCAAGTTATTATTATTATAAAACGAAATCAAATCTATTCGAATAACGCGCGACCGGTCGTCGGGTGAATAAATTAGCGGTTAAGACCGCGCAAAGCTCGCTCGCCGTATAATACGCTCCTCGTCGCGAATGTGCTCGCGTGTGCCAGTATATAATAATAATAATTATTACCCTCCATATTTTCTCGGCGAAGGGCATACAAATCGGTTGACAGTTGGTATAGGTAGTGTGCGCGCATGCCGTGTCGCGTGTTATAAAATTTTGAATATGAATGGGCGAGTTTTGCATCCGTAATAAGCCGAGCAAAAATATTATAATATTCCCGGCGTCTCACCACCGCCGCCGCCGCCGCGCTCGTGTGACGTGTGTCGTCGTCGTCGTCGGCAGCAGCTTTCCTCCGGATTTTCCATCGCCGTTTTCGCGCGCCGCTGATTGCCGGTTATTATCGTCGTGGTGGTCGTCGTCGGCGGCGGGCCGGCAGTAGTCGCCGCAATGATGGCGGCGTGTAAAACGGCGACGATTACAGAATAGAGCAATATTATAATTGCATAATTTGAGGTACGTGACTTCTGCTGCTGCTGCGGGGTATTTATTATATACGGCGGCGAGTTTGGGGGGAAAAAGTGACGGCGGCGGATTTGTAAATCGTTTTCCCGACCAACGTTCTCACCGTGTGCAGCAACCGGGGAAAGTCACGTGTCCGACTTGACCAGCGAGACGACCTTTTCGTCGACGCTAACCGCGCGCTCTCGGGGGGTGGTGGACTGATGGGGGGCGAAAATCAGTCGCGGCCACGACGTCTGCGGCGGTTAGGGGCAAGGCACCGGCGATGATATCACACTATATCAGTGCTGTCGCAAACGCAAAAACTCTTTTGCGTGGTGACCGTACATTTGCCCCTACTGCCGGGTGTCATGGCCGACCGACATGTCCTATATTGGCTTAATACGTATGATTCTAACGGATGAAATTCAACGTTATTGTCCGTTAACCATTGTCGGCTTTTCTTCAATTTACTTTTTTACTTTTATGTTTCTTTGAGAGTAGAATGATATGGTCCATTACAATAACACGGATGGCTCTTCAAGGTCAATTGAATAAACCACTGCTTGAACACTTCACCATTCAATCGGCCGTTAAATCTCATTTCTCTGACAGTTGTTTTAAAAATATATACACGCATAATTCCTTTTTTACTCTGGCTACGAGTATCTTTATCGACAAACGACATTTTTAAATAGTCATACAGTTAAATGGGTACGAATAGGAGAAAAAGTAGCGTGTAAAAAATCGTTGTTTACGAACGGACAGTGAACAACAGACTAAACGATAAAAGACGAGGGTCTATATGTATTATGCGCATCACTGTACCACAGTACGTTTTGCACCTGTCTTCCACACACTCCAGTAAAAACTGGTTTTTTAGTCTATAAATAGTCTGGACAGCTGCTGTAATACGTAGATAGCCGGTAGAAAAACAAATCAACTATATGTTTCTTTTTATATTTATAAAATGTGCGTTATACAAGTGGCGCAGCCACGCGGTATGCGGCATATGTTGAGAACCAATGGCTCACGGGCGAGGAAGCGGCAACGGGTCCGCGGTACACAGGGGCCACTTTTCCTGTCGCGGACTATACGTGAGAGTCGTGTGCGCGTTGAACAGATATCGTGTATAACACGGCGGTGAGAGCATTTCGAGGATTTTTTTTTCGAGAAACTCGACAACTCGGGAAAAGGGGTTGCGGCTGCTGCCGCGGTCTCGTATATATGATCCGCACGATTGCTATTTGAGAAGAGAAAAAAATACAGAAAATCCGAGGACGTTTCGTTCGAGCGGCCGGGAGATTTTCGTAAGGGATTTAAAATAACCCTTTTGTCCGGCAACTTCGAGCACAGAGAGCAAACCATAATTATTATTGACGATGACGTCGAGGGGGTCTCCCGTACCCACTTTGTGCGGGTCTCCGCGCGCCATTATAGATCCGTATAACAAACTCGTGTGTGCACGCACGTATTATAGTGCTCTGATTAATGTCCTCCGCGCCCGTGTGTGTGTGTGCTCTGTGGCGATACATAATATAATATGCCGTTCCGCCGACGACATTAATTTCTCCTCAGCGCATCGAACGAGACACGCGCCCAAAGTAAAACTGTCGTGTGTTCCGCGGTAAATCACCCCGCGCCTAGAACTTGCCGCAGCAAAACACTCTCCGCGCGCCACCGTTTGTGTGGACGATAAATCGCCGGCGGCGTTAAGGGTGTGTGTGTTGGTAGAAAATCCGTTAATAGTCGTGCCGCGGCAAGACGCGTGTTCGATATTTACGTGCGGCGCGGACAACCGCAGAAAGATGAAAGAAAAAAAGCCGAAATCGCTCTCCTTGGTTCGATGCGCCGTGGATCACTTGTACGTACGGAACATATTTTGTCCGTGAGCGATCAAAAATTACTCGCGAGAATAACAGCTCTGGGGTTATGTTGGCCGAGTGACTGTAGGTAGTGGAGAGAACGAAAAAATCGTAGTAAATCGTAGAAACGAGGAAATCAGTCACAGAGTTTGTGTTCATTTCAATAACGTGCGCGGTGAAAACCGTTTTGACCATTATTTTAGGTTGTTATACGTATTATAACACCGTTTTTCACCACGAATGTATTCACGCGTTTGAAACCTCGTAATGAATTTTCAAAAGTGGAAAATTAAATTCGAATAAAAATTACGAAAAAAAAAAATTTCAAAGTTCTCGGCTCAAAACTTTTCAAAATTTCTCGAAATTTGTATCGTACCTGTAACACGCCAATTTCAATAGTATGTGATTAATTTGTTTCAGCTCGTTCCGATCGTAACTGTGGATGTTGTGGCAAAATCGATTATGTCAAAAATCCGCGGTTCGCTCAACGTTTTTTCCTCAATTTTTTCACCGTAAAACTTTTATTCTTTCACGCTTGAATCTACGCGACTCCTCGGTGTCCGTCGTTACAAGTACCGACTTTAAATATCCGAGCGCTGTTGAGTCGCGTTTCACGAAATTAGAGACTCGACTGCGGCGCGACTGGTGGACAAAAATCACTAGGGCTACCCAAAATGTTCGCTCTCGAAAAATCCATCGGTTCGTAAAATCAAAAAAACACACACACATATAGACTGATGTGCGTAAAATATCTATAATTTCGAGAAACATATTATACACAATCCAGCCGCTGCTGTTAACGACATTTCTACGATTACGAGTGAACGTATCGGGGGGGAACCCTACACCGACTTTTGTCCACCATTCGCGCTGCGGCCGAGTCACTAAAATTTCGTGTGATGTGGTAAAAAAACACACACACACATCACGTGAAAACCGATACGTTCCTGGTTACACTCAAAAATGGTCCCTGCTTCGCGCGCGAAATTCCATAGACTATGGTACCCCGGGGATCGGAGACGATAATATGTACCGCAAAACTCGGTGTATAATATTTTGCCTAATAGGTATACCGTTTTTATCGTAACCAAATGTATTCGGGCGCGCGGTTCGTACCCTCCGTCGGTTTTGAACAATTTGCCGCGCTCGCGTCTCGGGTTCGGTACACACGCTCGTCAAGTTCGCGCGGGACCACGAGTTTTTGGGGGGTTCGACGTCGTGTATTATTGTCGTGTGCGCGCACAAACGAACATCCGAAGTTTTTGGCAGGTCGGTAATAAGAATAAGTATATAATTATAATATATACGTCGAAATATTTTTCAATTTCCTGGCGACGTCACCGTGAGACGCGCGGGGGCGCGGTGACGTTCATTAATACACAATGACGGTGCGGGAACGACAGCGTTTTCTGCAAACCCGATTTGTTCGTATTATGTATATATTGTGTGTGTGTAAAAAGGGAACGTGGGAAATGAGGTCTTACGGGGTAATAATATCGTGTACGCGCACAGTGTTTTTCGATAATATCCGTTTCGCGACTACCCACGACGCGTCTTTCGATATCTTCGTGTCGTTTTTGTGCGCCTGTATTTTTCTTTTTTTGCGATTTTTCTCTTTGAACTTTTCGCCATGTATTCAGTCTGTAGCCGTTTTTTTTTTTTTTTTTATCCAACAGATAAAATTCAACAAAAAACCGCAGTAACTACGTTGTATGATTGGTATAAAATCTTCACCGCGCCGAACGTCTAAAAAAAAAAAAAAAAAACCAAAAATCTAACCGGTCGTTGGAAAAAATCAAATCAAAATCGGCCTGTTACCTACTTCGAAAAGTGTACTTTCGTACGAACTTTAGCAGCCGTGCCCGAATCCCTTTGTCACTCAAACGATGTACAAAAAGTTCGTGATGAGCATATATTTTCGTGCACGGCGCGTGTGTGAAAAAGGGGCATGTGCCGATTAATAATTTTATTCAAATCGGTGTATTTTTGCGCTCGTGTGCGGGGTGGATGGAACGGCCAGAGCGTAAAATCGTATCTTTCGAAGTATAGAGCTACGTAATAATATACATATAATAAGGTAAGGTGCGCGCAAGTGTATAATAATAATAACAGCGTAATGACGATCACACGTTATTATAATATTGTAACACATTATTCGCACAAAATATTATGTACACGTATAAAATACGTTATTTGTATTCAATCCTCTTTATATATACACGCGAACATCTCCAGTCATCCGGCAAAGAAAATCTCTTAAAAAGGATTAAATTACTGTCGCGGTATACATTATGTATACGAAGGAGCAACTTTGAGATTTGCATAAGGGTGTCAGGTGCGGCGCGCAGGGCCAATCTGACGACGCGTGTTCCCTTCAGGGTCTTTTTTTTCCTTTTGCACCCCCCGTTATAATATTATATAAATATTTTTACAGTAACACGTAATCAATTCGCTTTCGTGTGGTAATTCGAATACGTTTTTTCGTCCCGAGACGACGGATAACGAAAATTGTCAAAAACACCACGAGCCCGAAAACTTTCGTTCGACGCGGCCATAACGATAAACGTACGTTTTTGAATAACGCGCGGCGTTATAATATTCGCGTTTAAGATTCGCGAGCCTTTGTCCGATCGTTTCGACGTAATTATAATATACACACGTTATACATACATATATAATGTAACTTGTTATTTTGTTTTCTCCAGCGTTGTATTGGCACGATTATTATTATTGAAACGCGTCGCCACGCCAGTGTTTATGCGTATAAAACGCATTGTACCGAGCGAATTCAACGACTGTTGAACGAACGGGAAAGTCAAATAATCACGAGTTCGTTTGAATCGATTTCTCGTTTTAGTTGATACAACAGTCAAAAATATAATAACGGTATGTAACGAAAATTAAATTCGGTCATAGTTTTAGCATCGCGTACACAAGTTTACAACATCGCTTCGTAGATCTACTACGACAGTGTCGATATTTTTTTGGATCCGTTAGCACGTTAATCGATCATTCGATCACTATAACGATACGCGCGTGTTAAGTATACGCAGGGCCGTCTTTAACCTTTTTGAGGCCCTGGGCATTGGTATAATGGGGCCCCTACGACTTGGGAAGAACGCTATTTTATTAAAACGGGTGAGGTGGTAAAAAAGAAAATGTCTAGATCAATTTAACTGTAAATTATTGTTATTTTTAGAACTTCTAACTCTCGTTCTTTGAGATAGGTCCTCGTAGTCAGATCCCGGATTTTTTTTCTTTGGCGGACGATTCGAAGCCATCAAATTTATCCCTGAGGTTATCAATAAAATCATCGAGTGAAGTTAACAAATTAGTTGCAACGGTAATAAATATCGATTATCGGTTGGTGATCTGGCAGGAGTTAGGGGGCCCCATCGATCGCGGGGCCCTGGGCACGTGCCCAAAGTGCCCAATGGAAAAGAGGTGCCTGAGTATACGCGGATACCAATCGAATAAGTTCCCGTCGTTGGAACAATTTATTTTTAAAAAAATTACTAATTAATAACCGTAGTACCTAATAATTTCACGTGCAGATGTGGTCTCCGGTGATCAATCAAGCCGTAAGCTGTTCCCGTGTTGACATGTTCTCACATTCGTTTTATAATTGTGTAGCAATGATTTAAAACTAGAATCGCCGTTTTCACTGCGACTTCTCGGCCTTTACACCTTAACTCACAAGTCGACCGGTTAAATAAAATAATGTTGGATCAAAGACGTATCACAAAGACGGTATTCGCCCTCCGTGGCTCGTATTTTTATTGATTTTTTTTTTTTGGCGTTTCAAGCGTTTTACCACCCCGTGTGTAGGTAATAATTTCGCATAACGGCTGATGTTTTGTCGTGTTAGAATTGCTAAATCGACTATTCTCTCACCGCCATACTTCATTATTCACCGAGAATGTTAGGTTAATAGGCACAATTATCGTCAACTCTACGTGCTTGCACGACAAATCTCTAAACAACCGACGACGACACGACGTCTCGTAAGCGCTGCCCGAAACGTGTCCGGTCCGCGGCCACTGCGAGTGCCAAACTGGTCGACTCAAAGGGTGTATAAAATAATTGGCCATTTTCCCGTGACCTTTATATGTACGATATTTAAAATGTTACTTTTTTTCACACTAGCGGCGTACACACTCCGCTCTCCCCATAATAATAGTTGCGTCTGGATGTCGAAATTCGCGCGATGCTCTCGGCTCGGGATAAGCGCGCTTTCGTTTACACGGGATCAAGTCGAATAAACAACACCAATCGTCGACAGCCTTATATAACATTGGTCAGGGTCTATACACCTCTATATATAAAACGCGCGGCGGATCCTCTGCATCACCGTAGCATTGATTCGGACGGTTTAATTAATGGTGTGGGAAAGAGGAAAACGTTAACTATGCTGTGCGGAGAGCACTCTATACAACACACGATATCATCGTATACAGACAGACGCGCGCGCCAGCTTTCTCGAGCACCCGTGCATCCGGCCGGTGTCGCGCGCGGGGCCCGCAAGACGGATGAGAAACTACGACGCGGAGGAGGAAGTGGCGGCGGTGGCGGTTTACACGGTCGGTTGACGGTGCGACCGCGGCGGCGTCCGGAAAACAGTCGGTCATTAAAGGCCCGCCAAGACGTATCGGTCCCATTAGGTCCGTCGTCGGTGCAGCGCGACGGTTTTCCAAACGCAGAATTCACTTATGTACTCGTATACGTGCTCGGGGAAAATGATGTATCGACGGCGGTGCCGCCACGCGCGCCTTCTTCCGCGGCAGGGTCACGTGGTGGAAAACCGCGCCGCGTCGATTCCGGACGCCATCCATCAATATTTTCCGTAAGAAAAGAGAAAAAACACGTCGCCAGTCGCGGTCGCGACCGGAACTTCCGTTTTGGAAAACAGCGTATGTTTTTATACGGCCGACGTTGATTTCCGACGAGCGCGTGAAAAATTAATTAAACAACCGACGCGCGCGATAAATTGGCGAAAAATCTTCATTAAAAACGAATAATTTTATTACACGTGTTAACCTACTTAACTTGTTAACTATTTAAGTTAATCTGTAAAAATAAAAACTTTGTTTCAAAATAACATGTATTAGTAAAAAAAAAATTTCAAAAGAAAGTACGAAAAAAATGAGGAAACGTAGTCGTACTATAAACAAAACCATGTAAAATATTATCTTTATTTGAAATTAAGCTAATGGTTTTCTGTTGGTTAACTTTTAAGTTAATAAATTTAAATCATTTAAATAGAAAGTACAAAAACAATTGTTAGTCTATAAACTTATACCCACATTTAAAAAAAAAAAATGTTTAATTATTAAGGATTAACTTAAATGAAAAAGTAATCGACTAATGAAGTTAAAGGTTAACAAAAAAATAAGTTTTTATCAAACGAACCTTTTAACTTAATTTTAATTTTTAACAAGTAAGCCTAGTGAATATTATTTGACTCCCCTCTTAAGTTTCCATACGTATGCCGGTAATTTTCACGGTCTATAAAGGGCGATCGCCCCTTTCGCTCCCCTGAAATACGCCCTGGCAAAAAATTCACCGCATATGAAATCAGATGATATAAATAGTTACTTACTCGCATCGCGGTCAAGTTTGCCCTTTCTTTACAACTTCACTTTACTCCTACTTTCTTGAGCAACTCAGTTTTTTATTATTCAATTTTTGAACACTATTTACTGGTTTATTATGAAAGCAGCGTAAAACAGACGTGCGTTTCATGAATATCACTACTCTGACCGTTGATGTGTTAAATTTTTCGGAATATTAGCCGGAAAGTTTTCTTTTTTTCTTCCGAGTTCTTTCCTTCTTATATAGTTCCAATCAACATCCAATAAAATGCTGTACACCGGGGGGTTTGTTGGGAGATTGAATCCTCCCTAATTATGATTTTTTTTTTAGCCGATTTGTAAACTTATTATCAGCTAGTAATTGTTTTCTATATTGAAAATACTTAACATACAATAAAGAGCAATAAAAAACTGATAAAAAATAAAATACTCATTTACAACTTGAATTGTATTTGTTACTCGGACTTACGATAACCCTAAAAAATACGTTTTTGTTTATTTTTTAGTCAGTTACCTATACCGCAGTGACGAAATCAGAATTTTGCGTTTTGAGCTCTTCACTGCCACTAATATAGGTTTTTTTAGTTAGAATTCTGTAACTGTAAACGTACAATCCATATACATATCGCTCGATGTATATATATTTTAATATAGGTAATGTCGTTATAGGTAACGGTCCGATATTTTTAAAAATTAAAAAATTTTTTTTTCAAGTTATTGGGGTTTAAATTAAGTTCGTAAACAAAAATTCGTTGATCGTTGTTTCATTTGCGGAGGAACTATGATTCCGAGATTAAAATTTGTTACATACATAACGAATTGAAGTTTGTAGTAGCTGTTTCACATTTTATGTGAATACCTAATTTTACCAGTTTATTTATTTTTAATATATTTATTTACCTGTGTACAAAAAGACCGTTGGACTGACAGAATGACGGTCCGAATGACATGAAATGTACAACAATGTTGGCAGGGCGATTCGCTTAGTTTATATAAACTGTGGCTCTAATACTTTTTTAGTATAGACCAATGCGTAAAAACACACATTTTTTAGAAATCTTTTTTTTTAGTCCTCTCTTGTTTTCTAAAATCGTTTTATTCGATCACCAATACAAATTAAAAATTAACGCATACAATACGCATAAAATTAATAGTGTGGTATTTGAATTAAATCAAAATGTAAAAAAGTCAAACACTTACGTAAAGAAATTTGTAACATTACCGTGGACGGTAAAAATAAAACAACTTACAGAAAATAATTTTTTCATTTTTCAGAGATTTTGGCAGTAACATCTATATAATCACTATTCTATCAGCGTAGAAAAAAAAAAACTACCCGTTTCTTCATCGAAACACACATTGTTACGGTGTTGTCCATCAAAATTGTGTATCTATTCAGTTTGAATACAGTAGGAAATAGTCGCGCCGTATATTGTATTGTTACAAGACGCAGGATAACAATATATAACATTTAACAACATTATACCGAAACGGCAATCACAAAAACACCACCGCCGGGAATCCATCAAAATATATTTTTGTTCGTACAGTTTCGCGTAGCTATTTTTGGTCTGTCGAGAGTTTTGCTCCGTAACAAAATGCCAGTTTCACGTGCGTGCATAATACTCGAACCGGAGATCTTTTATTATAATTATTAATGTTATTATTATAATAAATATTACTTTTGGAGTTCTTCTACCCGCGTTCCGCAGAAAACCGTTTTGCAGCCAGCCTGTACGTGTATATACAATAATCATGTTAACGCGGTCGATCCTTCTTATACCCGGACGAGAGAGCCGTGGCAATATAAATACTTCAACATTCCCCCCCGGTAATGTGCGAGCCGCAAACGGAGAAATCGGGCGATGAACTTTGAACTGTGACGGATCGCTCTGATTGGCCGGAATGTCAATTATTTTTTATTTATTATTATCTATGTGTGGGTTTTTCCGGCTCGACGTTCCCCGTTAATGTGCGAGCCGCAAAAGGAGAAATCGGGCGATGAACTTTGAACTGTGACGGATCGCTCTGATTGGCCGGAATGTCAATTATTTTTTATTTATTATTATCTATGTGTGGGTTTTTCCGGCTCGACGTTCCCCGTTAATGTGCGAGCCGCAAAAGGAGAAATCGGGCGATGAACTTTGAACTGTGACGGATCGCTCTGATTGGCCGGAATGTCAATTATTTTTTATTTATTTTTAATTTTGTGTGGGTTTTTCCGGTTCGACATTCCCCGGTAATGTGCGAGCCACAAACGGAGAAATCGGGCGATGAACTTTGAACTGTTGCGGATCGTTCTGATTGGCCGGAATGTCAATTATTTTTTTATTTATTTTTAACTTTGTGTGGGTTTTTCCGGCTCGATTTTCCCCAGTACCGTGTAAGCCGCAAACGGAGAAATCGGGCGATGAACTTTGAACTGTGACGGATCGCTCTGATTGGCCGGAATGTCAATTATTTTTTATTTATTTTTAACTTTGTGTGGGTTTTTCCGGCTCGACTTTCCCCTGTAACGTGCAAGCCGAGAACGGAGAAATCGGGCGATGAACTTTGAATTGTTGCGGATCGTTCTGATTGGCCGGAATGTCAATTATATTTTATTTATTTTTAACTTTGTGTGGGTTTTTCCGGCTCGACTTTCCCCAGTACCGTGCAAGCCGCAAACGGAGAAATCGGGCGATGAACTTTGAACTGTTGCGGATCGTTCTGATTGGCTGGAGTGCGGTAGTTGACAATTATTTTTTATTTATTTATTTATAACGACGTGTGGGTTTTTCCGGCTCGACGTTCCCCGTTAATGTGCGAGCCGCAAAAGGAGAAATCGGGCAATGAACTTTGAACTGTGACGGATCGCTCTGATTGGCCGGAATGTCAATTATTTTTTATTTATTTTTAATTTTGTGTGGGTTTTTCCGGTTCGACATTCCCCGGTAATTTGCGAGCCGCAAACGGAGAAATCGGGCGATGAACTTTGAACTGTGACGGATCGTTCTGATTGGCTGGAGTTTGGTAGTTGACAATTATTTTTTATTTATTTATAACAATGTGTGGGTTTTTCCGGCTCGACTTTCCCCGGTAACGTGCGAGCCGCGAGCGGAGAAAACGGTCGATGAACTTTGACCGGTTACGGTTCATTCCGAGTAGTCTAGGCCCTAATTATTTTTATTTATAATTAATTACGTTTGGGTTTTTCCGGCTCGACTTTCCCCTGTAACGTGCGAGCCTCGAACGGAGAAAACAGGCGATGAACTTTGAACTGTGGCGGATCGTTCTGATTGGCCGTCGTGTCAATTTTTTTTGTTTATTATTATCTATGTAACCCGTCTGGGTCCCAGGATAGAATAGGCCCAGAACAATCCCTGCTTAAAAGAGGCCCTTAGAGGCGACCAAAAGGGTCTGGGGAAGGGAAGCAGCTTCCCCACACAGAAATGTGGTGTTATCGTAAAATGTTAAGAATTAAATGGATTGATAGAATAACGAATGAAGCAGTACTAAATAGAATAAAAGAAAATTCTATGGCATACCATAAAAGTTAGAAGAGCTAAAATGATAGGACATCTACTACGCCATGAGAGTCTAACAAAAACCGTGTCATAGAAGGCAATGTTGAAGGCCATATAGGAAGAGGAAGACCAAGGTTGGAGTATATGAAGCAAATAATAATTGACATGGGGAAGAATAGTTATAAAGGAATTGAATAATGATAGGGAAGCATGGAGAACTTGCAACAAACCAATCTAAGGATTGAAGACTGGAAGAAGAGATATCTCCATTATCTTTATACTCAGTGCGGTGTTGTCGTCCTATATAGCGTTATTTTGTGATTTACTCTTTCGCCAGTACGCCCTGAAAAAATACCCTCCGGACACGTCCCCGCCGATTTGCCCGGTAATGCGGCGCTAGACACGCTTACACGAAATCACGGTTATGTATTTTTATAACAGATGATTTAATTCGCGTAGAGTACAAAATACTTTCCATCAGCTCGTTCGAAAACAATATTATTGTATCGATAACGGTGCAGTTTTTACTGGAACTCCGTCTTTCCATATTGAACTCTGAAGCGTACTAAACCTCGAGTACCTCAGAAACAAGCGCCCTTAATGAATCCGCACTGTTGTAACATTGTCCTAGACGATAATGCTGTGACCGTTCTGCCGTTAACACCATAAATACATAATATTAGTACGGACTGCACTATTTTCTATCTTACAACCCTTGTAGTACGAATGCGACCCACAAATGTATGGCTAAAGTCGTGTCTCCAAACTCGGTCTGTTGTTCCGTCGTGTCCATGCAGGTGTGTAGTGCACACCTATCAGTTCCCTATAGGGCCGGATGGAAGCAATGAGAGCTCTCGAGACAATCCCGAACGGCCGATCGTCTTCGATCCGACACGTATTATGTCGAAGCGACTCGAGCAGTGTTGAAAAAAAAATAGCGGTTGCGTCTCAGGGTTTTTAAGTGCTTTAAGGTATTTTCTCCTTGCCTACATTTATCGGCCGGTTCTATCGAAATTTCAAAACCGGAATGGCCTGCTGTTTTTGATCTACCGTCTTGATTTTCCCCGTCCGACTCTATAGCCGTTTTTGCGGCCGTTTTACACTGCTGCGGTTCAACGACTGCAGTGAGAGCTAACCTGACGACGACCCGTGGTGCAGCAGGGGCTCTTCGCGCGTCCCTCGTATTTCGGCGAATTAGGCGCGTGACCGGTTTTACGAGGGCCCCGCTGATGAAGTTTAAAGACCGTCTCCTTGCCGCCCCTAATCCGCCCGCCCACACAATACACGGCGCGCACGGTCAGTCGTAAAGATCGCCGTTAATGCGGGCCGACCAAATAAGAACGTCCGTATATACACACGCACACTTATCCCTGTTCGCAACACGTTTTAAAACGACGTTCACCGGGACGGACATCCGTATAAATGGGCTTTCTCCCGGAAACAACCCCCGTGCAGGTCCCGCCGGGATCGTTACGGACGTCCGGCAGCCGCTCTGATTATTCGTTATTTTCCGCGCCACCTGCAGCACCGGCGGGCCCCCTCGCTTTATGCTCGCTCCCGTACAGGTACGCCGTCCACATAATCGCGTTAACGTCCCGTTACGCGAAGGCGGCCCGCGTGTAGCTTCTCGTTTGTACTTCGGCTGTAATCACAGCTCGCTAGAGGACTGTCTTGGCGGCGAAACATACCCTGGCGCGCCGTCATCGGTCCCTTCGGTTTTTCTGCACGCTCACGCGAGTACCTACCGCAGCGTTGTACTGCGCGTGTGCGACTACGAGAACGAGGAGGAAAAAAAATATTCGTTTTCTGTACGATAATAAAACACGTATATAGAGAAGACAACGATCAATTATTATGAAAACGTTACAATGTTTGGGCGATTTCGCCGTCGCTGCGAACGAACCGATCTGCGATTAAAAATTTAAATCGAAATATGAAATAAAACTCTGGTCATAGCGCCCCACGCGAATATTGCTCGAGTTTGAGAACGAACGCGTTTAAAGAGTGAATCATGTTGGAGTGTCGCTCGTACGTGTATTTTGTGTTTTTTTACAAAACAAGAACCGAAAAAAATCGATGTAATTTTTTGCATGGTACGTATAATATAATGCTTTGCAAAACATTCCAACGCGAAACTGTATCAAATAGACGTTCGCTTTTTCTGTAATATCGTGTATTAAATGTTCGATCTGATGTTGTCGTGAAGTATACAGTACAAGACTTTTAAGCTTCTAGGAATTTCGAGGGAAAAAAATGATCTAAACGAAATTTTGTGACATAAAAAAATCGTCTTTGTGAAAAATCGTTATTAAGATTCTTTTATATTGTACTGTTAGGCGCCTTAAACCTTAAACCTAGACGACAAAATTTACAATTTTTTTTTATCTTCGGAAACCATTTCTGAGTCAGTATATTTTTTGAAACGATGAAGTACACTTTTTAGTACGTATTTTCGTTTTTCATCCGCATAAAATCTGATTACTTTATTTACGTGATTAGAATTTATGAAGGTTTGCACTCAGTAGTTACTTAATCATACATTTATAAACAAGACTCCCAATTATTCGACACTTTAAAACATCGCTAATTTATCCAATGATAAACCATATTTTTCTAACGCCAACATTATTATTATACTTGGATTTGTACAATCTTAAGAATTTCTTCAAAAAAGAAGTTTTTCAACCCCAAAAACATTATTTTCCGCTTATATTGATCATCGTACAAATATATTATATTCTTACACATTATATATATACGTTTTTTTTTTTTTTTTCCCCCGTTATGTTTCTTTTTATCATACGTTGTCGACGGTTTGACATTTTAGATCGAAAAAAATAAAAAACCAGCGTGATGCAAAACGGTACCGAGATTGAGTAAAGTTTTAAAGTTCGCCGGTACGTTGTATCCGGTACAAGGGGAAAACGCAGCATTCTTCTCGACGACCACTACCGTGACGGCACATCATTTTTAACTCGAATTAAAAAAAGTAAAAAAAAAATGAAAAGTTAGTCACGTCCGGATTTCGAATTGTACAAGCTTTGTCTCTTTTACCCTGACCCTCTTCCCGAAAATCATTTGACATTCCGTCGTATTTTTTTCAATTCTCACTATTTACAACAAAAAAAAAAAACCACCACGCAAAAAAAAAAAAACCGAAAACGATCCTGTTATTTTATTCATCATTTTAAATGTTTGTCACGGCAAACAACAAGGTTTTGTCCGACCGCACAAAAGAAGCGTAATCGTCATACTGTTTTTTTTTTTTCTTTTCCTGTAAAATATATCTCCTGGCCAGAACGTATTGTTGTCATATTCGGCAAACTTGAGGACACTGACAAATTTTTAAACGCTTGCATAAACAATTATCATTTGTACAAAAAAATAAAACATTGCCATTTGTGTGCTCAAGCGCTGCATGAATGTCTCACAAACAAAATCAAAAACTAACGATTTCATACATGTTACGTAAATTTGATGATTTTTAACGATGTAAAATCGATTTCAATAATACTTTATAACTACAATTATATTCATAAGATTCATAAGATCGTTTAAAAATTTAACGAAACTTATAACTTTGTGCTAAGTGTTGGGAATCATCATGGTAAATATAAGTACACTAATTTTTATTTTTTCTGGAAGAAATTTATCCAACAAATTGTTGTAAACGCATAGGCGATTTTCTTAAATTCTTGTGAACCTTATAGTCGATTAAGGCACATTATTCGTTTTTAACGACAATAATTGTGTTAACCAGTTGACATAGTATTATAATACTACTTAAAAGTCGTATACTTAAACTTTGTTTTATAAAAATATAAAATATTCAATTTAACGTGTTATACTTTTAAATAACAAACTATTAACTGTTATAATATTATTATTGCCGTATTCAAATTGTTTAATGTAAATGAAATTAATTCACTAAAAAAGTTTAGATTTGTACATCGATAAACATACTATTTTGGAAATTTTTTTTTTCGTATCTGTTAACCAATACATGACACTTAATATTAAAACCACTATTAATATAATAATATGTCGTCTTACTTTACGCGGTTTAACTTGAATTACCCGCATCGCTAGCCGAAGAAATCACAACAGGTCGAGTTCTTACAAAATTTTAGTTTTTTTTGTAAAAAGTATATTTACAAGCCTAGAAGTTTTCCACGAACACGTTTTTTTTTTTTATATCAAATCCTCGGAAACGACGACGGTGTACCTAATATGTATAAATACCTAGGTACATACACTGCATTTGTGAGAGAAAATTAGTATCGTAAATATTAAATATATATATTTAAAAAACGTTCGATTATATCGGTGTATTTAACGAAAACTCCAGTAGTGTAAAACGATCGCACAAAAGGATTGACTGCGTAAATTGTTTTTCCGTCACTCGCGCGTTTAGAAGTGGAAAACCGTTTCCCCCCGGTTTGACGGACGGAATGGTTCGTCTGCAGCGACGCGTGCGCACATATAGTAACTATACGAAGTGTGTATTATCACCATCAATCACCTCGGACGTTTTACCCGAATCTTGATTACAAATTTAAAACTTAAAAGTCATTACCCGTGTTTTACCGAAAACGTTTAACTTTATTTATTATTTTTTTCCAGGAAGAAAAACTCCCGTCCAACGGCGGGGTCGGGTATGTGACCCATCAGGTCGACGGACAAATGTAAGTCGTTTTTTATACACTTTGTTTTCATTTCGAAACGCATTTCTATGTTTATATATATATATATTATAATGTACAGCTTTAGAGGGAAAAATTATTGGGAAAATTCGTCGCAAGATTTACGGTCTCATTTTAAGCTTCCAGTATAATGTATATATAGTAGCGCGTATTATATCTGTGTGTGCACCGAGTCTCGCTCATATTTTTTATTTCGTTTTTTTCTCTCCTTCCGGAGGTTAACATCGATTTTTTTTTAATCATAATTCCACACGGAGACCGATTAAGCACACGTGTTGCCCGGCGCGCGGCGATGGGGTAGGCGGTAAATGAGGGCCTCGAGGCGGCTCCTTGGAGACACATAAGACACAGGGAGAAAGAAAACTTAAAAAAAAAAAACGCCGAGACAACCGGTGGGGGACATTAATAAACTTTACGGCACTTTTAGTCTCGGAGCTTTATTACCGCAAGTAAAAAAAAAAAAAAGGAGAAAAAGAAAAACACCCACAACAATCTTTTTTATTCGTTCTGGACCGATTTTTTTGTTTTTCTTTTTTTTTTTTACACTTTTTACCCCCGAACGGTTTTCTACTACCTGCATCCGCGTACACCCCTATATATGGGTAGGTAAATATTCTCGATGTGCCGATCCGTTTCGAATGTTGATCATCATATTATATATGTATACTAGTTTTGTTAATGGCCCTCCGGAATAATTCAAAAATCGTGTTTTGAGGTTCGGGTGTGTTCTTCTTCTTCCCGGAGTTCTTTTTCTATTTATTTTTCCTCGTAGGGGATACGTCGGAGAGAAGGTCGGCTGCGCTCGTTCCGCATAATACGTCCCCCCGAGTATGCTGGAAATTTCCTGCGTTCATCAACCGTTTGTAACTTAAATTCTTTTGCTCTTCCCCCATCCTACGCAACGCCTCGACATCGGTAGTTTTCTCAGTCCGCGATACTCACAAAATCTTCTATACAACCGTAATTCGAGTGCATCTGACTCATCCAAAGTGGTTTTGGTCTAAGGCGTACAACACAGAAATACAAGATTCGTTTGAACGCAGTTTTCGACGTCAGTCCACGCTGTTGTTTATCGTGGAATAATTATACAGGTTGCGAGAAACTCACGAACTTACTGTTACGTGTATTTTCGACCCCGCACGCACGATAAAAAAATACAACAACACTGGCGGCAACCTCCGGGGGGCGAACGAGCGAGAGAGAGTGTAATAATATGAACTCTAATGCTGTCGAGATGATAAGGAAAACACGAGGGACAGCCGGCCGGCCCTAAACAAATTTATGGCCTTCTGGACCGTCGGAATTATTTCGTCTGGAGGGAAGAATCTTGTATTACATTATTATTATTATTGCGTTTCGCTGCCTGGTCCGTATAAATCTGACCGCAAAATGCATTTCCACAGCTGTAACCACAATAATAATCATCTCGCGGGTGTATGTATATATATAGACTATAGTCCCCTTTTTCTTTTTGTGCATAAAAAAAAAAGCCTATATTATAAATAAACGGAGAAAAAGTGCGATTATACGCGATAGCGATAGCGTCAGAAAACTGGGAAATGCATCAAAAAACGTATAAATCGTTGCAACGCGGTTATCGCGGGGGGACTTATTATATTATACATCGGTACGATATAAATTGGAAAACTGACTGACTGCAAACGGCAACGGCGCGTTGAATAAAAGTTTTTAATACGTTCAAGGGCGTATTTTTGGGACCCGTATTTTTTAATTTTTTTTACCTATAGTACAAATTCATAATTTTTTTTCGTTTGCTTTCTCGAAAGTCAACTATACGGTGCAGTGTGTATTGATTTTCAGCATGTTACGATAGTAAATAAAACTATTTTTTTTTTATCGTTATACTTGAAGTAAGTTCGTCTTCCTCCCCCCCACCCCCCCATAAGCTTCAATCGAATACGCCCATGTATACGTTTCGTGACTCGTTCGATATCGCTTGTGCGTATAGCTTAGAACAATGTACATAAATACCTATTAAATATTGCGCACATTCCACATTTGAATGGTTAAGTGCGCCGCATCTTTTTTTTTTTTTGTTCTTACGACGAAAATTTGCTGCGTACACATCGGTTTCGCCATTTTCGCCAATTTATTCACGACTCGCCTTACGGTTATATTTTAAATATTTTACAGGTTTATTGATATTATTATAAGTGTATTGCATATACACACTGTGGTTTAACATAACGTGCCATAATATTACATTGGCTTGGATTAAAATCGAACGGAAGTCGCTCGAGATGTTCATTAAAATGTTAAAGAGAAATCTTGTTAGGCTTGTATTCGAACTAAAACCGTATACCTGTAGGAATCGCCCGAGAGCCGTACAATACAGAAATTAGATCATATGCTTAAATACACCAAAGCGGAAATTCTAATACGCGTTTCTCATTTACAATTCAATTATAGTCCATCAAGTGCAGATGAAACACGAACAAGTCCATGTAATAGCTTAATGTACAGAGATAATAATTCGTATGATAATAAGATGGTGTTTGCGTTGTATATTGTTGTAAACAAAATAATACACAACGTCTAAACTAAGATATATTTTTATTCTTTTTATAACGTCGGTAAAAAATAAAACGTTGCAAATATATATATACGATAAATGTAACACAATTTAAGACTGAAAAAAATAATTCTATGTGCTCGTTGTTAATACATAGATAAATTACTATATAGTTACATAATTAATTTTTACACTTTTGCATTTGTAAAAATTAAGTATATATAATAGACCACTGAAAGTGAATTTTTATTTTTATGTTTCTAATCGGAAAAATAGATTGTTATTTCGTCACCAATAGACGTTTTCACTAAAATTATTGTACAAATATAGGGGTAGTACAACAGTCGCGGTGTTGTTGAGTGATATTGGATTAGTGACGACGGTTTATAATATAATAGCAAGGCCGGGCAAATTAACAACTGTTTTAAGTTAATTTTTAAATGAACGAAAGGTTACTAACAAAAAAAAAAAATTTACTCGACTCGAATAGTGCACATTTTTAATTTCATTCTTACAAATACTTTTTAGAGCGTTAGCGAAAAACGTATTGTTTTTACAATGGTGTTTTTTTCCCCGTGATCAAGAAGAGTTCTAGTATAAAAACTGCTCCGATTTTAACGTATGATATACCTTAAAAGATGGATCCGAGACGGTACATAATGTTTTTTGTAATTCTGATAAGCTCTGAGAAAACAGCGAGCCCCTATTTTCCAAATGGCTCCGATCGACTTGAAATTCGTACATGAAGAAGTTTTTAAAAAATATTTTTAACCGTCACGGACTAGTTTAACGTAAAATTAAAATATATAACAACTTTTCAAGTTAAAAATTAGCAAAAAAAAAATAAGTTATCGAGTGTTGACGTGACTTTCTAACTCGATTTCAACTCTTTTGCCGAGTCGATGCCTTGGATGCGGCGACGCAGTTGTACAACTATATTAGTGTCGGCAACGTATTTTGAAAACAATATTGTACGTATCTCTTTCGGTATAAGTGCACCAGGTGATATTATTACACAATATAATATAGCGTCCGGTTAATGGAGGTGTTGTGTCGGCGTTGTACACACGTATTATATCGTATGCGTATGCTGAGAGAAGGTAGAAAAAAATTTGAAACGTCATCCCGTCGAGTTTTTTT
>CM029359.1:20976164-21028075 GCA_017140985.1 Hormaphis cornu
GGGGGGGTGGTAGCGGGGGTTTTGAATAATAAAAAATGTTTTAAAAAAAAAAACTATACAGCGACAACGACGACAACGGCGACGACGACTGCGACGACGACCGCAGCGGGTAAAAATTAACGCGCATTAATTACTGTTCGGAAACAAAATTGGAATACCGTGTTGGGAACGGTGTGCAGCAGCCCGGGCCAATTCCCCCGTATGATGTTATAATACATATATATGGTTACTATACGCAAAGAACCGTACACGACGCGAATAAAATGATGTATGTGTAGTGTAGTAGAGGTATACACGACGCGAATGAATTTTTGGCGAATTCGCAATCTCATAAATTACGTATAGTTTTTCCGTCCGCAGTGTTTTATTATTATTACAATTCGGTGTTGTTACGATAATGGATCGCGCGTCGAGGGTTTTGACGCGGCGGCCGGGAATTTTTTGCCGGCGAAAAACAAAAACCGCCGCGGTTTCGGCTGCCGAAGGAAAAAACGGCCGAAATCGCTCTGGGTGAGCTCGAAACGTATAGACGGACGGAGGGAAACACTGGTCACACAGGGTTTAGTTTATTCTAGAAAACGACGTGCGAAAATTTCAAACCGTTTGTCGTTTTAAGTTATCGCGTTTTCGTAGTGTCAATCGCACAACGTGCGTATTGTTATAATCAAAAGAACGCCGTGTTTTCAACGCTTTTTTTCGCACGCGTTCCGGTCAGGTTGGGCGGATTTTTTCGAAAATTCTTTGTTCAAATTTCGTTTTGAAATCACATTTTAAATCTTTTCCGAGAACAGTCGGAAACGCACGACCGGAAAATTATCCTGTAAACGCCGCTCAGTCGTTTAGTAGTAGTTTTCGTACAGTGCGCGATAGTTTTTGATTTTTTCTTTTGGACGGTGGAACGTTTTTGGATATGATTTGATGTCGAAATTGCGAAAAATCAACTTTGAACGCGTCGGTTTCGATGAATACGAGAGTCGGAATGTGATTACTAGAAGAGTACTTGTTACAGATAAAATGATTGAAATACAAACTTTAGCGTGTACCTACCTATAGTAATTACAGTGGAAATTCAAAAACTTCATCGAACGATCGAAATTTTTAACGTTTTAAAATCTCGCGTCGTTATTTTTTCTGTTATTTTTTTAAAAAAAGCCCGCGAGACAGCGATTTCGTTTGCTTTTTCTCGAAATTCTGGAAAAAAAAAAAAATGTACCTATTTATTACACACGCACTTCACAGCTAGAGTATATACTGCGTAGCACCTACAATAAGCTTGATGATATTATTATAAGCGAAATTGCGAATTGTTATTTCTCGGTAACGAAATCAGACGGACCGCCCTCTATCTTTTTATTGTTTCCTGTATTATTTCGCTTCGGGTTTAAATTATAATTTTTTTTTTTCCCTCCGTTTCGTCAAAGTGGCTATTTCAGAAACAACCGTCTCGGTGAGTGTAAAAAAAAAAAATGAAAATAAAAATATGAGTTTCATTACGTTCGTATGATTGCGACGCGTTAGGGTGGATCGCTTGCGTTTAAATTTTAGAGCGAAGAATATAAGCTGGTCGTCTTATATACGGACAAGAAAGAAAAGCATCCGTTTCCCTCAGGTTTACCGTCGTGCAATAACAATAAAAAATAAATAAATAAAAAAAAAACCGAAAGAAGGAAAAAACGAATAATATTCATCCGGAGGTAAAAAAAACCGACGCGAGCGGCTCTTTGCGTTTTGGATTAAGAATGAAAATTAAAAGTTTAATTTAGCCGTGTATAGTAGAAAGAAACGCAATGAAAAGGCACGGGAAAACGCTGCGGGTGGAATGAAAAGCTATTTTCGCGCGGGGTAGTACGCGAATCGGGCAAACAGCTTGTCGCGCGTTATTCGACCAACTAATCTAGTAGTACTTCAAACGAATTCCTCTTTTTTCACCCTACGAGTATTTTTTTTTTTTTTTTTTCATGGGCTTGACAAACAGTTTACCTGCTACCTTTTATTAATATTTTTATTACCATTATTATTATTACTGTTTAAAACGGCTCATTTTTACAAAAAAAAAAAAAAATTATTAAAAAAAAAAAAAACGTTTGATTAAAAAAATGTCAGTTTTTGTGCTATGCGTGTTTTGCTTTTGTGTTACATCAAATGAATTATGTTGATGATGTAAAAAAAAACAAAATGTGCTTTCGTTTATCATTTTTCACAGTAATTGTTTCCGTGTATTTGGTTAACGATGCTTATAAAAAATAATCGCGAGTAATCATTTGTGATGTCAAAACGATAGGTGTGTTTCAAATTAAACAAAATATAAATTTAAATTAAACACGATTATACGCGTTGAAACTAATCCTCAGAACAATCTATAACACAAAAATGTGTTCGCGTTTTGGTATTTCGTCGTACAAATTTTGGCCGTTCCCCCCTTAAGGTGGCTGCAGACGAAGCCTCAATTTTAAGGGGGTATACATAGGCAATATTGAACGCTGTTTGTTCGATTCATATTTTATACAAATTATCTAAATAATTAAAAAACTTAATGGAACTATTGTTTTTTTAAATATTTAGAACATTAATTTGCTCAAATTTAAAAAAAAGTACAAATTTTAATAGAAATTTACTAAGAAAACAATTTTCAATTATAAAATCACAGTAGAGAAAATAGTTCATAATCTTCATTTCGATGAAAAATTCGTTCAATTTAAGTAGTATTAAAATACCGAACAGTAATTTATCTAAAACTGTAATTTTAGGACGTATGAAATATATTCGTCTCACCGTGCCCAGTGTGTCCCTTTAAAGTACTTATATTTAACAAACATTTCATTTTTCTGCGATATCTACAAAAAAATTAGGTCAATTACGCTCATACGATACTATAAAAAACAATATTGAAACGTGTTAAGTTATACATATATGTAAGTATATCCGAGGGAAAATTTTAAATTCTTTTGACCGATAAATCAAACAGCGCGACGATAACGTGAAATTTTGATGATAATAACGACCGATGAATACAATTTTTATGTTCTTGGACCTTTTCGAGCAACCGTTTGTATCCACGTCTACAGCGATTAAAACCAATATCGTTTGGACCGTGTATTGAATGTGCGTACAAGTTTCCCATGCGTTAAATTCTCTTCCGCTTGTCGGTCCAAATGTACGGGGAAAAAAAAAAAAAAGAGCTCCCTCGACGAAAATCGAATTAAAATATTATCAAAAACATTCCGTTACCGTTTCGCACTATACGTTTTGTTTCCCGGGGTCGTTTCTTCCGCACGTTTTTCGATCGTATAAAAAAAAAATCGCTGACGACGACCGAGTATATTATTATAATCTCTTCGAGACGATCGAAGAAATTATACGTTTTACACACACAATCCAGATAATAATAATAATAATATGTACTTACTAGCTCTTCCGCGTGCAGGGTTCCTCGCCCGCGGCCCAGATATTACGACGTAGATAAAACGCGACCTGCGATGACTCTCCCCCCCACCACCACCGACCGACCGGCGGTCAGCGCAAAAACTCAACCCTTATATATACCTCGGTTTTATCCGCGACCACGATCGCACAAACTTCGGACCGGAAAGTTATCGGACAAACCCTTCACACGCACACGCACACTTCGAGATGAAATTATATTATATCGGTCGGGGAAAATTCTATACACACGCAGTCGAGGGTATATTTTCGGGAGAAAGATTTGGCAAAACTAATATAATATATGTGTATAATACAAAGCCGGTTGTACACTGTAATACGGTCGCAGCCGGTGTCGATCGAGAGAGTCCGCGCGACGTTTCCGCCGATACGATCGCGCGCGTATAAATCCTTCATACACCTGAAGCGAAATAACTTTGCCGCGGCGACGTCGAAAGCGCGCGCGACACGCGTAAGGGGAAGAAATGCTGCTGGATCGGAGGAGGTCCAAATCCCTCCAGATCGCGAGATTATTAAACCGTCGCCGTTTTCTTTGTGTATTTTTTGCGCGCGCATATACAGTAATAATAATATTATTATACGACACGGTCTCCTGTGCAGGCCAAGAGGTTTATAAATCACCGCGGCGTGTCGCGCGCGGGTTCTTCGGGGGACGGGGCGAGAAATGGGGTGGCCGCGAGTTCTTCGAGACCTCGCTCGCGCGCGCGAGGTGGCCCGAGCACCTCGCGCGGTCGTAAATCAGAGCGCCGGCCCGATACTGGCCTGACTGACACGCGGTTACTTTCGTGCGGTTCGAAGCAGCCGGTTATTAGAAAATATTTGAAATCCGGAATAATATGTGGAAAATATAATAAAACCTACCTATGAAACGTGCTGTTGTAACTGTGTGCAGCATGGTAAAACAAAAATGTGCGTTAAAGTGATACTACTGCGCGTACGAAAAGTGTCTCACTGGATATCGTAATATCGTATCCGCGGAAACGGGGATAAAAAAAGCCACGCACGTTCGAGCGCGATCGACCGTACGAGAATTACTGGAAACGACGCAACAATAATATGACACAAAGTATAAACCGTTTTTGACCGCGTATTTATCTGCTCTATACAATAATAATAATAATGGTCGACGATATCGTGCAGGGTTATATTTTTATACGCTTACACGGCAGTTCCCCCTCGCATGTGCGAAAAACCAGCGTAATATACAAAGAATAGCGCCACGGCCATCATCCGCTCCGTGTTTTGCCGCTCGGCCGAGCACGTATGATAGCACTTGTTGCGTCTCGTTTTTATGTGGAAAACGAGACAAAAAAAAAAAAAAACGCAAATCCTCTGACCTTTACCGACACCATAACAAGCTGTGTGTCCTATGCGAAGACGTGACACATGCGTAACCTCTAGAATCCGGTCTCTAAAAAGAGCAGAGAAAGTCGTGTTTGTCTGAAGATAAAACGTTATTTCTGACGTACGAGTAATAATTAATTTTTATCATAAGACGTTTAGTGGTTTTGCAGCTGTTTTCGCTGCTATTCCTGTCGGTTCCGTCGTTTGTTTGACCTAATTTTTAAAATTTCACCTGTGGCATTACGGCTGTGAATTTCGATCCGTCGAATTTATTCCAAAGGTGGAGCTATAGCCGTTAATTATATTTGTTTTCAACTTGTTTTTATGCATAATTTTGCATTAATTCAACTTTTTATAGTTAACTATTACGATTGTTGCGAGGTTAAGTTTATCTTTTTCGTTATCAACGGCTAAAACTGATTCTTTTTTTTTCGATTGTTTATCTTTCTAATTGCATAAGTCGAAAACACTATAGATTTAAGACTTGTGACTAATTTAGCCAAAAAAATAAAAAATTTATTTTTTTTTTAACTGAGTAAATTTTATTATCCAGTTTTTCCGTTGTAAACTTTTAACTGAAGTCAATGTAATTGAATTAACTTAACTTATCGCAGTTAGTTTTATTCATTAACTTTGGTTCATACATTTATATATATATATATATATATATATATATATATACAATTGTCGTGTACGTTCGTATATGAATTGCTATCATAGACAAAGTAATTGAAGAATTCAAGATTTTAAAAACAGGAAAACAAAAATAAACACCTTTAAATGATTGTAGTGTTTCACAAATTGTTGAGTCTGTTATGTTTAGTAGACTCAATAATACATTTTATTTCTAATTATGTTTGTTTAAATTTTTTTGTGGGGTTGGTGGGTTGTTTGAGGGGTCAAAAGCAATAATAGCCTGTAATCAAAATCTCCACACACCTATGACCGCTCGTGTAACATTTTTTTTTTTCATCGCCGTTCTTCGGCCGTGATGTTGCCAAAATCAATTTGAACTAAAACGCTTGAACTCGTCTGCAGTTTTGGAAGATTTTTAAGTGAAACCGGCCACGTTATAGCTAACATAGTTAGTTGATCGTTTTTATTTTTGTCCGCTAGATTAATAACTATTTGGCAATTTACATCGAAAAAGAATATCAATTTGGTGAAAATTATTTTTGTACCTGACGTCTCATAATATAACGGTTTCGGCCGAAATTCGTAAAATCTACATAATTCAACGGACCGAAGAAACGCTCGAAAACTAGTTCAAGACATACTGTTCTCTAAGCGAGTGCGTTGAAAAATAAAACGTATTTATACTACGACTTACAAAAATAAAAATTGTCCACCGACGTTATTCGAATATAATAGTATTGTATGCTTGTATACGAATCGTTGTGGCTTAAAACAACGAGTTTTCGTCGTGCAGTTTTCTCGAGTTTGATTATAACCGCTGCTGCAGTATAGTGTACGAAATTCGAACGATCATAATAATACGGTTTCACACTTTTTTCATAATTATTACAACAATAATATTACGTCGGCAATTATTTTTTAAACTGCACCACCCCCACGTTTCGTCTCGTTTCGTTGCGTTTTTTTCCCGTACTTCTTCGAATAACATCGTCGACTCGTATACACGTGTACCGTGACTTCGGAATTAAAACGTCATGAAAGTAATACGTTAATAATAGGTTATAAAACGTGCCGTATGCCGAACGACCACGATATTGCCGCGTCCCCTGCATAATGTGGCGTTGACATGCACTCGCCGTATAGCGTGACACCGAATTTTGAATTATTGTACATCGTGTGCTCGCCACCGTTTTTCGATGGGTCCACGCAGTCGACAGCAATAAAATAAAAAAAATACTTTTAACGTATCGTCTACTGCACAGCGAGAAAAAGAAATAAAAAAGTTGTTGTGTACGACAAAAATAACTGCAGCCGATCGAAGCGAAAAAAACAACGGCGAGGAAAACGCCTGCAGTCTCTGGATATGTGTCCCCTTTTCCGAGGCAAAACTCCGAAAAACATATTATATAAACGTTTTGTTTATACTATAGCAGTTCCCGTGTCGGATTCGGTCATAGAAATACAGTGTATTACAATCTTTTGGATTCATGAATAATAACTGTAATGATATACGTATTGAGTACCTATCGAATACGTTACGGTTATTCATTTATTTAAAAAAAAAAAAAATAATCGTAAGAATAATGTCATATAGATGTGGTGATAGCATTTTTTTTTTCGTTTAATAAAAAGGAAAACTAAACTCTTTGACAATCTCATCCATGGATAAGTAACGCAACGTCTCCAATCTAGACGCGGCCAATATCGTCATTTTGACGAGTGAGAAAAAAAACCAGTACAGGGTTCTTAAAGATCTTCGTCGTTCGCGATTTTCCGAATACAACTGTATAAGTTCGTATTTTTTTTAAATTTTCGTTCTAAAAAAGGTTCTAGACTTGTGTTTATATCGAGAAACATCGCGTATATTAGACATCTGAGAGCACCTAATTATTATTTTAACAGTGCGAATGTATTTTGAGTCACGCCAATACTTTTAAAAACGTCATTTTGAAAGTCCGTGATTGTGATTTATTTCGGTACGTTTAGAGGCGACGCTGATGAGTCGAGTTAAATACGAGAACCTAAATACCGTTTTTACAAGATAACTACTGCAGTTAAAAAGTTTTTGTAAATTTTAACACGTTTTATGTGTTTTGTTCTGTTCTAAAAATTAATTTTTCTGTTTTCGATAATGATTCTATGTACGGTATAAATAATTTATGTTTTTCTATTTAAAACGTAATAATATTAATTCTCGTTGTATGCTTGATAACTATAAATATAGGTTCCATATATTATTATTTCCTCATTTTCGTAATAGTTATTATGGATCTCCTCACGCCACAGCCATAGACCTAAATTATATGCGTTTCATTGTCGACTTTTAGATTTATCGTATTGATTGGAATTGGTGAATACAGAGAGGAAAAAATTTTTTTTTACATTTATACATTTGTACGGTGTGTTAGAGGTGCTCGTAAAACACAGCCTTCAAACAAATATTTTACCGCGTTTTTTTTCGCGGCGTCTGCAACGAAATGCCGACGGGACCTTCTCGAACGGGGGCGAAAGCGTGACTGAAAGCTCTGCCCGCGTTTCTCCCCTACGCACGCGGTTCCTGCGATGTAAAATATGACGACGACGACGACGAATGACGCGGCGGAAAACGGAAAAGATTTGTCTGTTGCACGCATACACATAATAATACATGCGGGACTGTACGCGCGTTTCGCGATTGGGACCACCGTAAATGAAACATCGTGGAGAAATCAAACTAATATTCGTTTGATCGTGAGTAAAATTAGTTTTCAAATGTTGAAAAACATAATTTTTATGCAAACTAATTTATAAATTTTTACGAGAAACGTTCGGTCATTTTTTTTTCCCCCCCGTCGATTTTCACTTCTAGTCTAGATCAAACGATGACTCCGTTCGTATAATGTACAATGAGCAGTCCGTGTATTATTATCGTGTCTACGTGATTATACGTTACACCGAAACGTGTTTTGGTCGAAAGCGAAAACCAAAAACATCATTGTAAAAACGATACATTATGCGCTGCGCTCAGAATCGAAAAAAATGATTCCTAGCTCAACTTCTAGCTACTATTTTTGACGAGCAACTACGTCGTAACTTGCATTATCCCCATTAGGTACTATAAAATCGAGTACGAGTTATAACCTGCTCAGCTTTGGTGCCGCAGGGCCGGATTTAGAATTCTGGATATGCACGGGGCATATCTTTTTTTGAGGCCCCAACAGTGAACAAATTTAAATATATCTAATAACAGTTACGGGAAAAAATTGACTGTGGCAACTTTCCCGACACTTAACTTTAAAAATGGTCAACGCGAATGATATAAATACAAATCAATAATTGTTTTTGATATTTCTTCCCCCCAAAACCGATAGGGTAAAAAATTCCGTCAAATCCGGCCCTGTGCGATACGAAATTATAATAACTTTAAACGCAGATTGCAAAACGCGACTTTTTTTCCATATATCTTGATAGTATTGCTTGAGCAGTTAAAAAATAGTTTTAGGTCTTCCAGTTGCTGATGCAATTACGATATTTATAAAAAAAAAACTGGATTATAGTATATCGGAAAATGTACAAAGAAATCCACGTTTCTCGTGTGATTTTTATCGAACTGCTCGTGTCTGTTATACGAAAAAACCGGCTTTTTTGACCATCGTAGCGTATATTTTGATTGATCCTCCCTACATCCGTATTATACGTATACCCTCGCGTCTTTCCACCCTTCCGGCGTCTTTCGCGATATTGGGTAACTCCTTTTCGTTCCTTCCTTTCCCGCGTACAAAAGTTGGCGAACAGTTTTTAATTAAAAAATAAAAATACTCAACCGTCCGAGAAAAACGGATCTCCGGCAGCAGTGTAATAATAATTAAACGACCAATTGACGCGCGCGGCCGTCCAGACTGCATTATTGGTATTTCTCCGCGCTCCCTCTCGTAATTGATAAAAAAAATAAATGTAAAAGCAATCAAGACCGTCGCGAACGGCACACAGTCAATTAAGAGCAGTGATCGGTAGAAAAAAAAAAGAGAAATAAACAGTATACCTATACAATATAATAATATACATTATTATTTGCTTAAATCGTCGGTGAAAAAAAAAAGTGTACGTTTTTAATGAAAGCTGACGAGAGACGTCGTTTATTTTTCCCTCTAAAGCACTCTCGTCCGTGAAGGTGATTAATTTCTCGTTTAACGTGGCCTAACCGTTCGTTTGTGTACCGTTACAGGTTGACATCGAAACGTAAATCGACCGGTGACGCGGGGGTGGCGACCGGCTGCAACAACAGAGCGCTGCAGTCGTCGGCCGCGGACGAGACGTTTGCGCACAAAAAACGGAGACGGGCCCTGAAGCAAATGCAAGAAACGGCCGCGGAAAAGGATAAAAACAAAGGGCCGGAACAGTCGGACGGCGGTGCCCAAAAGACGATGGTGTTGCCGAAGAAACGGGCGTTGGCCGGCGGCAGCCAACAGGCGGCGGCGGCGGCGGGATCCACGACCGCTGTCGGCCAACAGCAGCAGCAGCAGCAGCAACTGACCGCGGCGGCCAAAAAACAGACCAAAACCGGCGGCGGCGGCGGCGGCGGCGGCGACGAGGCGGTGGACGACGAAACGCTGATACGCGAGACGGAGGCGGCGCTGAAGAGCCTGTCGGGCGGTTGGCCCGGCCCGCGACACTCGTTCTACAACCGGACGGCGGACGACGACAACCGGTACGAGTCGCCGGCCTTCGTCAACCTGTTCGACGAGAAGAAGATATGCGCGGGACACGCCGTAGTGGACGAGAACAAAAACGCTTGCGACGACACGAAACCGTCGACGCAACAGCCGCAGCCCGCGGCCGGAGAGCCGGGCGGCGAGCACAACAACAACAACAACAACAACTGCAGCAGCAGGAAACCGGCGACGGACAAATACGCGCCGTCCAAATACGAGCCGGACTTTAACGAGCTGGTCGACGACTCTTCGGACGAGCTGGAGATCGACATGTCGGCCGACGGCGGCTGCAAGGACGACGACGACGACGTCGACGACACCGACGACCGGATGTGCAGACGCAAGTCGGCGGACGTGGACCGCCGGAACAACAACAGTCACGTGCGAGCGGACGAGATGACGTCGCCCGGGCTCAAGTCCGACCCGTACGACGCGTACGTGCTGATGGACAGCAAAACGACGTTCTCGGCTTTCCGTCCGGTGTCCGGCGGCGCCGCCGCGGGCGAGCCGTGCGGCGACAAAGACGCCGCGCGACTCGACCTGCCCACCGCGGTGGGCGCGGCCATGTCGCAGCTGGGCCCGTACCCGCCGACCGGCGCCACGTTCGTGGTCGGCTACGCGAGCGGCGGACTCGCGACCGGCGGCTGCGTCGCGGGTTCGCCGGCCGCCGTCAAACTGTCTCCGGGCGGCGGCGAAGGTGGTATCATCGGTAGCGGCGCGTCGCGGACGCCGGCCTCGTCGCTGGCGACGGCGGCGGTCGTCAAACCCGTCGTTTGCGTCAAGTTGGAGGACGACGTCGTCGGCGGTGCCGCGGAACCGGACGCGGTGGCCGTAAAAAACGTCGACTCGCCGCTCTCCAAACAGTACACGATACTGCAGCCGGCCGGCGCGGACTCGAGGGCGGCCACGGCTCTGCAGGACGTGGCCCGCGAAGGCGTGCTGGGCGCGTCGGTGGTGAGCGCGACCGGCGGCGTCGGCGGCGGCGGTGCGGGCGCAGACGGTCTGTCGCCCGTCCCGGCCAGACTCGGCGCGCTCGACGGTCTGATTATGGCGCCGGGATGCGCGAATAACAAAGGTAAGACGGTTTTCATTCGTTAGGTCGCGTACAGACGCTAAAATAGTCTATCGACGTTATCGTGTACAACGTGTCGTCTCGTGATGAAAATACGCGAGTTTTCCCTAATCGATATAGTTTTAAACGATATAGCTACCTGCTACGCTAGTACCACTTTGAGCTGACGAGTTCGGGGTGCGACGATGTTTAGACGCGCCTACCAGCTATAAACCGATAAACATAATATTATGAAGGACGAGGGGCGCAGTTTTGATTTTTAAACTTGACTTTGTCGAGATAACGGTGTCTAAAAACTGATACGACACAAAATATTATAAAATTGGACGTTTCTCGTCGTCACGTCCACCACCGACCCGCGGGTAATCATGGTTCGTACGCGTGTAGTAGACAAATTACATTTTTGTTCTATTTCGCGGGTTAATTTAGGGCGGCGACACTTCTTCTTACGGAGCCAAGTCGACGACAATTTATTGTTATAAATAAATAATCATCGAACGGTTCGTGTGCCTGTTTTGGATAAAACGGTTTGTGTCACCAACTACAATTAGATTTGTCTACGCGCGCCTAATTAGCATTTTTGATTTCCCCGAGTAACGAATTCGTGCGTACCGCGAGATAAGTAAATTTAAAGGCTAAAATATTTTTTTGTTAAAAATTAAGCACCGATTTCCGAGACGAGAACATCGTGTACCAATATAGTGTATGGCCGTCACGTTTTTCCGCGTGTATACAAATCAAGTAGGGTATATTTCGCTAATTTTTTTTTCTGCCTGTCGCCGCTCGCGGTATTATCATAACAATATCGTCGGCTCGATGTCGCGGGGGCGAACCGCCGCAGTGTTTAGCGCTAATTAACATTCAAGGAGGTCGTCGTCGACCGCGGCCGTATTGTCGACAACGCGCCGCGGCGAGAAATCTCCTCCGAGGCCGGAGATCGCGGGGAGAAGAGCTGTATTATCGTACAATATTACACGTTATACAGGGTCAATGAAAATGATTCGTCCGATTAAAATTAGTTTGCCTCCTATTCGGATCCCGTGATGATTCTCGGCGGGATACGCGTCAAAGAGGCCGTGTACCGTTGCCATCGACCCTGGATCACGAACTGTAAAATATAATCGAACAGCGACTGAGAGTTAAGATAAAGCTGTGCTAGAAATATGGAATGAATTTGACCACCGCGACCGGACGTTTTTCGTGTGTGACACGCAAAGGAACATTACCGTATATAGGAGGTATACCTAACATGTTTTTCTTTAATTCATAACGCACTCGTCTAAAAGATAAAACTGTACGTAGACATTCGAAATCGGGGATGAATCGTTGTGAATATAACCCCGTATTATGCGCGTATAAGAGGACCATAACCACGCCGATCACGTGCCGATGATTTAACCCCAAACGGCGAACGGGCGCATGTATAGTTGTGTTAACACTCTCTCGCTTTTATTATATTATAAAGACCCTTTAGACAGTCCAAACCGACGATCCCTAGATTCTCGCGAACAGACTTAACCGTGTGTACACACACGCGTGCGACGAACTCCGGTTTCCGTTTTACTTCATACGCTGTTGACGTCTGCTGCACCATTCTTTCCCGTCTCGGGGCTAGACGACCTGTAAAGCGTATTTTTTTTTTTACAAATTCACTTTATCGTAGAAAAAAGTTTATAAAAAGCCGGGATCGCTCGAGGGTAGTTTGACGCGGAGTAGAGACTACGCTGTGGGTCACTAGTTTAGAATAGTTGCGGTTCAAACGCATATTGTTTCATCATGTATGAATGCTCAGATGCCTATAATATACGTCCTCGTAAAAAAACAAATTTAACAATAAAAATGGATCGAAAATTCCGAGAATCAAGAATATTTAAATGGCGCGTGAACAGTTCAAACCGTTTTTTGACCATTGTTTGAGGAGTCGATACGATTTTAGTATCAATTGCATAAAAGATCCGTCGGACTGAACGAAATATCGTTTGAAACATTAACCACATTATATTATATTGTACAACATCAATTAAACTAATCGAAATTGGAAATAATTAGCTACAATATTGTTCTATATAAAATAGCGAAGCTTTAAAATTCGGTATCTCAGTCTAATTGAATCATTTTGAACATTTAAGGACGTTTACAGTAGGCACTCTAAACTGACAGTAACGTGCAAAATTTAAGTGAGTTTTCATCATTTTTTGGCTAAATCGTAGCAAAAATCATGTTTCGACGAAATCAGTCCAATAACTAAGCAAAAAAGTCTGTTATTGTTGTTTTATTATAATGGTCCGTTTATTTTCTGTAAACATGACAGTACACCATTTGACAAAACGTGTTTTTGAAATACTAGAAAAAACGATACTGGTTCCCTAACAAACCATTTATTTTATTCAACGCTAATAAACTCAATAAAAAGTACGTATAAAACGCGTAATAAATATATTTTTTAGATTTTTCCAATAGTCCAACGCGACTTTGTACGCGTTTTTACCATGCGGAAATGATAATTTGATGTAAGAATTATATTAATATGCAGTTAATATAGTTTAATTTTTATTCTGTTTATTTATTTAGTTTATCTTGGAAACGTAATAACGTATAATAATATGTAATAAAATGTAATCGATGAGAAAAATCGTTTAAATATGCTTGAAATTTTTAACCACCATCACCCAATTACTTTTATTTTACGGATTTGGTTTTGAATTCGCTCGTTTAATCTCTTTCAATACTTTTTTCTCCAGAAAAATAGCACCGTTTTTACTAATAAATTAGAATTTAATTGAACGCGTGAGTATCATAGTTGAGCGTACGCATGATAAATTACAGTATCGAGGAAAATAAAATCTAGAGTCATAAACTTTTATACCCAGAACGTTTATTTTAAATTGCATGTCAGTTTACGTCGTAATCCATTCCGATATCAGATCAATCCGATGAATCTTATTTCAGTTAACATTACCGGATTATCTGTAGCCCTTGAAGTTTCCTCCTCTTTGCGGCAGTTTGGATGAGTGTATTCATCGATGTGTATACTTTTTAATTATAATTTTTTAGACGGCGACAGAGCGTTAAAACGATAGTTTTAATTAAAAACAGGGGAATTATAAATAATAATATCTTTCAAAAAAAAAATAATAATAATAAATAAAAATAAAACAATCCGAACACCCTTCCGACGGCAGCGGTTCTTTCTCCCGGAATCAATGTTTCTTATCTACCCATTCAGCACAGTCGGCGCCTTTTGTGATCGCTAACGCAAAAAAAAAAAAAAAAGTCTATCTCTTATTTCTTTTGTTTCAAACGGAGAACAAAAGATGAGAACTCCTCTGACGATGTAATAAATATTATGAGCTAAAAGGAAATACATTTGTGAAAAAAAAAACTACAGTTTAGCTTTTCCGTTTCAGACGGAAACAAATGTCCGACGCCGGGATGCACCGGTCAAGGCCACATAACAGGACTTTACACACACCATAGAAGGTAACTTATTAATAGTCAATTATACACTGGGTTAAATCTCGTATGTACACCTGTTCAGTGGGTCATTGTTTGTATTTTTCTGCTCATACATGCAGCTTATCGGGATGTCCCCGCAAGGACAAGGTGACGCCGGAAAGTGAGTATATTGCATAAAAATAATACGAATTAACTTAACGATCGTTTATGAGATCACAACAACAAGCAATATCGCGATATTTCAATGAACAATACCAACGTTTCGGACAACTTGGACGTACGCTGGGGGTAGAGAGCTGATAAACACCGTATTATTTACACCCTCCTTTCGATCACACCGAAGCTCGTCGCATGCAACAACATTGTACGCGCGTGTACCGCTATAAAAGGTCACAAACAGCATAATCCTGTAGCGTACGTAATTATTGTTTTGTAGCATTATTTTTTGTCCGACCATCACCTCACACTCTCTACCCCTTTTCAATCCTTCTTGTCCTGTTTATTTTATTCAACGTCTGTCGTTAATTTGACTTCACGACGAAACTCAAAAGTGCTGTTTGTTCGTGGTATATTAGCGTGTTGCATGTTGCGATTCCTTCGCACTTGTGTAATATTTGTAATATTATCTTGCCAGTTCTGGCCTTGCACGAAACCATTCTAAAGTGTCCCACTCCCGGTTGTAACGGCCGGGGACACGTGAACTCGAACCGAAACACACATAGAAGCCTATCGGGTTGTCCAATCGCGGCGGCCAATAAACACGCGCTGAGAGAACGGCAGAAAAAACTATCGCAACGTCACATCGCCGTCCTAACAGGTATTCTCCCAGCTCCTTCTCTCCCCCCCGTCCCCCCCTCATCACTGCTCTTCGCTTTATTAAATGTCAGCAATCTACTCTCAGCAGCAAAATTGATCGATGATCTTGAGTTTAACTGTAACACGTTTTTGAATATTTCACTTTTGAACTATTGTTAGTAGACCAAAATATTATACATGCATTTTGAAAATCTAGTAAAGAGCCCGTAGCGCGCTCTTAACTGCAATACGTGATTTTCGTTTTTATCGATTTTCAGTGTGCAACAACGACGAACTCGATCAGCAGTACAAGCACATGGACAACATGAAAGATCACATGTACCAGCATATGAGTGGCCATTACGGTAACCACTGTGGTGGTGGTGGTCCGCCCGTTCGGTCGCCCGAATACTTGACGACCGCCTCGTACTACGATTCGACCGTGCAACAAGTGCAAGGTGCCAAAGCGCTGGTGAAACCGACAAAAATATTGCAACACTGTAAGGAGGACTTGAGCGACATGGACGACGAGAAACCGGACGCGAAACAGTTACGTCTGAAGTCCGAGATCGGATGCTGCGGAGACGGATCGACTCCCGGGCCACAGGACGTGGACACCATGACGATCAAGTCGGAGATGCACTCCGCCGGTTCGTGTCGCTCGGTGACGCCCCCGTGTAGCCAACGCACGCCCATGACCGTGCCCTCGTCGTACGATCACTGTCACGATTCCAACTCGTCGTCCATGTCAGGCAGCATGGACGCCATAAACCATCATCAACAACAGCAACAAATCCAACAGCACGGAAACGGCGGCATGTCCGCCCTTTCGCCTCATCAACAGCAGCAGCAGCAGCAGCAGCAGCAGCAGCAGCAGCAACAGCAGCAACAGCAACAGCAGCAACAACACGGTTCGTCCGCGTCGTACATGATGATGGACAGCAACGCCAGGCTGCAACACAGGCCGTACGAACCACACCATATCAACGGCAACGGCGGCCAACAAGACATGTACGGTAGACCGACGGCGTTGCAGGCTGCTGCTGCTGACCGCGGATACGCGCTGTCCAACATCAACCGTCCGTCCCCGTCGTATTCCTCCACCGAGATCCCTGCGAGGGCGTCGTACGACCACGTCCGGCCGCCGTCGTACCCGTCTCCGTTGAACGCGGCCGTAGCCGCCGCCGCGGCGGCGGCGTACGCCGATCGGTACGAGTCCGATCAGCCGTGCCAGCGGTACGCGACCGAGTACGGAGACGGCTCCGCCATGTACCAACCGCATCAGATGATCATGAAGCCCGAACAGCCCGTGCAGATGGACGATGCCATCGAACCGCCACTTTATCCGAGGTAATAACGTAGACGGCGTGATAATCTTTTTTACGTCAACGACAAAACGTCGCAGACGCCTACCCCCGTCAGCGTAAGACGACGGCACACGAGTGAACGGAAACGATCGAAAAACCACCGACGAACGAAATTTATCGTAACGCATACGTGTACTAGCTCTCGAAAACATAACAATACAATTTCCACTTCACGTTCTACCCGAATCTAAAACTTTTTTTTTAGAAAAATTTACTGTTCTCGCTGGTTTTTATCGTCGTTTTTTTCTTCTTTTTTTCCCCGCCCTCGTAGACCGCTGTACCAGTACGATGGAGTGACTCCGACCACGTCCGCCGGCCCGGTCATTCAGCCAGGTTTTCCCACGGCGGCGGCGATCAATTTGTCGGTGAAGTGTATCGCCGCTGCCGCTGCGAGTACCGGGATGAAGCCACTTCCGTTACCGCTGCCGCTCACTCGGTCGCCGGGTACGGTGTCCGTCATGGATCTGTCCACGTCCAGCGTGACCTCGACGAGCCCACAGGTTAGTTTTTTGAATCGTACAGCAAAATGTACGGCTTGATCGCTATAACCACGTATTGTGCGGTACACCACCAATAATTCATTCGATTGCGTCTTAACTGACTTTTGCGCAGACCGTCACGTATTCGAACAGCCTAAGCCCGAACAATTACGCGGGAACCGCCGCCGGACACCGCACTAGTCCGAACACGTCCACGTCCGCGAGTCCGCAGGTGGTCACCCAGGCGCCCAGTCCTCAGGGACAGACATTAGACCTCAGTGTCAACAGGTACGACGGTGTCGTTTGCGACGGTTCGCAATAATACGTTTCACGAACGTTTACAATCATTCGTCCCCGTTACAGGGCACCCGGCAGACTTGTGTTTCCTGGCGGAGCTCCTAACGGGTACAGCCGAGAGTCCACGCCTGAAAGTGGAGGTTCCCATTACATTGACCACTACAGAGACGTCAACGGTAAGCACCCGCCGTCGAAAGTTAACCGTTCGGGGTCCAATGTTATGCTAGAAAAAAAAACGGTTTACGTCATAGATATCTATAGATATAACCAGCTATTGTAGATTACTGCTCTGTACATACATACGCTCGTGAACAAAAGTAGTAAAGTCTAAACCGTCGAAAGTTAGGTCGATTAGTCAAATGTATTATTATGACACTTCGTGTTTTTGTTTCAGTAAAATATCGAGACAACGTTTTTTAAACACATGGTCACACGGTTTTGAAATGTTAAAAATAATTTTGCTTGAAAAATTCATACACGTTCCTTAAGGATTTTACACGAGCCGAATATATAGGTACAACAGTCTTTGAACTTTTGTAGTTTCCGAACATTATCGACGTCCATTTGATATTATGTTCATTAAAAAGACGCAGCTTATTATTATAGTTATAACAGCTAAAACCACTAACGCTATGTTTTGAAGTACGAAGAACTTGGTGGTGGGATATTACGATACGAAGTATGTCTTTGTATTCGTTATTGCTATTTTTTAAGTGGAATATGCTCACAAGTTACTCAACTGGCGGCTCAAGTTTCAAATTTGTTTTATCATTCAATATACGAATTCGCAAAAAGTGCAAAAATAGAGATCATAATACTTTTTAGCCGATTTTTGAGAGAACACTCGCTTTGTTACAACAGCCGGCTGCGAGCAGTCCGATATTTAATTTCTCATCCTGATTGACACACGGCGTAAAACGCCCGCACGTGATTGCAGCGCCAGTGTAACGACCACACGAATGTCGCGGTGATTTATAATTAATATATCACGTACACAGACGACGTTTCGCCGAGGATTTCGTCTCTAAATAACCTAGAAACATTTGAGACCTATAAAATGATTCGCGCTACACCGTCTGACGACTAATATTTTATTTTCACACACACCCCGAGTCTGAGCAGCGTGCCTGTATTTTGATGTGGCAGTGCTCGAATTGAGAGAGTAGGTACCCCTTGGTTTTTACAAAATATTTTAGCGTATCCCTTCAAATTTACTTCGCCTTGTACAGGGAAATCGGAACGCTCGTAAGCGATCAACAACATCTCCCTTCCAAAATTTTTTTCAATTCGACCACTCACTTTTTTTTGAACGTTCGTTCACACAATCCGTTACGTATATTCTGAACAACGAGTGTTGAAAGATCTCTTTGTTTTTCTGACAGAATAAAGAAACCTCCCATCGAAGGCACTCTGACAGTTAGTTAATTACAATCGCGATAAAACTATCGAGGTGTTTTTACAATGTTCGGGTATTTTATTTCAGGCGAGTGTTTCTCTGCACCTTTTTAATCGTTTTTAATGATTACCGTGGGGGGATGTTTGCTGACGCGAGGGTTTTTTTATTAAAAGATTTGAACGGTTTCTGAGGTTTAAGTTGAATCGTTCGTAGAAGGTCTTAGCCACGGAATATGTTATGGCGAGATGCAGAGTTGTGTAGTGTCTGAGCTCTAAGCTAATAATAGGGGGTGCTTTTGTGCATAGCGCGGAGAGGGTTCGGGATTGCAAGCGCTGTGTTCGATATCTTTGCAGGACCCCGCCGCGTAGTCGTTCCATCCGTATCGGTTTAACAAATAGCTTGTATTTTGGTTGACAATTCGACACGACTGGCGTTTTTATTCGCGTGTATTTTGTTCGCCGTACAGGTTACACGTCGCTCAGCCCTCATCCCGGTTATCCTATGCCAGAGTACGCGAACGGTTACTCAAACACACCGTACAGCGCGTCGGCGTACTCGTGCGGCTACTCGGCCGGCGCTTACCAACAAGGGGCGCCGCCCAACGGTTTCTCGCAAAACCCGTGTTACAGCATGCCTCCGCCACAGCAAGACAAACTCTCGGTGTCATCCAAAGACGACAGGTGGGTTGTATTGTAGTGATGTCTTCAGCCACAGGAACCTATGCGTGTTCGTGTGGTGCGTCCATGATTAGTTATTAAGTTTCAGGGCCGGCAAAAGGTATTACGGGCACTTTCCCGTGGGTAGCAGATTTCTGTAAAAAAAAAATTTTTCACTTTTCAGTTTCAGGAAATTTATGAAAAAACTATCGACTTGAAATATTGACTTGTATAGTGCTGCTGAGTTGTTAATTTTTTTTCCCGCGACTCTTTAGACAGCGGGTATTTCGTTTGCTCGAAAAAATATTTGCCCTGGACATAAGTCCGAAACCGGCACTGTAGAGTCTTCTCGCGTACTAACCGAACGAGGGACGACAATATAACACGAGGATATGGGTCCGGTTTTATGGTCATCACTGTAACTGAAAGTTGTTTTATATTTTCTTAGCTAGACCCCGCGAAATCGGTTCCCAGACACTGTATCAAATATGTATTCTTTTTTTTTTAATTTTAATTCATACACAATACGACAAACGCCAATCGGCCTCGAATAGAAATATGTAATGGATAACAAAAGTAACTATTCTGACAGGATAAAATTGGTTAAACTATAATTAATAATTATCACGATACCTATCTACATATTATGGTCTACATGCATGTATATGGTGAATCCAGGAAAGCTAAGGAACCAGCTATTCTGAATTCGATTAATCATCCGATGGATATCAGAGATGGTTTTGAACGACCGAATAATCGTCCCGTACAGAACGCGCCGACGCATAGTACAAAACAAGCAATCGAATACGCGGACGAAAGTTAAGCGAAGAGACGTGTAAGCGACCAAAGTCTTTCACTTGGGTTTCTTCGGACCACGTAATAATCGAACAATACCGTCTCACGTGTGATTGACGTAAAGACATTATTAGTCCTGTTACATCGTCGTGTTGCACATGAAGCCGAGTGATATTCAAACCTAAAATAGCCGATAGGCACCTACATTTTGTACAATTCAAAATTCAAATAAGCCCGCGTTGACAAAAGTGTTGCGCGGACAAATTTATATTACGTTCGTGGTCACACTGCAGCAACCGTGTCCAACACAAACGTGATAACGCCATATCAATATCACTCGCTCGCTTACAATCAGCTTCAATCATGCTTACAAGTTTAAACGTTTACATCTTCAATCTTGCGAGTTGCACAATTTTCATAGATTATTACCATTTATCGTAAACACACGTTTATCTTGGGTGTTTTCTTCCAGTTCAATAGTAAATCATCCTTTTTATCGGGTACCTACCTTACTCGTCGCGTCAAATAATAATAATATACGTCCTCTCCGTTTCGGTTTTGGTAAAATAAAGATGTCCGATAGTGACGGTAGAGATTCTTCAGACGAACAAAACTTTTTGAACTGTTTGTCCAAGCAACACGTCGTTTTGCCAAAATGTTACGTTTTACAAGCGATCGACTCGATATTACAGCCGGAAACAACAAAACCGGACGACGAAGAAGCAAAGAGTGATGCGGAGGTGGCCGCTAAAGCCAATAATCATTCTAGTTATTGTATGGACAAGTCGCTCTTTCCAATCTTTGGCGAGTCAGTTTTGAACAAACAGCTTCGCAGAGAAAAATATAAACACAGTCTGTTACCGATCATGAGCGAGATGCGGCACTGTTTGTTGGCCGGCGACTGGGACGGTTACAAGGAGCTGTTGTTGATTTTGTTCAAATGTCCCAACTTGTCCGAAGGTAGAATCGTGTTCTGTATTCGATCGTGTTTCGTTTTACTGTTCAATCATCCAAAGCGTACAGCTGAGATGTTGGATAATTTCATAGCGTGCTGTTTGAGGATAAACGAACAGTCAAAAAGGATACAGTATTTACAAGATTGTTTCACTCTCAAAACAAGTTCAGCGGGTACGTCCACCAGTAACGCTCAAATCGGTAACAATGAAAACGACTCTGAAGAAGAAGAAGAAATGTTTTTTAATTCGGATTTCAGTTCAGATTAAATATCGTGTATCGATTAGGTATTACATTTTTAATATTAAATATATTTATTTTTTATTAACTGTATACCTAGATATTGTAAATTTTTATTTTTTAAAGATGTTATTATCAATGAGTACTTTTAAGTTTTAGGTAATTAGTACAATATAAAAGCCATAGTATTTACAGTTATCAACAATTAAACAATTCTAAATATGAATTTTTGTTTAGAAATTAATTAAAATGTAATAAAGTAGTAACATGACTGAAAATATCCAGCTGCTGTTGTAGGTATAAGACTTTTGAGCATCCTTTTAACACAACCATAGAAATAAATAGTAAATAAAAATATGAACACAATCTAGTAACTTTGTCAAACACAAATTAAGTGATAGAGCTTTATACTAATTTAGACTAAAACTGTATATAGTAATATAATCATCTAGGTAATTTCACATGTGGTCAATTAAGAATTAAATTCCATTAGTATGTAATTGTTTTTTTTTTCGATAAGATATGTATGAAGTAGTCACATTTTCTTCACAATATCCCTATATTTTTATTTATTTATTTTTTCTAAAAATAGTCAAAAGGTTTTTAGAATAAGTAATATTAAGTAATAATGGTAAAAGAATGTTACTACTAAAAGGTATAAGGCAATGGTTAAGAAATAATAAAATATATAGATGGTAGATAGTAATATCTTAAAAATTAGATACCAACTTGTTAGATACGTGTCATGATTATTTATCTTGTACAATTTTTAAATTAAATTTTGAAACTCCGTTAATTTATAATTAAAAGTTAAAACATTTATCCTCTTAAACAAAATTTTATACATTTTTATTATTTGCATACTTATTCTTGATTTTTTTTTTCTGTAGCATTTCAGTTTGTGCTAGAAGTGATCGTTCTTCATCACAGCCTGGAATATCTTCAACGCATTCACAAGAACTAAAATGTCCGACACCCGGTTGTGATGGATCTGGTCATGTTACAGGGAATTATTCCTCTCATCGATCTTTATCCGGATGCCCTCGTGCCAATAAACCAAAGAGTAAACCTCGAGATGGCCAAGATTCTGAACCATTACGGTCAGTATTTACCACTGTTAAAAAAAACTATAAAACTGATCATAGCTAATAAAAAAAAAAAAAATGTTACAGATGCCCTATACCTGGATGTGATGGCTCTGGACATGCTACAGGCAAATTTTTGTCTCACAGAAGGTAAATAACTAATACTTTTTTTTTTTACATATTGTTCATAGATTTTATAAAATTTTATTTTTAGTGCGTCTGGCTGTCCAATTGCTAACCGCAACAAGATGCGTGTTCTTGAAAGTGGAGGAACTGTTGAACAGCATAAAGCCAATATAGCCAAACTGCAACAACAGCAACACCATCACCAACAGTCCGAACAGACTATCTGTGAACCTTCCCACTTAAATACCAGTCCATTCCTTCACCGTAGCGCGCCTGCTCTCAGTGTGTGCCATCCATCTACGCCTAATTTAGCTTCTGGCAAGAAACCAATTCCAACAAACGCAGCTGATTCGTTGTATCATCACATGTATGGATCAAAACAAATCCATAATGGTAAGAATAGTGTTCAGATTTTCTTTGTCTGGTAAAATTGTGGGATTCTTACAATTTGTTTAAAAGGCAATACCTAACAATTTTGAGGTGGAGAAAAGGTAAAAAAGTTGTGGTTTTTAGATTGTAATATTGGGAACGGTGGTGAAGATCTGTTTACTTTGGATGCTGAAATAACAGAATTGCAGCGAGAAAATGCACGCGTCGAATCCCAAATGTTGAGATTGAAGACAGACATCAATGCTATGGAAGCTCATCTTCGGCTCGGGGATAAGGTAGGCCCAAGGTAGTGTCAATCATTCCAAAAAAAAAAATTAAAAAAATACTGTTAAAAAATAGCCATCGTACACTACAGTAACATTCCACAATTTTACCGCCTTAAATATTAAGTAATTGTAACAACCTGATATTCTTACATGTTTATAGGAAACACCAATCTTATCTCAACGACCAAGTTCCCATTTGAATGGGTATTATGAAAACCTGAGAAACAATATGATGTCACTTTTGGAACAAGTGCGTTGCCCTGATGGCCAATCCGGATCTGAAAAGACCCAAGAACATTTCGATAGTTATCTGACCAAGTTACAAACGATGTGCAACAACCCAAATTCTGAATACGTGACCTACAACACTTTGACCTCATCCACAACAGATGACAACCGTCCCCTCTACGATACAGTTAAATCAACTATACAAGACTACAATGTTTTACCGCCTACAGCGATATAAAATGAGACCAACATTAACTATACTCAGCAATCAAACTGAGTACTTTGCAAACATCATTTAATGACTCGTGTTGTATTTTGTTGAATCGTATGAACATAATATTATATACGCATGTAAAAATAGTATTAAAATTGTTAAATAGAACATAAACGATTTTCATTTGGGACTAATTGACCAGATTTTAGTAGAAATTTGTACTTATTTAATTACATTATTATTATACAATCAGTTATTATAATTACCATTTTATAGGCATAAACAATAATTAATATTCTGTTAAATGTAATATTTCTATTTCAATGGTTTTTGTTTCTGTGTCATATTTATGATAAAATAATAATATGTGCAGTCACTTTTTTTTTTAAATGAAAACATATTTCAATTAAAATATTAATAATATGTTAATTTTGTTCGATAGGTTTGTGTGCATATTAACTATGTATTTCTTAAACATAAAAAATAATTTGTACATAAAGAAAATGTCCTTTTTATTGTTATTCCCAGTAATATTATAATAATATTTAAATTGGTCGACTTACTCTGTTCCTTATTATACTATTATTATTATTATTATTATTATTATTATTATTATTATTATTATTATTATTATTATTATTATTATTATTATTTGCTTGTGTAGTCTCTTTTTAAGTTTTTCTATTTAATTGACTGTATTATTTTGTTTATTGTTCTGTGTATTAGTTTATAGTTATAACATGCATTAATTTTGTTGATTTATTGTTTTGTTAAGTTACTGATTAAGAACTGTTAATTTTTATGAAACCCCTAAGTTGAGTTTTAACCTTTTTTTTTTCCTAATGTATTATATATTGAACTGTATGCGCCAAATATCAAATGTATAATGATAATTCTTACGCAATACACAAAAATAATGGGTTAAATTGTTTGTCTTATTGATTTCTTTTTTACTTACCTAAGACATTATTAATTGATTTTGTGTATATTATATACGGAATATATTATTATATTGTGTATATATTTTATACGGATGAAAAATATGACGATGAACTAAAAAATAATATTACTTGTTAGTTATTATAAAGTATTACTTCTAAGTTATTTTGTTATCAGTGTATTTATATAGAAAAGGGCGTGTACATTTTTAACTAATTTTTTATCTGTCGACAAAAATATACACTTACTATTAAAAAAAAAAAAGTCGGGATCACTCTAGGTTGCGTTGGTAGTTTGACCGAGTTACGACTACTCTTTGGGTGGATCACTTTGGTTTGGAAGTTGTGGTTAAAAGGTATTACTTATTATCTGAAAGCAATGATAAATCATTGCATTCAAAAGAACAATTCTGAGCGGGCTTAGCTATCTAGTATAAATGTTGATAAAAACCAAATTTAACAAAATCGAAATAACATCTTTTTTTAGATTCAGAGTGCAGCGAGGAATGTATTGTTTTTACAATGATATTTTTTTCCTGTGAACAACTTTAAGGGTAGTAAAAACGATCCGGTTTTTTAAGTTAATACCTTTTCTGAAAAATCTGTGGACTCTGATGGTTGGTACGTTAAAGGGTATCAAATTTGAAAAAGTTAGGATAAAAAAATTAAGATAAAACTTTAGACATTACAGCCAACGAGTTTTTTGACATAATTGATTTACGAAGGTAATTCGGAAAGTAAGGTTCCCATATTTTTTTCATATTCAAAACAATGTTTATTTCTTAAGTGTTATACATTGTTAGAATCGTTGTTTCATACACTATTTTTCCACATAATCACCTCCTAGTTCTATGCATTTTTTCTGTCGAATAATTTACTTTTCAAAACCTTCGGCATAGTCCTCCGCCACCAGCTCGTTGAGGTATTTCGTCACAGCTTCTTGAACTTCAATATCGCTTCCGAAGCGCTGTCCAGCAAGGTGATTTTTGAGTTTTGGGAACAGGTGGAAGTCACTGGGGGCTAAGTCGGGGCTGTAGGGGGCTTGGGGGACAATATCCCAGCCAAATTTTTGGATCAGGGCCTGGGTTGCACGAGAAGTGTGTACCCGCGCGTTGTAGTGGTGTAACCAAACTCCTATGGTCAGTTTCAGGCCCCTTCGACGATTTTGGATAGCCCTCGTGAGCTTTTCAAGGGTTTCGCAGTATCGTAAGGAGTTGATTGATGTACCTTTCTCCATAAAATCGACGAGAAGCACACCGCGACGGTCCCAAAAGACTGTCGCCATGACCTTTCCTGCTGACTTCGTCACCTTGAACTTTTTTTGCTGAAGGCGAGGTTGGGTGTTTCCATTGTTTAGACTGTTGTTTTGTCTCGGAAGTGTAGTGGTGGCACCACGTCTCATCCCCCGTAACAATGGCGGCGAAAAATTCCTCCTTATTGGCCTCAAATTCGTCCAGAAACTCCTGGGCACGGTCCACGCGCTGCTGTTTGTGGTCTGCTGTCAGCATGTGAGGCACCCACCTCGCACAAACCTTGTGGTAGCCCAACGTTTCGGTCACAATTTTGTGCATCGTGGTTTCACTGACGTCTGGAACCCGAAGAGACAACTCCTTCGTCGTTAGCAAAATGCGCTGAACTTTCGCCACAACTTCATCAGATGTTGACGGGCGACCACTTCGCGGCTCGTCGTGAACGTCGGTGCGGCATTCAGTGAACTCCCTGCACCACTTTCGGACATGTTGAACACTAATATATTTTTCACCATAAACGTCCATTGTTAGTTGGCGATAAATTTCGATAGGTTCCACCTTCTTCGCATGCAGAAATCGAATCACTGCGCGGACCTCACACCTGGCAGTGACGGCGATCTTGAGCTCCATCGCGTTTGGCTGCTGAGCCGGTACTGACGGTGTTAGCGGTGCGTTCAAGGTCAGAGATTGTGGAGGGGGGCAGTGTTGTCGGATTTCGCCTAGCGTCAACCGTTCGGAAGTCAGAGCATAGGGAACCTTATTTTCCGAATTACCCTCGTAGTTTTTGTCCATAACTTCCAAAATAATTATCGGAACAAACTGAAACTTTTACACAGTACTAAAATAAGTAAGATTGGTTCAAGTTTCTCACGTAATTTTGAACATTTTTGAGCTAAACATAGAACTTGAAAATTTATGAAAATTTCCATTTTTTTTTTTTTTTTTTTTTTTATAGTTTTGAAACTTTAATAAAAAATGCCGACATACATATATGCTACAAAAACATTTTGAAAACATTTTTTTAATCGTTTTAAGTTGGAAAACTATTGAAAATTGGTCATACCTTTGACTTATTTTTGGGAAAAAAATCGTAACTCCACAATATTGTTATTTAAGATATCAAAAAAATCCAACTAGAAGATTCTGAAAGCGTATAAAAAAAAGTATTGAAAAACGGAGTTAGTTTGAAATGAAATGAAATTACGCACTGTTGTGCAATGTAAAAACTCCTCAAGTAATGGTCCAAAAGGTTTAAATTTTTCTCACATTATTTAAATTAATATTTTTTATACGTGGATACAACTTTCAGAATTTTCGGACCATTTTTAGTGTAATTCTAATAAAAATATTTTGATTTTGATTTGGTTTTTACCAGGACTTAGAATATTAGATACTTGAGTTCACTCAAAATCCTTTTTTCAAATTCAATGATTTATCGTGTATTGTGTACGTTTGATTTTTTTAATCCTTATAGGTGGTCGAAAAAAAATGTTATTGAAAAAACTCTACAAGTTAGAGAGGTTTAAATTTTCTAAAAAGTATGTAGAATAATGTTCTATTTAGTCTACAATTATTTTATTTATGCACACGCAATTTTGTTACTACCACTTTTAATAAAAAAGAAACACAGAATACCCTATCTCAAAAAGGGCTTAATATAAATTAGCCCCCCCAACATTTTAAATTTAGCTCTTCAAATTGAGCCTATGGTGGATAACTAGTTTGATGTAAAGTATACACAAAACTTTCAGGCAATTGCTTGTAAAAACTACGATGAACTCGGTGACTTAAATACACAAAAAGTTTTAAAATTTAAAGTTTTATATTTGACTGGAATGGTTTTGAAACCCATATGACGCTTCAAATTTATCCATTCAAATTTCAAGGATTTAATACCAAAAATTATTAGTACCTACCCATCCTAAGGAAATGTGAAAATTTCAAGTCGTTCGGAAGAGTTTGGGGTTTTTTTTTTGTTCTCGTACCAAATCTTGGAAAATAATAAAAAAAATTCCAGAAAACTTTCCACGCCATTGAAATTTTAAACTCTTTTGCGAGATGATCTTTCCTCCCTTATAGACAGTTACACAGACACATTAAGAACTTCCAGACGTATACGACCGCCGAATTTATATTACATTTCGTCAGTCAGCTTCACCGCGCGTTCATGCTCACTACTACCTAGCCTATTATGCAGCTGTGCTATTAATAACAGCTTTTCTGATCATTTTTTAAACATTTTAAGTTTTAACTTTACAGTAATAATTCGACAGTATTGAATAGATGCGCCTAAATTATTATAGTGTGTGCTGGAGTTTTACCGTTCAAGTCAGTTGAACGAACGCTGCAGACATCGCAACGTAATAAACAGCGGAAGTGCAGTCAGTATCGTCGTCAAACGATAAAATATGTATTTACAATAAAAGTATTAAATTCGCTTTTATCAATATTATTATATACTTATTGATTTTAGTAAACATTCAAGGCGTGTCCACAAAAAAAAAAAAACATTTTCTGATAAACAATATTTTCGTATAATAAACATTATTACGTTATGTTTGTTTGGATAGTTTTTATTTTATTACGATTTACATAATAAGGCTCACACATTTTTATCTTTTTTCCGAGTGTAAATACACGCTGCAGTTCTCATGTTCATGTTTGTTATCGTTTTATTTTCATTTTTTTTTTTTTTTTTTACATTTCTATACGTATTGTTTATTACGTATTGTAGGTTTATCATTTTTTATTACAAATATTACAAACATAATATTACTTTTTTTCCACGGTTACCATCGTGTCGACATACTACGACGATATTTTCAGTTAAGCGCGGCTTTGTCTGTACGCAGCGTGTTATAAAAAAATTTTAAAAACTTTGCACTCAGATTTCCCTCGAGTTCTCGAAAAAAAATTCTATTTTTTTTTTACGCGATTGTGTAGTTGTCGTACTATTTTTAATTTCTTGTTTTATTTTTACCGCGCAAACGGTCACATAGAAATAATAATAATAACATATACAATATATTACGTTGGTTAGTGCGTGTTGTTCGGAGAGTCGCCGTGTACGTCGTGTGGGCACCAGTCGAGTTAACGATGATTTGCAGCGCATCGGACTGACAGATTTTTATTGTGTGTGTCAATCTTTTCGCCAATAAAATCTATTTTACAATCGTATTTTAAAATTTAAAATAAAACGTACACGCGATATTGTAATATTATTTTGCTGCTCTTCGTTATCATTCGCGCGAACGCACTACGCCCGTGTGGATTGCAGCTCACTATTTTTTTACTGCAGTGTTATACTAATATCATAAACCATTATTATATTACGTGATCTTTGTCGCCGTTAAAATTTGAGTTTCGATCGCGTCTCGTCGTGAAAGAACAATAATAATTATCGTATAGAGGAACTATTTTTAGCGCCGGTCGATCCGTTACAGTTTTCAGATTTTGAGCAAAATCGTGTGTTTTTCTGCCGATTTCCATAACGCGGCGATGAGGTGCACACACATATTATATACGACGTGAAATAAGATCAATATCATAATATAGTAATTGTCAATTGGTTGTATAGGTGTGTATATATATGTATTGTAAAACGTATTACGACTTCATATACCTAATATAGATGCACTAAAAAAAAACCTTGAATAACGCTTTTAATAACTCAAAAAAAGCAGCTGGAAAAATGTATCTCACTAACAGTCTTACAATCCTAAAAAATATTGAAAATAATTTTATCTCAAAAAACACAAAATATCGATTTGTTAAAGTTGTTTTGAAAAACCACAATTGACATATATTTAGGTACCTACAGTTAAATCAAATTAGTTTTAAACCATTTTAAATGCTGAATTTACAAAAACAATGAAATCCAATACTTATAATTGTAGGTATAATGGTTTTAAAAAACTGTTGTATGTAATAATAATTTAATTTTAATATTTCCGCTGTACAAAAAGTATGGGGGGGAACACATAATTGTTTCTTTGCATGTAGAATCAAATCAAATAATACATTTTATACAGCTAAAAAAAATTTTTTTTCTGTTAAAAACTAAGAGTATTTTTTTTTTAAATGTATAAAAAGTATTTCACTTTATTCATCTCAATCGTTACACTGAACGATTTTAAGGCTTTTTTAATGTTTTCAAATACAAATGATTGCCGGTTATTTGAAAGTATACTTTTGTAAGACGTAAAACTCTTTTCGACATCAACTAGATGTAATATAGATACATAGCGCATAAAAGCTGTATCGTGGTGATACTTTTTATTACAGCCTATGTTGAAACCATTAAAACTAAAAAATTAACAAAGGAAACTGTAGGTAAAAAATTTATTAAAATGCTGAAAAATGCATCAAAATAGAAAAAAAAAACTTTACAAAATGACCTTTAAAATTGGATACTTAAAAAAATTCAAAATAATAGTTTTTGATTAAGATTTGTCGGTGTAAATATTATGTACATGGTTCAAAATTTCTACTAAAAACGCTTACATTAAACAAAACAAACATGCATTTCCCACAAATATTATATTTTTGGGGGCTATTTTGTACGCAGCTACTATAATGATGTCGATTTTTTTTTAATAATGATTTTTCATTTTGTATGATGCACACCATGAATTATTTCGTTTGGATTCAGGACGAAGTACCTACTACCAATCTGCAATGAGAACGTAGTGCAAGCCTACCTACCTTCACGATATTAGTATTCAAAGCAGAAAAATATAATAATCGAAATGGACAGCGTTAGGGCTTGGACTGCTGTTGTTATTATTGCGACCGCGTTTACCGTTTCGAAAGGGTCGTATAGAATCGAATTCGACAAGTATCATAACCACGACGAGATGACTGATTATCTGATGAAAATATCCAAAGAGTTTTCCAACATTTCTTCCTTGTATTCGATTGGAAAGTCCGTTTCAAGTAAGTACATATAATATGAAAAAATAATTTTTATTATACGTACTTATAGATTTAGCTGTGCGTGTCACCTTCATCACTCAAACATTTTTTACATTTAAAACACCTAGCCTTTGACTTGACATTGAAATCACTGATTAAGTACCAATTAAGAAAATATGATAATAGCTGTATAATAAACCTACATGCGTCTTGTTAAGAATTCAATTTTTAAAAGTTAAAGATATTGTGTATGAACTATTTTTTATTGAATATTTTACAGATTCTTTAAATCTACCTATTTTACGCATTTAAGATTGAAATATCATTTCAAATGTTCGTTTCAAACTGAACAGAGTTTAATTTTTTGTTTTCGTTATAAGTTCTTACAATAACAATTATTATTCTATTCAATTTTTCTTATTACAGACATATACTATAAGTTATCACTAAAATGTGTATAGATACACATTAAATATAACGTCAACTTCGTGAGTCAAATTTGTGAAACAAAACCGATGTTTTTAAATTATTGGTAATAATTGTTATTTGACCGTTATAGTTAAAAACGATGCATATTATTTGCAGTATTCCGCCTATAGCTTAGTTTACTTGTGTTCTTTATTTCAATAGTAGGTAATTTAAAAAAGCTATTTTACCAATACGCCATTATTGGTCTTTTTAAAATTTCAGTTAGCTATACCAGTTTTATTAAGTGCTTAGTTTTGTTTTTATTATAACATGTTGCGAAACTGTATTTTAATTATTAATTCTGTTGTTCTTTTAACCTGCTTGTGCCTTAAAAGATCGTGATCTCTGGGTGGTCAAGTTGACGACTGCGACCGAACTTCTAACTGTGCCGAACATCAAAATCGTCGGGAACATACACGGCAACGAGCCAGTTGGTAGAGAAATAATTTTACACATGATTCAGGTAAGAAATATCATACATAGGCTATTTTCAAATTTTTGAAAAATTATTTGAACTTTCGACACATACTATAAAATGCTACTCAGTGCAAAAACATAGTGTAAGCCTTTACTATACTCACACGTGTGAAAAAAAATATTAAAATGAAAAACAATTTTTCAATATCAGTATTTATTGGATAACAATGCGAAAAACACAGTGATAAATACACTATTGCGAACTACCGTCATTCACTTGATGCCGAGTTTGAATCCGGACGGATTCGAAAAGTCCAAACCACAGCCTTGTCCAAATGACGGAATGCCAAATACGGGTTCCAGGTACGTAATTACCTATTGTTATAAACGTGTAAATAAGATAATACACTCGTTTTTTTAGTTAATGCTCATTTTTTTTACTATTTTGTCGATTTAAAACGAATCAAAATAAAACAATTTTATTTTTTTTAAGATTTTGTTATTTATGTTTTTTTTTTTTTTTTTTTTGTCTAACGTATTTTAATTCTAATGCAAAATGTTTTACCAACATTTTGACGCTCCGATATCAGCTAAGTATAAAAATTATACAAAATTAAAAATAGTTTTCACTGTACATCAATGTTATTTATAAGCAATTTTATAAGACCTCTCTTGGCTTTTATAGCCTCCCCTGGTTAGTCTAAACAGCCCCCTTAACTTTTTAAGAATATACTCCGAAAAGCCTATCTCAGGCTCAAACTAAACTCTTCCAAAATTTTTAATTTCAGCTCTTCAAATTGCGCCTATTTTTATAACAATATAAATCGAAATAAATTATTGTGATGAAAACTTTTTCGATTCTTTGCAGATAACCGGTGTTTCGGTTGTATTAATAAACTAATTTTTAAATGATAAACTGTTACTGTTAATGATGTATTATAAACCCTCTAAAATTTACAAACTAACTAGGTATACATAGAAAGAGAATTGCGAAATGTTCAAATCAATTAAGATTATTTACAAAATCGTTCCGAGCAGTAATTTCATTTTTAAATCAACAGTGCCTAACATGGTCTGCGCAATGCTGTTTCAGATATAACGCTTACGGGTACGATTTGAATCGAAATTTTCCGGACGTTTTCAATCCACACAACACGCCATTGCAACCCGAGACCAACGCCATTATAGACTGGATGAAATCCGTTCCGTTTGTCATGTCTCTAGCCTTACACGGTGGCTCGTTAGTAGCGAATTATCCCTACGACGGTTCATACGAAGAACCGCGTAAGTATTAAAATGTAAAATAATATTTTAAAGTTATTAGGTACCATAAAATATCACAGTTAGGTAGTAGATTCACAAACCCGTAAATATAGGTAGGTAGTCATTTATCTTCGATAACCATTTCCCAACTTGGTATAACGTAATTCAATAGACAATAATATAATTCTATCGACCATCAATAATAATAATAATCAGACGTGGTTAAAGTGGAGAGAGACGCAGATGGACTCAGTCCTCCTACCTTTTATCAAATTTTTCGAAACGTTCTCTCTTAAATGTTTTGCTCGTAATTCCCTTTATATTTTTTTCCGATTTAAGCCTCACCGACATACTTTTACTGATCAAAGTAATGTTTAATTTTAATAGTTGCAGATTACTGATCTGCAGATAAACGCGTATAGTTGAAAGTAAACATAATACAATCGAGGAATACATAGCGAATATAAATTCGTGAAAAATATGTAAAATGTTGGGAAATTTTCTAGTGCTTAGTTTATCGAAAAGCACGATTTCGATTATAATAACATAACATTATGTATTATGCAACTTTATTTTACAACAACCAAAACAATATGCCTAAAGAGTTATAAAAATTTTAATGAATTTTTTATTTATAGTTCAAAAAAGATCGAAACTGTTTAAAATTTTTATAACGTGTAATCATCATTATGCGTTCCGATAGTGTACATACGAATTTAAATAATTTTTGTAAAAGTTATGGCCAAAAACGTGTTTATACTGAATATTAAAAAAAAAAACGAAAAAATAATAATGCATAACGTCTATATAAACCGAAATCATATAGTGTGAACCGATTTTCGAAAATTTTCAATGACATACAAATATAAGTTTTGAATCGATATTGAACTAAAGTTTCTAAAATTTTAACTGAAAATTATTATTACTGGTTTAATGAAACAATATACCTTTGAAAATCTACAAAATTACAAATCTCTATAAATCGTTAAACATTTTTCAAAATTTTTTCCGATTTCACACACAAATTTGTTTAACTATTTTAATGATGTGGAAAAAATTAATGTCATTTAGAGTGATTTAGACATTCTGACTTTTTCGTTCTTTGGATTATAACGCTTATAAGTAAAAAAATAATAAAAATTAATAAAAATCATAATATGATAGAGCATTATAATTACTATTGCCCTGTACAAGTAATTACAATATTGTTTTCAGAAAAAAAATATTGTGAAATCTATATAGTCTTCACTGCGCTCGAACTCTAAAACACTGCACATTTTTGTAAAATCAATAGGTTCTCCGCTATATACGCTCGGAATCTAAAAACGGTATACTCGTTACGATTTTGGGCGGGCCTCCAATTTTAAAATTTTTGAAACTGCAACATAAACACGTCAAATGAAATTCGAAAGACTTGGTTTTAGTTGTATATATACCTACGTATGTGCCTATACAGAATACAAAATATTAACGGTTATAAGAAAATATAATATATTACAAACACATTATAAATTTTTATTTAATAATAGTAACAGTCAAGTTGCAGAATTTAAACAAAACTTTACAACTCGCCAATATAGTGGATCTCTTCCAAGCATACGATGATGGTAAAGATATATTTAAGCATACGTATTTCACTCTAATCATGATTACGCACATTTATTTTTCACGCAATGCTCACATCGCACCACGGTTTTATATACTTGTAAAACACACAGATGTATTAATATACAATAAGCATAAACCCGAACAAGGGCTAAGGCACTCGTTTTCTAATTTTGTACTTGTAATTTATATTTTGTACTTTTTACACAGTTCCAGCTTATTTGTATTGTTGAAGTAACAAAAGAAATATGTCTCGAAACAAAAATATATACGTTCCTGCAATAAAATAATCTCAATAACTTATTAACTATCGTACTAGATTCTTTAATTTGTTCAATCATATCGTAGTGATAACCACTTTTACTTTTAAATTTCGTATTCTTGATAAGGTAGTCGATACTTCTGTGTAGATTGTTTTTCTTAAAGTTCCAGTCCGTCGCCAGTGTCTACTGGCCGTACCTATTACTATTCCTGTACTAGGATCCGGTGACTTAGTCCATAGATTTGTAATCAAGCAGTTTGTCAGTCAGTATTTTTTACAGTATTATTAATAACAAGAAAGAACAGCTGATGTTTTGTTCGATCTTATGATGGAACTTAACTATTCAACAGAAATCTATATACCTATAATATTTTGGTTATTTTATAAACCTAGGTACAAAAAAAAATATCATAATATTATAAAATTTATCACAGAAAATCTTATTAGTGTCAAGAGTGTCTTCATTTAAAACAAATAATCTTATATAGTATTTCATGTACGCACAATCGCACATTCGCACCGGACAGAAATCTTCAAAAAATAAATAACAAATTAACCTTTAGCAACGTTTTTTGGCACGTGGTGGTGCAAGTATAAAAAAAAAAAACTTGTAGTGTTTTGAGTCTCAGATGCTATACTAATAAGTAATAACTATGTTGCGGCTTGTCCTAATGTCACTAAATAACTGAGTTGATAATTTTGGATTAGTAACAAGAAAAATCTACTGCGTTGTTTGAAGCTTGCGGGTTCGAGAATACTGTAGTCGTTTAATCTGTAGTAATGCAAACTCATACACTTTAATTTACGGAAAATCAACTAATAAATACCGCTGTAATAATTGTTTCCGTGTGCAAACATGTTCACGGTGTATTATGTATCGCATTGTACCTAATGGTATTTTTACTATTTTTCTTGGACACAGCACACGGTTTCAATCCGACAATCGACGAGAGTTTAACGCAGGACGATGACGTGTTTCGGTTTTTAGCAAAACTGTATGCCAAATTGCACCCAACAATGCACTTGGGTCTAGGTTGCGATGACGGTACGACGTTTAAAGATGGCATCACCAACGGAGCTTCTTGGTATCAAACAATAGGTTAGAATATATGTTTAGTTTTAATATTCATTTTTCATACCCACAGAAGAAAGACTGAGTGGTTTAAAGATCGCGGGATCATTAAAATAATGTATAGTACGAGTATTTTGTCGACTGTATAGTGACTAGCATTATAATTCGATTATAAATAGAAAAACTATTACGATCTAAAGATAAAAAAATGTTTTATGTATTTTATGGTTTTGGCACTTTCATTAAAGTACAGCCGTTATGAAAACCCGTGTTTTGCTCAATGTTTTTTATGTTTAAAAATATTATGTACAGTCGAATCATAAAAACTGCTAAGTAAAATGTTTAACATTCGTAATTTAAAACATCACTTTGAATCATTTAGCAAACACTGCAGTTATTCGCTATAAATTTTAGACAGTAAAAACAAACTAGAAAATGACGTATGTACTTATACTTCTGCATTAATTTATGTATACGTATACTGTAGGTAAATTACCATGAAATTTTTCATGTCAAAATTTTTAAAATATAAATGAGTTGATTTAAGTGAAAAATAGTACCGAAAATTTGCCCCCATTGATCGTTCAAACCATAATGATAGGTCATTACATAAATAATATACCAATTAAATTCGTATGGTAAATTAATAGTTATTTTTTCGCAGGGAGCATGCAAGATTACAATTACGCATGGCACGGTTGCTTGGAAATCACTTTAGAGTTATCTTGTTGCAAATACCCTCCAGCTACATTTCTGGAGACTCACTGGAATGAAAATCTCAAGGTAACTGTGTAACTAATATGCCGCATTTTTTTTTCCTTTTATTTTATTTAAGTTTTGATGTAAATTATAATAATAACTGCACGGTTATCAAATTAGGTATAACAGTATAGGTTCATAACACATAAAAAAGAATTATATCAAATTCAAAGTACCTATCTCAAAATGATGTTTAGGAAATTTGTGTAATATTTTTTTTAACACACAGATGCGGTAAATATGATCACGTATAATTTGAAAAGAAAAATATATTTCGTTTTACTTTTCAAATCACGACGAAGAAATCAACTAAAACTTTTATACCGATACAAATTACAATCGATACTACGTAGTATCTATATATTATTGACTTCAATTAACAACTTGCGATCTGACCTCGGTTTTCATTGTTAAAATTTGACTTAATCTACTCATTATGGAACATATTTCCTCATGACATATTGTACTATTTAAAAATAAAATAATAGTAGTCCCTATGCTCGAATCGGATGTAGGTTACACAAGAGTGAAGTACCGGTAACGTCTTACACTCTGTTTAAAACTATTAAATTATCTAATAAAAAAAAAAGTAAATATTTCAAATGCTTTTGCCAAGTGTTTTAAAAATTGTAGTAGATATTCAGGAATTATTCTTATCATAAGACAACTGATTGAAACAACGAAACCATATTTTTGGTGGGCAACGATCAATATAATGAGATAAGAATCACCACATTTTTTATACTATGCTCGAGTTTATACTATGAAATTTAATATGAAGATATATTTGTACTTATGTACTGTATTATAATATTTACTAACTGAATTAAAAATGAATTTTGATCAACTTTTATTCTAAAATCAGGTATTTGTTGTATAGTTTATGGACTATTCTTACTATGAATATAAAACTAATACCTAAAACATAGTGGCAATTGTAAAATATAGCCCAGACAATACAAAAGCCTGTTACTGACAAGCAAATTCAAAAACTTGTGTAATCTGAGTTATTCTTTAAAGTGGTAACAATATGACCCCGATGAATAAAATACTAAAAGTCCCCAGCCCCCCGGGAGCCACGAGCTTTAGACTGGAGGTGGGCAAAGGTCCTACTTTCGTATTTTTTTGTAAATATGTATGAATCTATGCAACGAAATTGGTGTCTAACGGGATATTTGTATAGATGCTATTGTTATTTTAACATTTTAAGGTTTAAAATGAGACAACTCAATGTTAATAATTGTTATGTTATATACGCCTACTCATGAATAAAATTACGGTAGTTAAAATTCAAAAAATTTATATTTAAAGTTTAAATAATTGTAATGAAAATTGAAAAATTTTTAAACGATTAACAACTATTTACCTCATCCTGCCGTGTCCAATTGAAGTAACTCACCGATATGAAATACTCGCTATATTTTAGTGAGCTAATTGTTTTGTTTGCTAAATAAATTGACCCTTGTGAATGCAGAGGACGTCCAGTACATATATAAGTGATAGAAACAACTTGACACTTCTTCTCAGACCTCAGGTCTCCCGTGTTACTGTTTGAAAAATAGATTGATGGCTGATGACGCACAAACTCCGCGGTGTTTATAGGTGTTTATCTCACACTGCAGTTCCAATTCAACGAGATAAATATTTAATTCTTAAATTTGTTTTTTGTCTTTTTTATTCTTATCAAGATAATTAACCCCACTGAACAATCTCGTTAGGGGCTCATGAAAAAAAAAAAATATGTTGACTGCAAATAGTTAAAATTGTATTTCACAGTCATTGAACTCGTAGTAATAAATTATAATTAAATTACGTTATAATTATTAATATCAATGAAAGATAATAATTATAATTAAATTTCTGTCTAAAGAATGAAAACTTTAACTCCAACGTGCAGGTTACTACCCAGCCATTTTTAAAATTTCTAAACTCAGTATGTTTTTGAGAATAAACTATAAGGTATTATTAAATTGCACGTCGTATTTTGTCATTTTGAGAAAGCTAAGTACTTACGGACCACTGTATCAAGGGACGTTAAGACCCCCCCCCTAGCACCCCTTATATTTTCATCAACGGGGTACATAAAATCAAAAATAGCCTTTGGGCTTTAAATCTTTAGGACATTTTTCTTTATGTAAATCCCGGACCTCGATAACAATAATTTCGGTCCCAGTTTGCCTCTAGAATACCTCTGACATATTATAAGCTAATTGGAAGTTTGAACGTTTCTACAAAATTGAGTCGCCAGCTGGTATTATTTTTCAAGTGTTAAGTATATATTTGATCTCAACTATAGATTAATAGCGATAAACCCGATGTGATGAGAATATTAGAATATTTACACACTTACCAGGTACCATGAAACATAGGTGGTAGGTACCTATAAAGTATCAAACGAATTGCTTCCGTCGCAGGCACAATCAATTGGTTAGTATATTGAATAATCAAGACGTGGTTTTCGTCATTTCAGCCGCTTATAACTTGGATGCAACAAGCACAAATGGGCATTAAAGGTATCGTTATGAGCCAATCTACGGGTAAACCTATACCAAATGCTACTCTCAGTATATCGGGCAGGAATTATGTATTCAACACAACAGAAGAGGGAGAATACTGGAAAATACTTCTTCCGGGTGTATACAAATTGCACGTGAGTAATAGCGATCGAAAATTTACCAAGGTGAATCAGTTCGGTAGGAAAGTGGCTAAACGTACTTTCCTTAAACTCTACTATTAAAAGCGTTGGATACCTTTCCCCCTCATATTTTCCTTGTTCAGACCAATTAGCTGCATGCAGAAATAAAGACGTTTTAAATAATCCGATTTCGGTTCTGTAAAAATATTTGAGTAGCTTAACCACTTAATTCAATGGTTTATAGAAAATTTTCTCCTTGAATCTCTCTTGTAACTTCTTCGCTAGTCGCCGTATTACTCTAAACAGAGAACTGCAATTAAAGAAGGTTTAGAACCCTGTTAGTTAAAGTTAAAGTTTTCAGTCATTCCATCGAGTACGCTACCTATTATATTACAGATCCTAGAACCTAACGATATTATTATCCTGTTTGATTGGACGGTTCGTGGTGCGATAAAAATTACAGGTAAACGCGACTGGATATTACGGGAAAATCGTACGGGTCAAAGTTCCAGGGACCGCGAGTGCGAGCGACGGGCCCAAGCCTCTGGTGCTGGACGTCGCGATGGAACCAATAGCGGTGACGGCCAACAGCACCGTAAGAAACGACGAACGGTACACGTATTGGGTGTTGGGCGGCGGCGGCGACGGCGGTGGCCGAGCGTCGGCCACGACAGAACGGACGCGGTCGTCGGCCGCGGTGGAGACGGCAGTGCTGCTCGACGACGCGCGACGACGGCCAGCGGACGAGCAGGACGAGACGTACTCTTACGGTGAACCGGCCGCCGAAGACTACGTGGACGTTTCGATGGCCCAGCCGGTTACCTCGTTTTCGTCCTCCGCCGCCGTCGCCTCGGGCCCCGGCTTGATTCGCAGCTATTGCGCTGCCGTCGACAGAACGGTTGTAGCCGCGTGTCTGGTGCTCGTCGCCACTGCTTCGTACTGTCGTTTTTGATTTTTTTTTTTTCTCATCTATCTATTCGTAAACGCTACATACTCGCTCGTGATTATTAACATTATGAGGGCGTACTTAGACTCCATACATCCACTTCGCGAAATCAATTTGTAATAATTATATTCATCAAACACAGACCGCGTGTAATTTGTCCAGAATTTTTACGAAACTCCATTATGTAGTCCAATTCATCAAACGGATAATATTTATTCGTCGATGAATATCCAGAATGTGAAATTTGTCCACATTTATTACACTATAATATTCAATCCGCGGTGTGTATAACGGTTACACGATTCTCAAAATAACCGGATCGATTTTAATAGCTTACGAACAAAAAAGTTATAAAAAAAAAAACACAATTATACTGCAATCTGAACCTGTCTGAAATTCGAAAGAGTTCGAGCGGATTCTAACCTGCAAGATCCGAAATTCCGTTAGGTTAGGTAAACTAAAAAGGAAAAGAATCAGTATATGACGGTATATATAGGTGCGACAAAAATATAAATTCCGACAAACTTCAAAGCTTAAACTATATAGATATTATAATGTTTTTCTGAGTTTGGAACGTTACCGAAATTGAACTCTTCAGGTGCCTAGTTGATGAGTATCTACATCAAAATTCACAAAGTTAAGTATAATTTAAACTAAAGTAAAAATCAAAATGTTACACGTGTAGTAAGCATATTGGCAAAAATCAGAAGTCGAAACTTGAAATTGACAGTCAATCTCTCCTGTAAGACTCTAAATACGCCTACGTGACTTATACACATAATACACCATCTACGTATACAGCTATTTGATTGTGTCTATTTTGTGTTTGTACATCGTTTGTGTCTCAGCTTTAATGAAATATTGATTGTATTGTTTTTATTGTATACTCACCCGAAGCTTTGCACAGATCGAATTTGTGTGTAATCGGTTTTGTAAATAATTATCAAGCTCAGGTTAAGGAAAAGAAATTGACATTGTAAGATAGTCCCCTATTTTAAAGGGGAATATCCCATCAATTTTTTTATTTATTTATTTTTTTTTTTTTTTTTGTTGCTTAAACGGTTTGGTTGAGTATACTCATAGTTAATACTATGGCCTATGATGACACTAAACATTTTTCATTAATTTTTTAGTCAGTTACAACAGTTTAAAAATTGAAATTTTGCATTTTAAGTTCTTTCCCACTAGTTTAAGTTTTGCAGTTAGAAGTCTACAACTTTTAAATGTTCAATCTATACATATTGCTTAAAATACTGTCGTTGACCAATTTTTAAAAATCAATATTTTTTTTTTTTTTAAGTTGTTAGGGTTTAATAAAATGGACCCCGTTGTTGAAAATTAAATTTCATGAATATTTTTTTTAACAATCAAAATTTCAAAAAAAAACTCAATGACAGTATACAGGTATTATTATTCTAAATCGCAATCGTTTTTCAAAACAAAAACGCGCTCTGGTGGAATTCGATATTCGGATATTCTTTAGATATTTTTTAGTTGTATAGGACAACGTTTTTTTATTCTTTAAAATATAGTAAAATATTAAATTTATTACTGCCACCATTCGTTATATTTTTTGATAATGTTTGATTTGAATATCATAATATCATATTTGTACTCGTAAGAAAACTAAAAACAAAAAGTTTTATTTATAACTAATTTAAAGTATATGTACCTGATATAGTTTTAGAAATTGTTTTTAACATTGTTATGCTTATATCAATTATCTTAATAAATAATAAAAATTTTAATTGATTACAGATTTATCACTATGAATGATATTTTTTTTTTTATCATTCCATTATTGTTGATTCTATCTCTATCAGCACCAACATAGCAAACATCGGTCTTACTCTGAAATTTACAAATCCAATATTAACTACTTATTCTACCTAATATATTTATAAACTTACCTTAAAACTGCTTTCATAAATAGAAATTTTAAATTTTGGATCAGTTAAGTTTCACTGGCATGAATTGATATATCTAGGACCTATAGGTACCTATTATTCTGTTAATAAGAACTGGTCTTTTGATTTTAGAATCTGCAGATAGCGCTTCAAATGATTTTTATAAGAATATAAGTGTAAAGTATTACTTACAAATATAAAAATCATTAATTTATTTCATATAATAATATGTATTGGAAGATAATATTGTTTTTGTAATAAAACTTGACTTTTGAAGTAACATATACATAAGTAGGTACTTGGTAATTTATTTGGGAGCACTTTAAACAATTTGACTGTTTTAAGGTATCATGCGTTAAAATTGGTGTAGGTTTTCTACAAGAACTTTTGATCACAGAAAAACAAAAAAAAAAAAAAACAAAAACATCATTGTAAAACCCAATTCGCTAACGCTCAGAATCTAAAAACGACGATAAATAAAATTTGTAGCTGCCTATCGTAATAAGACAGTTCACAGTACCTCGCGGTTTTTCGGTATGGTCATTGATTACATATGTATATTTTTGAGCATCGATCGCGTTTTATTCTGTATGTCGTTTGAGATCCAGCGCGACTATGGTGACTATAATTGTGTCGTGCTATTGTCAAGGGCCATTTCCGGACGATAAATAATAACAGCAAACTCGGTAATAGAATTTCTTAGAAGCGGAACGCGCGGCGAAGGTAATTTTAAAGTTCGCGCACACTAATGTTCAATAAAAGTTCACACACAATAGTGCACCACCGGATACAACGAGTAAATTAAATTGCCTAAATTTTACTCCTTAATATATGGCCGAGACCACAGTTAGCAACTGTTTCAGTAGAGTCAATACATTAAATATTTATATGCGTTACAAGCGTCGCAACAGTGAAAATAAATCCATAAATAATTTTTATCGACTCATAACTGAGTACTCTCAAGTCCACTCATCGAACTAATACAATTCTCGACTCGGCGTTACCTTTTGGACTTTTTAATTTAAATTATTAAAGTTTTCAATGAATAATAGGCAAATATCAAAATAAATGAAAAATGAATAATTTATTATTCTACCTTTTTCTGATCTAAATATTTATCTTGTTATTTCAGGCTTCGACTGCATCTCGCTGTCAGTGCTGCATTATAATTACTATTTATTTTATACGCGCGACCTACCATAGTACTTGTCATTTGTTCAAATTACAATTACAAACTATTACATCTATTATATTATGATAGATCACTGTATGTTATATAATACTTGTACTTATTGTTGTATAATTTTAACTGTATTTAATTTTTGAAACAAGTATTGTGATTGAATAAAATAGAAAACAGAGTGTAGTACCTACTATATAGTACCTACTACCTAATACCTAATACTATATAGTACCTACTAACTAATACCTACTATATAGTACCTACTATAGGTACTACACAAAGTGTAGTACCTATACACGAATTTTATTTGAAACTGAGAAATAAAAATTTTAGGGTCGACAACAAAATTATTACGATTATAGTCTTTTTCTTTCCATTTCTATTCTTTTCTTTATACAATACTACGTTTATCGTGTTTTAATACTACGCCATTCAAAATAGTAAGAACACCCACCCAGATGGGTCTGACCTAACCTACGCTTCACAGCAAGCTATTACTTTTCCTTAATTTTTCTATCGCTTTGTTCTCAACATTGTCGTTGGATCATATAATAGTATTGATTGGTTAGATCGCTATTCTTCTACCCGATAAAATGTTAAACGGAAACAAAAATCTAGGTCCTCTCGCACGACGTTTAAGATGTTGTTCTATATACTATACAACACGACGGTATTGACGATTTTGCAATATTACGCCTACGTTTTTTACGCATATGATAAATAATAAAAATTATGAATCGAATAATAAAGCGAAAATCCCAACTTTTTTTTGTGATATTCAACGCACAAAGGTAGCACTCAGCTTTTACACGAAAACGTAATGATAAGCAAAATTTCTGGTTTTTACCCCGTAACTCGAAAAATAATATCGTCGAAAAAAAACGCTTCAAACTCTCCGGCGTCGTGATATACTTTGCGATCCGCTTCTTCTACGTCCGTCAACATATTTTCACTGGAACAAAAACACCTATACAGCTGGCCACCAACAAAAATAACAAGTCGTCGACCCAGGTATCGCGCTATTGGTTGACAATGTCATAAGAACGTGACCCAAAAAATTTGTACAGGGACGTTTTTTAAAAAAATAGCGATGGCGACGGCCGCGGACGACGACAGCGCGGAGTGTTACAGGCGCCGGGCGGCCGAGTCGGCCGAGTGGATGAGACTGCGGCTGCGGTCCGCGGCAGAACGTGACCGGCTGTTCGTGGGCCTGTTGCGGGCCCGGATCGAGCGGAAGGCGGAACGCGACGCGCTGGCCACGCAGAGTCTGTGCGACGACGCGGCCGAGGCGCTCGCCGAACTCCGCGCCAATTCCGGGCACGCGGCGGACGCGGTGGCCCGGGCGAAACGCGAGTTGGACGCTTTCGCCAACGCGTTCCGCGCGGACGGCTGCTGCGGCGGCGGCGGCGGTGGGACGGCGGACGCGATGGCAGCGGAAAACGCGCGGCTCGCCGAGGTCGCGCGTCTGCGACGCGAGCGACTGCACGACAGCCTGGCGCTGGTCCGGTCCGCCGAGTGCGAGCTGAACAGGAAACGCGCAGAGATCGACCGGATGAGATCGGACGTGATCTCGGCGTGCGAGAGAAATCGGACGACGACGACGGGTGTTGGCGCTGATCATACGTCTTAATGTTGTATAAAAGAATTCGACGATACGCAACGAGAACTGGAGAAGCTGGGGAAAAATTATAGGAAAGTAAAAAAAAAAAAAAAAAGTGGTTTATTAAAAAATGGGGTTTCTTTTTTACAAAAAAAAAAAGATATATTTTGATAGTACCTACCGTTTTTGAATACATCAAATATTTTCTTTTGCGTTGTAGTTTTAAAGCGTACGTTTGTCGCAGAACGGGAACCGTAACTTGGGTTGTGAAGTACAAAACACTCCGACAGTGCCACATAGTAAAAAAAAAAAAAATGACCCAAGAAGAGTGAAAAAGACACATTTGTTCATTTTTATTTTGTTTTTGTTGTACCTTACATTTTGTAAGGTGTGATATGTAAATTAAATAATTGTAGTATTATGTTTGTACGTTTATCACACGGGTGATTGATATTATTATAATCGTTACGAGTTGAAAAAATCAACCTCAATTAATTCGAGTTGTAACTAATCAAACTATTAATATAATTTTTGTTTTAAGTTTTTCCAAAATCTATTTTAGTAGTGCTTAAAAAATTGATTGTGTTACTAAAGAGAAAAATAATTGTATTATTCAAAATACATATTACCATGTAAACAATTTAAATTTCAAAAACCTTAATAATGTCATAATATTTTGATTTTGATTTAATCGTTATTAGTTAGTGGGAATTCAAAACGTCAATTTTCTTTCTGTCAGTTACACATAAATCAAGAGAAAATCAATCTATTAATGGGATAAGGATTCGGTAAACTGATTTGAATACTTCAAGACGTTGTTGACTTTTGTTTCTACGAGTCACCATTTTATCTTCTAAATTTTTACAAATCAAAAAAAAAGTTTTAAGGTTTTTAATTTTTAAAAAAATGAGCCTTGTAGTATCAAAATTAGACATCTTGAAAAATTCAAATCAGTTTACAGAATCCGTACGTGCATTAATAGATTGAGGGGTATCAAATAGCATTAAATTCCTACGGTTTACGTGTAGCAGACAATGAAAGAAAATGACGCTTTGAATCTCCCCCGAGACAGACAACAGATTTTTATTTCTTCAAACGTATCATAAAAACTATGTCCTAACTGGAAAAACTGACATAATTTTTACTGAAATTCAACAATTTTTTTTTTCTTCAATTTTTTCAGTTTTTTTTCACAATTAGGGCAAGAAACTGAAAACATTATTAAAAACATGTGTTTAACAAACATAATATTTCAAGTGCAAATGGACCTAGACAATAAAAGAATCTTTTATCTTTTATGTGGTTGAAGTTGTCTAATGTATTGAATTTTGATACATGTTCATTAAATTGTTTTTTAACTAGATCAGAATAGTGTCAATAGTTAAAATAAAACATCAACATGTATTTTCGGATGAAAAAAATTCATAAGGTTTTCAAATTATAATTAATTGTTAACAAACAACCAGTCATAAGTAACAATAATAGCTAAATAATTAAATACGAAAAAGAAACCAGAAAACCAGTGAACACAGTTTGTCAGTCTGTAAATTGAATACTATTTTTGATATTTAAAAATTTACTATTTAGATAGTCAAATCATATTTACTCATACTTGCAGCATAACCATTAAAGACCAAATGTTTTAAAATGTATATATTTTAATACTAACATGAATAAACAACTGTAACTATACACAAATGATCACTGATCAGAAATAATATTATAATATGTACCCATTTTTCTTTGGTGCATGCTACTAGTTCAAACACGAATTTCAATTTAAAATGTTACTTTAGTACATATAATTGAAACTTAATAATAAAGGCTGGCCGAATGACATTTTTAATCAGCAAACATGTTCAAAGAGAAAAAACAAATAAAATTAAACATACATTAAAAGTAAATTTTACATTATTATTATAAAAATAAAACTGTACAGTTTGAATAACTATAAAACAATAAAAATCAAAATCAATGCCTGACAGACTAATGGCTAAATTTAGTGTTTGGCTACTGAAGAGTTAAATATTATTAACAGAAATAAAACTGAATTTTTCAAAAAGCATCAATTAACGAATACACATATCACTAAGAATATGAACTAAGTGATAAATACAATGTCTTGTAAATTTTAACCATTACAAGTATTCTACAAGAAGGTTTTTGAAACAATTCCAATACCAACTACTATTTTCCCTGAGAAATCAAACAGTTTTTGTGTTTGAGTTAACCAATAATTTAGAGTTAAATATTAATGCCATAACAGTATTTACACTAATATCATTTTACAAAAACCGCAGACACATTTTAAATTAATTGTTAAACTAAACTACTGATAAATGTGCCATGCCAACTCATTAAAATCTAGGTGGAGTGACAGAGAACACTTTTGATGCTTTCATTTTGGCAACAGATGCATTCAAATCGTCCATACTGATAGGTCTCAATGAGTTCATATTAGCTGCATCAATTGAGCTAATAACAAAAAAAAAACATACTTATGTAATAGACTGCATAGTACGTCTAACTAGTAGCACATAATATTATGTCTTAAAATTACCTTCTTTGACTTTCTTCTTCTTTGATCAAGTCTTTAATACGGAATAATGATGCAATACGACACAGTTCTTGAAGGTCTGAACCAGAAAAACCACTGGTGTTAATGGCTAACTTATGTAAATCAACATTGCTTGCACACTGCTCAGTATTCAACACTAATTTTAAAATTTCTTTTCTTTGTTGTTCATCCTGAAAAATAATGAATATCAATAAGCTGTTGCTCACAAGTAAGTATAATAGTTAATACTAATGAAACCAACTTTTATTTAAAACCCCAGTAAACATGACTCCTGAACAATAATTTTTATCATCATAACTTAATTATTCATTAATTAATATTTAAATTAAAAATAGCTACCTACATTAATGCAACAATACTAATTCAATTGGTAATTATCAATTACATAGACATCATTTTTAAAATCACTAATTAGTTTAAATAGTTTCATTATATAGATTTATTATAATTTTAAAAAGGTTTGAGTAAATTATTTAAACATTTACCGGTAACGATATTTCAAAAGTAGATGGCATGCGTCTCAAAATTGCAGGATCTAAATCTCTAGGTCTATTCGTGGCACCCATTACAATGACAGTATTTTCTGGATCCGTTGACAAACCATCCCATAGCATCATGAATTGAGCTTTCATCATAGCTGTTGCTTCATGATCATTTTGAGTTCTAGACCTCAGAAATGAATCTGAAACATGATAATTATTTTCAATTAATCAATAATTCAGTTACGGAAAAAAAAATAAACAGCTAGGTAGTAAAATTATTAATAAGTTATAGGTACCTAACTACTTTTTATTTATTAATATTAGTCTCAAAAGTATGTAACTAAACATAATTTTATGACTTATCATTTAAAAAACAATGGTAGAAAAAACAAAAATGTAAAGCGCAAACTATATTATTATTAATTTCCAAATTTACACAGTGTACTCCACACACATCATCAGCCTAGATAAAATGCTTCTAAATCATCTAGATTACAAATAATTAGTAACTATTATGTGTATTATCTATGTATATATAAATAAACAAGTATCTGTCACAAGTCACAATATACATGTAAAGATTGTCTAGTTGAAACTAGATATTTATAAGTGGTAAGTTATAATTGTATATACAAAAATTAGAAAATATTTCTTTACATTTTAAAATCAACCTGTAAATAGTAACACTATGTTATGTTACATAATAAATATTGTGTGAATACTGCTCTCACTTTTACTTATTATTGTTCATTAAGTTTCATACTAATTTAGTCAAACAAATATTGTCTAAATTATTTATTCCAAAAAAAAACATTTTAATTTAAATGGAATCAATATTTCAGCCATTTAATGAAACAACAAACAGTTATATTTATATTTAAAAAACTTAAAATGCACACAATAAGTATAATTTAAAATAATAAAATGAAATAAAATTGAGTATAAATTAACAGAATTACCCAAAAATTGTAGTTGAACTTTATACTTTGCTCAAGAGTCAAGTACTCAACACTGAAGAAATGATTGTAGAATACAATCTTAGAAAATATGTAATATAATAAGTTGTTAGGGTCATTTGAGTACAATAAGAAAAATGACAATTAAAAGTGCCTGTTTTGTGGTAGACAATTTTGGTCTGATGTTAGGTACTTGTCAGTCAACTAAGTGAAATAGTTTCACACATAAATGTTGAATTTGTTTTGAAAAAAAATGTTTATAAATTTATTTATCGAAAGAATGTATTTTTTTAATTCAGTATCAAAACTGAAATGACACTTCTTCAAATAAAGTAAACAAAACACTTTAAAAAAGTTAAGACACAATAATTACTACAATATAATAAACTAACCTATTTCATCAATAAATATTATGCAAGGTTGCAGTTTTTGAGCCAAACTGAACACAGCTCCCGCTAATTTTTGACTTTCACCATACCACTTATCGGTGAGCAAAGATACGTCGAGGTACAAAAAATTCATACCTGCTTCACGCGCAGTAGCTTTAGCAATCATTGTCTTACCACATCCAGGAGGTCCATGCAAAAGCACGCCTACAAAAATAATGATAAAATAAAATATGTAATACCTAGGTACCAACTTGATATTATTATATATTGAAAACAATATACCTTTTGGTGGTTTTGTTAAAACTGAATTCCTAAGCAATTCTTTTCTTTGGACAGGAAATATAACCGTTTCTTTGATTTCATCTATCACTTGGCTGAGCCCGGCAATGTTGTTCCATGAAACAGTTATGTCGTATGGATTAACTAAGTGACTGGCGATCATCAATTCATGATCATTTAACTAGAATTGAAACATTCATTATCAATTATTTATCCAGTGCAAACATGTTGCTACTTCCTAATAAGAAAAACTCACATTTTTCACTTTTTCAAGACCAAGACTTCTGAGTTTGTGCAGAGCCTAGACAACATTAAATAATAAGTACATTTACATTTTAAATCTATGTTAGTGATCAAGAGTGATATATATAAATATATATCGTCACTTATACTCTCTAAATCACACATTTAACTTTATACTAAGGTACAAACATTTATAGTTGGCCAACTTCACCCGCAAATTTGCAATGGTCAAAGATGAGTCGCCAGTCTATACAATGATCGCACTGCCATAAGTTTATATAGCAGGTTAACAACAAAAATGAATTTACTTTGCCAATGTCAATTTACCGTTTTCTTTGATCGCTTTTTTTGCTGATTAGTAGGGTCGATCTGACTGATCAGCCATTTGGTGCCAAAATAAGCGCACGTCGACAGCAAAGTCATACGAATCACTAATGATATAACTTCATTTCTGTTCATTTCCATTGTATCTGTCCACTGGTACTGATCAATTTAAGAGCGAATCAATGGAAAAACATCCAGCGCTCTAAATGACCACTTTGTAATTTATCGAATTTTACATTCGTTTTTTTGCCAGAAAACATTAAAAATTACGGATCAAAAATGAAAAAGAGAACTGAAAATACATTATCACACACTAGTGTCTACTACAACAGCTACACAGCACATTTTTTAAAAATAAAACTGAACGTCAAACTGAACCCAATTCCCAATTTTCGTGTAGACTGTATCAGTGCAAATTCCATTATCAGTTGGTCAGTATAACCTATAAAAAGTTCAAGATACAAAATTCAAAACAGCAGCTGCTATCCAGCATAGAGTAATATGTTATTTAGTAAAAGTAATATGCTCTATCGGTTAGTAGATAATCAATAATCATAAAATGTGGTGGTTGTGGTTTGAATATTTCATACCTCAATCTTCTTCTAGAGTTCTAGTTCTAAATTTCTATTTGTTTTACACTTCTACATTGTCATCTATCTATGCGGGCCCTCATCGATATTTATGTATTGGGCCATTTGGGCCCCGATTCACAGGTTTTGGTAGGTGTATGGACCCTGCATTATGTCTCCAAAGAGCCTTTATATAAATGTTCCACCCCAAAAATTGTTAGTCCACTCCTGTGTCTATGGTATTCTGATCTAAAATATTGGTTTTAACATCTTAAACATGCAGGCTTACGTCAGATTATTATGACGCGTTGGGGACAAAAAAAATAGGGCCCGTGTCTCGCACCACATTTTCAATATTGTTTTTATGAATTATTATTTAAGCAATAAAAATTAAAACAAAAGATTTTGTTGTTAAAAGATTATTTTAACAACATCATTGAAAAATATGTTTTATCCTATTAAATTGAAAATTAGTTCTACCTAGGTTATAATGTATGATGATTAAATTAATATAAAATTGAATATTGTTTGTTTTGCTCATAACCCGGCTACAACTAAGAAGTCTACCTTCATGATCTATGGTTATAAGTTATAACAGTTTCAAGAACTACTTAAAATTATAATAATTAAGACTATGATGCTTCTTCATTTTAGGGCCTGCAGAAATATGATTCAGTATTATAACCAGTTTTTTTTTATTAAAGGTTTTTTACACACAATATTGCTGCTTAACGTAAATAAATAATAGTTACGATGTACAACAGTTATAACATAGATCACATAAAACTAGAGTAAATTTTATGTTATCTGTGGTAATAACAAAGCGATAAAAACATAACAAAATAAAAATCAATCAAATTAAGTATAACCGCATACTTCAAAGAATTTAATAAGAAAAGCATGACAAAATCAAAAACACTAAGTTAATTTAAACCAGTATAACA
>CM029359.1:21028475-21045813 GCA_017140985.1 Hormaphis cornu
TGTAGAAAATACTAAAATTTTCTGTATTGTACCTACACACATATAAAAAAAAAAAATTTTAATCTAGACCTACTCTCTGGACAAAACGGAACAATTGAAAATTACATACGTTCTTAACATAGAAAGAAGAAAAATTCAAATAAAAACCATGAGCGGGTCTACTATGCCCTAATATAAGTCTCATAAACATAAAAAAAAAATCTAAAAACTAGTTTTATACCACTGTTTTCAAACAACAATGCACATTAAATATTGACAACTGTATTACTGTACAAATTAAAATTTGTAAGTACGTTTTTGTAATTTAAGCGACCATTATTATCATACACTTATTTATGAATATATTGTGATATTCTTACAAATTCCCATAACTTTCAAAATTTGAATGTTGTCTTAAAAGTTCAGTTACACGACAATATTCTTAAAGAAATTCTAAACCATATTGACCTAACATATATAACACGTATAACATAAACAATGATGATATACCATAAAATATTACACATTATTTTCACCCGGTTAAAATTAAAAAAACAATAAATTTCATTAAAATTCAAACTATCCTCAAGTGAATCAATGAACTATCAGATATTTCACATTAGATAAAGCACAATCTTATATTCCGTAACACATTCCCTATATTACCAATAGAAACTGACCAAAAGCCTCAATCAGATCTTTAAAAAGATTTAGTTAACTTAATGAATATTTAATCTAAATAAAACTTTTTAAATTCTTTAAAAACATAAACTAAATCATGTTAAATTAATAACTTATTATTAACAATACTGTTACAATCAATAATATAGTAGGTACCTACAAGACCGATGTCAAGAGGAAACAATAATTATCAGGAAAAATCCATTTCATTTGCTTGGATCCAAATGAAAAAAAAAAACTTAATTATACTTATCCAACCCCTTTGGTTTCTATACTATTCAATAGGCATGGTTTCATTAATATTTATGAATCATTCATCTAATGTCAAAAATAAAGAGCCTACATTAAAAACTTTTACTATAAATATCAAACCATACCTTAAGAATCAAATTCAGTCTTACATAATTTAAAAAATGTTAAGTTGATAGTAAACACAGATTTCCAGACAAACCTAAAAAATATTTGAAAAACAGTTTTCACGTTTTTACCTACCTATAATTAATATTAAATAAATTTATGCACGGTTCTTACCTATAAACTCATAAAGACGTGAAACAAAAATACAATTATAATGCAAAAAAATTAGGGATGTTATAGATGAAACCAATACTGTTATCAAAGAATAGGCTTGGAAAAGAAAAAATAGTGGCTTGCGTGTTCAACTTAAATTCATTTATTGATTTTAATTTGTATACACAAAAAATATAAATGACCACACATGTGGTGTTGGTGATCAATGCAGTCAGTCATAAAAATATCATTTAATCCATCTGAAAAAAAGAGCAAAAACACTAGGATTAGACAAAAAAAAAAAAAAATGAGATACGAGCAATACCTTCTTAAAACCGATGTCGTTGGCATATTCACGGAAACACTGACGACACAAGTTGATACCATATTTTCTGATCAGACCGTGCTTATTTGTGCACGCTCGACTGAAATCAAACAAAATCCAAAAGTTAACACTAAACATCTAGTAATGGACACAATTACAATACACATAACGGCAGATCTGAAGGGGAGGGGGCATTCATTTCCCCCAAAATGGGTATCATAATAATTTTTTGTTAAATAACGTTTCATCTTATTATTTAACTCTTTAAATAAAAAAAGGTACCCAACTAGGAAACTAGGTTTTTACCCTTCCAAAATTCGCCTCCGGATCCGCTATCGGTACCGACGCAAAGGCGATTTCAATACGAACGAGTACAACCTCCAATTTCCCATCATACTACACAGTCACTTACAACTTACACGTCACAACGACGTTCATCAACTTATGGTTTAAAACTTTCCCAAGCAAATAATCACACGGGTATTGAACGCATGCCCCGAGTACCGTTTTAGCAAGGTAACGCATTTTGACTTACCAGTAACGGGATCCTTGGCCGTAACGTCTCGGATGCGAGTACCACACGTTTGCGAAACCCATTTTGAATTGTTTTTTTTGAAGTCTGCGAAACTGCGCGAAATGTAGACGAGAAACACGTGTGGGGCAAAAGTTACTTTGTTAAGGGACTCGAAGTGAACATTTCTTCAATAACCGAGAGGACGACCGGACGGATAATAGTGACGATAACCTGTAACTGTTTACAACAGCGGTGGACGTGTTGAAGGGAAACCAGTGTTTCCCAAATTGCGTTTTAGGTTATGTTGATATCACAGATTATTCTACCCAAGGAGGCTATATAGAAGGAACCTCTTCTCCTTGATTCTACCTAATAAAAATGAAAATATAATAAATAATAAAAAAAAATTAGTTTGATAGATTAATGCATTTTTGAAGTTTGAATTTCGGTTCTCGATCATGAAACAGTGTAATTTTACCTAATTTGTAAACCGTTCTCCGATTTATTTATTCTGAAGTTCTGAAGCAGTGGATGCAGAACAAACTGGACGGTGCCGTTTTAATGTTACTTGATGATTCTGTTAAGTTTTACGAAATTACTAAGAAGTAAAAACGTGTCAAGATGTAAGTAAAGTCGTGCCAAGCATTCGTGGATCTCTTCTTGATTATTAATTTATTAGAATTTGACGTAGGTAGATAATGAACCAAATGTTAGTTTTAATTATTTTTCGCGATCGAGTTTTTTTCTTCTTCCTCCCAACTACTTTTGGTTAGGTACTGAACCTCTTGTCTCAATCTTTTGATTTTTACCCTACACACGTATACACCAGCAGCCCTCATATTGTTCACAACTGTTTCCAACGATCTCTTTTTCAATCTTCCTCTCTATTTTTTCCCCGTTATTGTTTATTTTTTATTACCGCCTCCATTCTCTCTTCATCACATTATGCCCAAACCATCTCTGTCTATTCTCTCCCATTTTGTCTACTACCAATGCAATACCGATACTACCTCTAAATATTTGTTCCTGATTCTATCTTCTCTTGTTACTCCACTTATCTATGTAACCATTCTCATTTCCGCCACACTCATACTCTGTTCTATTCTTCGTTCTACCCGCCAACACTCTAAACCATTTAACATGTTTAGTCTCACCACACTGCTGTAAAGATTACCTTTTAATTTATTGTAACTCTCCAAAATAACCTAAAACACCAGACACATCTCTCAATTTCATTCAACTGCAGTTGATTCTATGTTTGGCAACTACCTAGCAGTCTCCATCTCTGAGTACAAAAAATCCTAAATAATTGAAGCTCTCAACATTTTTCTCGATTGTTCAGTAGTTCTACTTTGAACATAATGCATAAATTATTGTATATGGTTTAGACTTAGTGGAAGTAAATACATTTTCATTATTGTTATTTATTTTCTTATTTTTTTAATGTACATCTGAACTTAATAATATTATATACAATTATTTTCAATTTACGAGCACTATAATGACAGTTTCAAAATAATAACTTAAAGATATAAATTACAGAATTATTCTTGTATAAGTAGTATTGCTCGGTCGTTTAAGGATCAATTCATCACTAATATTATGCACATTTTTTCAGTTTAATTCAATCAAACTCTACTATGGAAAATGCGTGGAAAACAGAAATTCCAGAGTTCTGTCCTGAAGATAATCCCCATGGACTTTTGGAAGAAAGTTCATTTGCCACACTGTTCCCCAAATATCGAGAAACTTATTTGAAAGAATGTTGGCCATTGGTACAGAACTCTTTATCCAAATACCAAATCAAAGCTGATCTAGACTTATTAGAAGGCAGCATGTCTGTGCGCACCACTCGCAAAACGTGGGACCCAGCATCTATATTGAAGGCTCGAGATCTAATCAAATTACTGTCTCGAAGTGTTCCATATGAGCATGCTGTACGCGTTATGCAAGATGATATGGCAGCTGATATTATCAAAATTGGTTCTATGGTGAGAAATCGAGATAAATTTGTAAAACGGAGACAAAGACTAATTGGGCCCGGAGGATGTACGTTAAAGTCTATTGAATTATTGACCAATTGCTATGTTCTTGTTCAAGGACAAACAGTAGCTGCTCTTGGACCATATAAAGGACTTCAACAAGTATTTGAGTTTGATTCTTATATTTATTGTTCATTAATCACAATTTTTATTTTATATTTTAGGTACGGCGTATTGTAACAGACACAATGAAAAATATCCATCCTATTTACAACATAAAAGCATTGATGATAAAACGTGAACTCGAAAAGAATCCAAAATTAAAAAATGAAAATTGGGATAGATTTTTGCCAAACTTTAAACCCAAGAATGTACCCAAAAAGAAAACAACTAAGAAGACCAAGAAACCTTACACGCCTTTCCCTCCTCCCCCAGCGGAAAGTAAAGTTGATAAATTATTGGAGTCTGGTGAATACTTCCTTAAGGAAGACGAAAAACAGAAGAGGTTACGAAAAGTCAAAGAAGACAAGCAAAAAGAAGCTAAAATTAAAAGAGAAGCTAAACGTAATTTGGCATTCATTCCTCCTGATGAATAACAAGATATACAAAAGAGTTTACTACTAAACTCTAATTTTATGAAACAATAAATCTTTCTGTACATTGTAAATTGTAATTAAAATTTTTTTAAAAAGAATAAACTATAAAAAAAAATTACTTTAAAACAATTTCAAAAGAAATCAAAGATCATTTTAAGCTCATTACAGATGCTGGTCACAGTTCTCTAAGACACCTAGACACCTAAAAAAAAATGCTCGATAAAAGATTAACTTATAAGTTAAAATCTATTTTTGGATTATAAATTGTTAGTAGTTGCATTGATTTTTCAAAGAAACTACTTTTAGGCTATGGTATTATTCACACGTACATCATAAAATCAAAACCCTCGCTCAATTTTACGATTCACAGCGAGACATAACTCAAAGCCAGTACCTAAAATAATCCAGACATGCAATTTAAATAAATATCATTGAAAATATTGAATTAAATATTTGTTATTAAAAATATGTTGAAAATAAAATAGTTTTTTTTACTATTTTAAATCTGACTAGTGTAAGTGTAAATTAAATTAGATTATTAAGGAGACATTTCTTTCCACATTAGATGTAATATTATATATCAACTGAGCTATAAAAAGAACTTTTTACATAATAAAATACAAATAGTAATTTCTATAAATTTTAGTTTTTTTGAAAAAACAAAGTATTTTAGTTTTGTAAAATTGCTTTCTAATCTAATCAAAATGATTAAATAGGTATTCAAAACAAAGCAGGACATGTATTTTACAAATATACAAAACAAAAATTCATATTTTTATTTCTACAGTTCTGATTCAATTTGTATGTTATAATACTAAGCACAAAAGATAAACAAATGCATGTACTTACGAACCTTCTTTTTTAGCTTATGTAATCGAATTCAATAGTATGCTTGGGGTTGGGAAAAAAATAAAGCAATAATGAAAAACAGAAGTCAAAAAAATCAAAATAAAATACTTACCTTGTTCATATAACTTTTTAAAAAAAAATTTTGAGTATTTTCTCAAGCTCAAGACTTCATAAATTTACAGTATTGATCAATAAACAATACACAATATGTAGAAAGGTAATTATATTATGATTAATACATGTATAATAATATTGTCACAATTTTTAACTTATTTAACTATAACTAATTTTAAATAAAAAAAAAAAAATAGGATTTATTGGAAAATATATATGCATTTATTCTTTGTCAACATTGTACCAAGATTAAGTATCTTTTTTTACAGTTAATATTATTTTAATCAAAACTGGAATTTATATAAATACATTTAACATTTGATAAGTGAGAAACTTTAAATTCATACTAAAAGGATAGTTTAAAAAATAGTTATATATAATAATAATAACCAATTAAACATAGAGAATGTAAAATTATCATATAAAAAATATAATTTTAATAAATAGTAATAAATTATCCACCAGAATTTTATAAGTCTCAAACTCAAGTAAAAAAATTTAAATATTATACTTATCTAAAGCATAGCTTATATCTTCAGGACTCACATTTAGTGACACTTTACGAAATATATCTAATCTCTTATTTTCTAAAAATATCAGACCATTATCTCTTAATCGATACGCCATCATAATCACTTGTTGATCGTTTGGCAATTCTTCACCTGATTTACATTAGAGTGATAATTAAAAACTAATTATTTTAATATATTTTTACAAATCTAAAACAAACCTTCGAGTAAACAAATACTTTTCATTTGAGTATAAATAGAATCAATTGTACTGTAATCAAACCCTGTTCTGGTTGTTTCATCACTTAAAGCTTTTAGGAAAAATTGTTCAAAAAGACTACACTGCCTGTAAAATAATTCATACAAGTGCATAGCTAAGAACCAAGAAGTAAAACGTTTTTGAACTAAATAATATAGATATTACATCAAAATAAATTATATAAACATAACAATTAAACATAATTTTAAAAATTGAAGACATTTTTCTATTTGATAAAGGCTTACGTCAGAGTTCTAAGGGATGTATTTTAGTGGGCGTTACTGGGAAAAAAGGACCCAAAAATATATATTAATTTCATACAGAATATGTATAACAGATTTAGTATTAGTGTCAAAAGTAAATGTGGAGTAACATACAACTTAAATGTAGGAGTAGGTGTGCTTCAAGGTTTTTAGCCCTTACTTGCCCTCTGTAGTAAGAAAGTTACAAAAGTAATTTTATTCAAGATGAGATACCCTGTTTATATATAAATTCCTGATGATACAGTTTTGGTTATCTCAATTTGTAAGAGTGAAAATAAGCTTTTTAAGGGAAGGAACTGAAGATGAGTAGATGTAAAACAGTGTATGTACAGTATAATTTTGGAGGAAGAGACCAGAAGATACGAGAAGAGTAATGACAATCAGCAAGATCAAAAAAGAAGAGGGAGCTCTAAGTATCCAAGATTCTTTGTTTAAAAGAATGAGGGCATTATAAAAAATAAGAAACGTAGGTTAAATAAGGTGGGATGAAATGAAGAAAAGTGTGGTGTGATAAAAAGTTTCCAATAAGAAACTAAAAGGTAAGTTTTAAAGAAGTGTCGTAAGACCAACCATGTTATATGGTTTGGAGTGATGGGCAGATGATAGAAGAAAAGAATAGAGTATAAGCGAGGCAGAAATGAGAATGCTTAGTTGGATGAGTGGATTAACTAGAGAAGATAATAAAGGAACAAATATATAAGAGATAGTATTGGTGTTGCATCTATAGTGGACAAAATGAGAGAAAATAGACTGAGATGATTTGGGCATGAGACATCAAGAGAGGTAACAGAAGCATTAAGAATGGTTGTATAAATGAATGTTGAAGGTAAATAAGTTATATGAAAACCAAAGAAGAGATGGATGGATAGAAACAGTTGAAAATTATATAAGGGCTGTTAGTGTGTGTATAGGGAATGTGAATAACCGCGACATGTGGAGATTAAGAACAAAAATAGCTGACATCAAATAGTTGGAAGGAAGGCAAAGTAGACATTAAATATTTTTTACTAATGCTTAACTAACATAGAAATATGAAAAATAACAGAATTTTATCATACATTATGTCTGTAATAGGTTCAGTATTTATTATAGTTTGCAAATTTACCTCCTTATAATTTTTCTACCCACCAAAAGTATATAACAGTATTATACCTAAGTTAAAAATTTTTTTTAAAAAGTTCTTATCATTTAAATACAAAATTTTAAGTATGATTATTTCTATTTCATGTCTCAAGTATTTATAATTGATTAAATAAAATAAAATCATAGATAAAATATAAATTATTTATTATTGTACCTGATAGCAGTTACCCGAACACCAGAAAGAATTGAATTCAATACTTGGTTGACATGGTTAATTGTAATTAATTGTGATTCATCTTCAGACTTAATTAAATCTATTGCACGGCGGCATACATCTAAAGCTCGTCTAGCATCACCAGATACAGCAGCTACTTTTCTAATAAGACATATTGGATTTTAAAAACAGTCACTTAAAAAAAAGTTAACATAACAAAATGCAAACCTTGCAACTAATTGTACAGCATCAGGATCAAATGATGAATTGTCAATCAGTCTATTCATGATTATTTCTTGTAACTGTTGAAATGTATAAGGCTTGAACACTAACCTAGTTAAACCCTAAAACAGAAATATATTGATGAACGAATGTTCAACAAATCTCTTGAACAAATTAAAATAAATTAACAAATTTTCTTATAGTGGCGGTTATACGAGAGAGGGTCTAGATTCCCAAGTTCTGAGTTTATTCTATTAATTGGAATTTCTTTGAAATTTAAAAACACTTAAATATGATAAAAAAACTCAATAGACTTTTCCCCTGCAAAATTTCCAAAAATAGTTTTCTTAATAGTTAAGGTAAGTATAATTTTAACTAAAATCTCACCATCCTGCTAGTCACACACCCTCGTAATACTCGTTCGGGCAGATCCATAGTATTAGCTATTGTAATTACTACAACTTTTGAACCGGTATGACTAGGCCAGTCAAGTATATTGTAGACAACATCTTGTTTACGATTACAAATGTGATCGACCTAAATAATTAAGATGAGAAATTAAAAAACAATTGTCAATTATCAAACAATTGTGTCACAAATTACTTCATCAACTAATAGAATTGTTGATAACTCCCTAACTTTCTTGCCAGAAAAATAGTTATTTAGAAGTACTTGTGCTCGAGATGACGACACAGTCTCGTTAGATAACTCTTTCCATATGACTGAAAATGCTTGATGCGGATTAGCAAGCCTTAAGCCGTTTATTTCTACAAACTATATTAAAATGCTTTTATTAATATCGTTAGTGTACATTGTACGTATAAAGATTTATTAAAATATACTAATACAATTACCTTAAAACTGTGTTTCATTATAATATCAGAATTTAATGCATCTACAACCCTTTTCACAGTCGCAGTTTTTCCAGTTCCAGGTACACCACTTATATACATACTCCTAAATACATGTAAAAAAAATTTGACTATTAGTCATTATTTACATATTTATTTATTGTTATCAAATCTATATAAGAATTAAAAACTAAAAATATTGGAGTGCGGCCTCAAGTAATATTTTTTTAATTTATTGAATGGGTGTAAGCTTTCAAAACCTGCTCTATATGCATCCAAGAAGTTTTTATAAAATATTTCATCTTGAAATTAAGTCATATTTCCTAATATTGATAGTGTTGCTTACCCAGTTAACTCATCGCCAATTTTTCTGGCCAAAAATGAATGTATAGATTTAAATTCAACTTCGCGGCATGGCAAATGTTTAGGAGCTGCATGTAAATGTAAATTTGCTCTAGCTATTTCCAAAGGACTGCACGGAACTCTAGCTCCACTGTCCAATCTTTTACTTGCTGAAGCTTTCAAGTTTTTCACATGTGCCTACAAGTACATTTTGAATTTAGGGAAACAAAAGTACACGAATAAAACTAATACAGTACCAGTATAAATAGACTGTGATCAAATACATTTTAATGAATTATTACTTACTTTTGGAGTTTTTTTGGGGGTTTTTGGTGTAGAAACAACTTCAATATCTGTATTTTCTGGTATATCTTGTAAAATACTTCGTCGCACTTTAGAACCAGAACGCGAAGTAGGGGTCATTGACAGTCTTAAACGTTTCTAAAATGTTGATAAAAGTTTATCAAAAATCTAAGCTTTTTTTCTCAGGTGTAAATTAGTTTAGTTTTTAAAATATAAACAACATATTTTGTAAAATGTTGTTTTACAAATTTTTAGAGATTTTGATTTAATGACATTTTAGATTGTAAGTTGTTTAACTCTTTATACATTAATGGAATAGAATTAATTTTAAGTCATTACAATTTCAATAAGTCTCAACTATTTTAAGTAAATTTTCAAATTTTATATTATTTGTATTAATCATATTTATATAAGAATATAATTAATACAAATAATATAAATATTGTTTAAGTATATATAATTTTTATATAATAAAGTCAAAACTTCAACACAAGCATCAAAAAATATTACTTGTTTTTGCTGTTAAAAAATGTTAATAATTTGTTTTTTGACGTTAATACAATAACTTAATATAGAGTAGAACAGTGAGGACAAATACAGCAAAAACACCAGGTTCACTATTTTGTCATTCTTTTTGTAGTAAAAACTCAAAAACAAGTTCAAATTAATTGAAAGGTTTACATATTATTGGAAACAGTTAAGTTTAAACATAAAACTTTGAAATGTTCTCCTTTCTTTGTGTCTGGTTGGTTCAGAATTAATATATTTCAGAACTAATGATTTTTCATTGCTTTTCAACTTTAAATAAAACGTTTATACAACACCTTCTAAAACAGAGACTCGTTTCACACCCATTGCTTGTTAATCTTAGTATTTTTAACATTACATAAATAAATCTACATTCATACATTGAAAATGCTACAAATTAGCATAGTTTTAAAATTTAACATTAATAACTTATAACTAGGAATAAACTATTTATTAACTAAATAGTAAATAGTATACTTACATTCACTGGGGTCTTCCATTCACTGACTTCAAAATCCTTGTCATTATCGTCATTGATATTCATATTGTTTAGCTTTTAATTAAACAATCATAAAATTTTTTACTAGTCCATTTCATGTAATAGTAGAATACAAACTGTATACTTACACTTTTAGGACTATCATAGTCTTTTATATTATTTGAATCTATAGGCTCACCATATCTACTAACTGATTTTCTAGTACGCTTCTGTAAAAATTTTTTTTTTTGTAAATCTACTTGAAAACAATATTTTAAACATATATTATAATATATTCAACATACTGGAGTTAAAGATTCAAATTTACTAATTTTTGTGTTTGATTTACTAGGAGTGGATAGTATTGAAGATGTTCTTGGAGTACGTTTCTATAAAATATTGAAACTTTTTAGTAATTTATAAAAAATATAATAAAATAAAATACTTACAGGAGTTGACATTTCTATGTAATTTTTTGATTGTACATGATCACCAAATCGATCAACAGGTTTTCTCTCACATTTCTACAAGTAAAAAATATTATTTTGAATAATATTCTAATGAATATTAAATAATTATATTTTTAAACATACTGGCGTATCAACTTCTAAAATTTCAATTTTATTTAATTTACAAGGAGTAGTTATGACAGATGTTCTCAGACTTCTTCTCTGTAAATTATATTGTATAATTTATGAAAAAGAAAAATTACATAAATTTTTATTATAATTTGTATACATACTGGTGCAGTGGATTTTAATGTATCAGTATTGTCATCTGATTCGTCAGAATATGATGAATCTACAGAAATTCCCTGAAATTGTTCGTAAAACAATATGAAATCATTTTAAAACAGTTAGAAAATTAAAACTATTACTATTGATTTGCTATTTTCTTCTCCTTCATCACTGTCAGTCAGAAGTTCATCAATTAGTTTTGAAGTGTCATTTTTATTACGCTCGACCCATCGCGAAGTGTTTGATTTAGTTGAAGTAGATAATGATAAAGATGTTTTCCTTGAACGTTTCTATAAAATATTTTTTATACAATTTTTAGGTTCCTAACAAAGACAATACGTGTTTAAATACTACATTAAATACTCACTGAAGGAGTATTTGTTATTTCCATTTCATTAAAATTTTCAGATTTGCCAAATTGATCAACATGTTTTCTCTCATGTTTCTATAAATAAATCTTATCATTTAACAAGGTTTTTTTTTTTTATAAATAATAACAAAGAACATTTTATAACATACTAGAACAATAGATTTTGATGAATTGATTATATTGATTGATTTTTTTGAGGCAGTAGATGATACAGTTGTTCTCCTTGCACGTTTCTATAAAATTTAGAGATTAAAAAAAAAGAATATCTAAATAATAAGAAATCAAATTTAAATACAAAAATTACATTTTTAGATGAAGTATCAATTATTGCTATTTCATTTGAATCAATTAAATCACCAAACCTATCAACAGATTTCCTTGTACGTTTCTGAAAAAAAAAAAATTATTATAAAATGTCACATTATAACAACCACTACTGAATTATATCTATTACTAAAACATACATTGGGGGTAACACTGACGGATGATCTGAGCATTTTTTTCTGCAAATATATTACATTATTAGTAAAAACATAATTGTTTATTTTTTATTTTTACATACAGGTATACATTCTAAGGTACCATTACTGTCATCTGAATCATCAGAACATGATGAAGCTATGGAGATTCTTTGAGATTGTTTCTATAAAATAGCATTTATATAAATATATTTTAAAATAACTAGAAAACTTAAATCATTACATTTGGTTGGCAGTTTTCTTCTTCGTGCAAAAGTTCTTCGATTAGTTTTAGTGCATTGCTATTATTACGCTCACTCCATTGCAAAGATTTACTTGAAATATTCTAATAACATCAAATTAACTGTTTGCATTAACATTAATTAATATCATATACATTGCTCATTAGCTGGCATTTCAACCACAAGATATTCGTTGTTAATAAACATGGTCAATGACTATGTCTATTAACAGAAAAAACCTTTTTAAACTATATACATCAACATTCAATCACACCATTCTCATACCCAGTTAAACAAGCTAACTGCACTAACTGAAAATGTCTCCCAAATGACAAAAAAAAAACCAGTGAGTTGTCTATAGTATTTACTTTTACAATCAACAGTAAAAGATTAAATTAACTCACAGAGAAAATTAAAACATTTTCAACCAAATACCTATAGTTTGTAACTTTATTAGTTTGCAAGTTTATCGCATACATTATTTTTATTTTGAAAATAAATTATATATTGATTGCAATATAATGGAGCAATTTAAAATCATAACTTTTTTTTTAATTCTTAAAATTTGTATTGTACATTGTTAAAATAATTCATCAAATACTCGCAGACAGAACTAATTTGGGTAGACAGTTGCTTAGATTTAACCACTATATAAGCATTGAATTTAAAAAACTATTAATCTTTTAATTTTATCATTTCTAGAAAATTAAACTATTCAAATGTTATAATTTTTTTATCAACATATTATAATTTTTCAGTTTAGTATAGTTATGTTAGTAAGTTGAATTGAAAAAGTACATTGAGAAACAAATTTCAAAAATACTACAATTATAAGTTATGCCTTATGAGCAATGTACAAATCACTGAGGGACATAATATACAAAACAAGTTACAAAAATAGTAGAAATAATTATTATTATATACTTAAAATATAAATTATTTATTTTAAAATATAAGTTTGAAATATACTTTTGGTGTAGTTGGCCCAGTTTTAAGTGGTTTATCATCTTGAGATTTTTCATCTGTTAGCTAATAATGAAAAAATAATGTACAATTTCTTAACTATAAATCTTTCACTACCTAGGTAAAGCAAAAACAATAACATACTTTAAGTGAACGAGGAGACAGTGTAGATACATAATTATTTGTATCGATTCGCTTTATATTCAATTTTAACTCGCTCTAGTAAAAGTGAAATAGCATATTAATTTATAAAATCAATTTTTGTTTAAATTACATACATTGCTACATACCAATTGAAAAACATTATTTTCTTCAACATGGCTTTTGTTTGTATTGTCATATTCGTTACTTAAAGTTTTGATATTTATAGTCTATAATTTAAAATTTAAAGTACAATAGATGAAAAAATAAATTAATTAACTTAAAACCTACTTAAAAAATGTATCAATCAATATATTAAATTATGGGAAAATATTTAGATCAATTATTAGGCTAATTCTATTAAATTTAGAACTGGAAAATCTAGTTGATAAGATGCTTGAATCAGTGGAGAAATGAAATGTTATCACCAACTTTGTCACCATCATCATGAGGCTCAAGAAAGACAAAGAACAAAGATGTCAACAAAACATCAAATTTGTTTAATTAAGTTACGATGTGTGCCAAAGACAAAATTAGAGAGGATAGAGCCTCTTATGACAGTGTAAAAATTAAATTATTTGTAAGGCGCAAAAACACTGGGAAATTTTCAAACTATTTTAATTTATTATTAGATAATGAGCACATTAGAAAATCTAGGTAATATCTATTCATTTTTACTCAATTTCAAAATTTTATATTATAAATATGTTAATTTATTTTGAAATTTCTAAAAGGCTTGTATCTTATTTATTTGAAGTAGGTTCAAGTGAAAATGACGAATCTACTTAATTGTTATTTTTAAAACCTAACACAACCTAACCAAGAATATTTTGAGGGTTTACCAAATAATGGGTCTGCATGTAAAAACTAATGTATGTTTTAGAAACTACAGTTGACCCACAAAAAAACAAGTTTTTGTCAATCCAATAGTCTCCTTAATTAAATTAAAATCCAAAATAAACCTCAGAAATATAGATTTAATATACCTCCAACTATTTGTATAATGATCAATTATTTGTTTCGAAAACGATACTTGACAGAATCGATACATGTTTAGGTTAATTATTTCATAAATAATGGGTGAATATAGATTCATAATTACAGGTTTTGTGGTGTCCTTTTTTGAAGTATCTTTAGATGATATTTCATCCTTATTTTTATATTTTAATGATCTTCTAGGAGTTACTTCATTGGTTGATTTAAGTCTATTAGAATGTCTTTTTTCATTTTCTGGTATTGAATAAACCATCTAAAAAAAAAAAAATTAAATTTTTGTAGAGTGTTTTACTACAATCATAGGTACTCAAAAGATAATATACATTAAACTTTATTAAATTTTTTATTTTCTAAGTAATCAAACAAAGCAAAATTACAATCAGCGCAAATACTATAAATTATTTTTTTATGAAACAACAAAATCATTAAAAATTGATCGTGATTAAAATATGTTTACTGCATAATGAATTATGAACAATTTGGGACATATACTCGGTGCAGTGAGAGATCACAACTCGCCTGTGCATCCAAATGACAGTGCTCCGTCATTCTGACTTATAATTTTTCCTTCCAAACGGCAACAACGTGGCCCCAAGCCAACAAATTGCCCACAGGAAGCACTTTCTTGATGGGACGACACTAAAGGTCAAACGTTGGTGCAAGCGTCTAGTGGGTGATACGCTGATTGTTTAGAGGCTATTTGGTCGTCGTCAAATTGCGTTCTCTCGCTACACAGAGTATAACGATATTAATGAAATGAATACCATTAAATTGACATCAAATAGCTGTTAACGTTGCACTGATTAATTAATTTTATAAAATAAAACAATTTAAAACAATGATCAACTCATTATTCATAAAAACGTATATATTTAAATTAATATAAAATGATAACTAACTGTAGATGTTTCTGCCTTCAAGTAATTGAATTTTTTAAAAATTAGATCGCAATGTGCTATGTTTGATTGTTTATAGCCAGTCAGTATTAAGGAAAATTTATCAACAATCTGCCAATGTATATCAACAAATGAATTTTGTAGATCGCATAAATCTTTAACTTTGTTATTAATACTTGAATCCAAACAACTTAAGCCAAAGTTTATTAAAACTATAGAACCGTCTTCTTTTAACAGTATACTAGAGGTACTTAAGCAACCATGTGATACGTTACTTTCATGCATTTTACTAAGTGTGACTCCTATATCAAATAATAATTGAGTTGTTGCTCTGGTATCTTTGTAGTTATTTAACAAAACATCTTGAACGGACAGTCCTAATATATATTCCATAGTTATTCTACACTTATCTAAATCAATTAAATAAAGGGCCGGTACTGCAATACCAATAATTTTGCATTTCAAAATAGCTTTAGCTTCATTCACAATTCGTTCTTTTATTGTTTGTAATTGTGAAACATCCCTAGTATTTTGATTACAAGAAACAAAACCATCCTTAACTATGGCTTCTTTTCCATTAAACAGGTATTGACAAATCTTAAATTTTGAGTCATGTTTGAACAATTTCATGCATTGTGCTTCAATGGCCATTATGGTACAATTTTTAAAACAGACAGAATGGTATTCTGAGTTGTTATATATTATATATATATATTTTACTTAACTCGCAGTGTTCTAGAATTAAAATGTACATTTAATGTATTTACAGGATTTGAAATGATTTCCAAGATTTATAAATTTAACTTACAGTGACTAAGAATTATGTGCAGATCTTTCAAAAATATTTTTGAATCCTTCATTATAATACGTTGATGACCAGTGACAGATGGGTTACCTACATTACGGATGGAGAGGAGCAATTGAAAAATGAATCTGCTTTTTAATAAGTAAAAATTTAAAGATATGTAATGACACAAAATGTTTTGATTTTCCGCAAAGAGCTGTTCGGTTAGTGATGTACGATTTATACAATATTTACTGATGGTTAAAATCACAATTTTGAAAATTGAATACTTAGTTATTGATTTTACAATTTATGTGCGTCAAGTATGGTAACATAAAATGTTTTATTAAATTTTATCAACTTAAACATAACACCTTGTTTTTTTGTTAATATAAAATATTACATAGGTGCCTACTGTAGGTCTGTATGAGAAACTTTGTGCGTAATTGCCGCCATACTTGTACGTTACACAACGCGTATAAGTTTGGCAAATACGACCAATATATTGCCAAAAACCAAATCGAATTGAGAAGACTTACTTTATGCAGAAGTGGAACGATGTTCCGAATGCAGACTGTTGTTTGTGGAAATTATTGTGGACTGTCGGTGGATGACGTGCAGATATAGAGTATCAAATTGAATCAGAAGAGAGAATCGGCGTCCGGCGAGTGACGACCTGTTAATGTTAAATGTTAAACGAGACAATGAATACGCGGGAAAAATTATCTATTGATAACACAACTGGATAGGCCGCAGCTGTTCCCACGATGTAGGTAAACTCCTCCCATGGACGATACAGCTGGTATCGCGGTTGTAGATGTAACCGTGGGTTTTTTTTAAATAAATAAATTAAAATTTTTATTAATTTAATTTTTTAAATAATTATTTTCAAATTACGGCTGAAGATACCACGGTTAAAGATACAACCACCTTGACCACGAACATAATACTAGAGAGGGTACGTGGGGGTCAGACCCTCCCCCCAAAGGGAAATATTTTTCATTTAAATGTACCTATACTATTATAATATATCTTCGGTAAAATTTTGAAAAACCGTTACATGATTTTACAAAATCACCTTTAAAACGTTCCTAAACACGGCACTGTCAGGGACAATGCAAAACTGAAAACATGGCAACGCTTTAAACA
>CM029359.1:21045823-21058230 GCA_017140985.1 Hormaphis cornu
CGCGTCCAGCAGCTTCTATGGTAAACGGCATAAGCCGTATCGCTGTATAAACACAGATTCAACGGGGAAAAAAAAATTACCGAAGCTTATAACGATTTGCTTTTTGATATTTGAAGGATTATCAACTGACGTATTTAAATTCTGTAGGTATAACGATATTCATATTAGTTACCTAATGTTTTTCGCATACGCCTAATTACAGTTTTGAGTTTTCGTACAGTCAATAAACGTATTTTAAATTTTAACGACTTATGCGTTTGATGTCGACATTCAATGTATCATTTGTTTTCATATACTAACTTCCGGCAATTCAAAGAACGATAAAATTATGTTGTCGTTAGGCCAAGAGATTTCTGATATCAGCTTGAAAACGACTGAGGGCGATTTTAATGTACACGAGTATTTCCAAGGCAGGTAATATAAGTACCTATCAATACATTTCAATTTTTTTTTAAACAAAACTATCGAGATATATTTTAATTTTATCTTACCAATGATGAATTATTCAAAAACTTTCTTGACTCTATTTTTGAAAAAAACAGTAACTACGTGTAAAAAAAAAAGCTGATACATTTTTCCGGCGGCCAATTCAACGTACGATTACATTTTAATAGTATTACGGAATTCATCACCCTGAAAATTGGTTATAAATTACATATTTCATAATTATTTATAGCTAGGTATTAATAATTTAAAACTAAATAAATATTTCTCCTTTCTTGCAACGCTTGTCCCAAAATTGTTTAACGATTATCATTTTTTTTTTTTTTTTTTCATATAAATGTTAAATGTATACTACGATATATGAAGTAACGAAAACAAAGTATGTATGTGCAATTATGAATTTTCGCGAACTATAAGACCTCGAAATCAAAAACTTGTTTTATGTTTATTAAGAATAATGACTTTAATGAGTCATGACATAATTCACTGACATTGCATTTTATTAAAAAGATTATTATAGCTATAATTTTTAATGGAATGAAATTTGTGTCTAATTTTTTAATTTTCTATTAAGCTCTGGAATCCCCTGTCCCTCCCTCCCTCTCTTAAACTATAATAATATATAGTTAAATAGGTGCATTATATAAAATATTACTACATTTAGATTTAAACAACATTTCTGTTTTGTATGAAATATATTTTGCAGCTGGGGTTTGGTAGTATGTTATGTAGCTGATTTTTCTGCTGTATGTGCCAATGAGCTTAGTCAATTGGCAAAAGATTGCCACAAGTTCAAAACTCGAGGCATCAAAATACTGGCCGTGTCTTGCGATTCAATAGATTCGCACATCAAATGGATCGAGGTAATTAATATAGCTAGCTGGTAAATCCAGCAGGTTAGGTTAGGTAGAATGATTTACTTAGGTAACACTACAAACAAAATATACAAGTTATAATAACGATTTGGCTATAATAGAATGTATAACATAGCTACATGCGCAAAGAAAAAAACATTTTAAATGCTAGATAATTACAAATAAAGTTTGTTAACACATTTTCAAAGACTCGTCTATTAGATTCTGAACGTTATATTAAATTTTTTCATACTATTTGAATCAAACCCCAAAAACAAAAAAAAAAATTGGGGATTTTACGGCGAAAAGTTTGAAATTTTAAGATTTGTAATAAAGTTTTCGCATAGATAAGGATTGCTCCGATTTTTAAAGTCAGTACTTCTAATGAAAGGCCTATGAACTTCGGTAGTAGGTACCGAATAATATAATAATTAGTAGTTTGGTTGAAGCTTTTTTTGCTGCCTTTTTGAGTTTTACCCCAGAAACCAAAATATAATCGAGAATTTTACAGATAAAAATTTGAAATTGTCAAGTTTGTAATATGGTTTTTGGGTAGAAGCTGGAGCGCTCCAATCGTTACGTTGAATACCACATAAAAGATGGGATTTTGGATTTTAATTGAAGCATTTTTTGATGTTTTGATATCATCAGTGGGTTATTTTTTAGAAAAATATAAGTAGTGCACTATTGATACTAAATCTTGATATTATACCTATTCACCGCAAAGTGGTCATATATTATAGAGTCAAAGGCTTGTTGAATGTTAGTGTTTGCTATAAACCAATTGGTGATACGCGTTTCTCAAGACTTTGGTGTCATAGTATTATATATTGTGATGTTTCAAAATTTTAAATAGCCATACGCTATATTTTCACAAATCATACAATACATAGTTGGTACAATTATCAAAACAGAATATACATTTTAGAATTTGTCTGTGTATCTGTTTATACATAGGACCTAAAAAAGATCAGCGGGATCAAAAATGACGAACATTTTCCGTTTCCGATAGTGTCAGACCGTAACCGCCTGTTTTCTGTTTACCTAAACGTCTTGAGCGCAAAATGTACCGACGAAGACGGCATACCACTACCGTGTAGAGCAACGTTTGTTTTAGCACCGGACATGACTATTCAACTTGTTCACATGTACCCTCAAACCACGGGACGAAACTTCGAGTAAAAATTTAACCGATAAACATACTTACAGGTTACGGCGAGTGATCGTATAATATGTTTATCAACGGACACGATAGTATGCTCAAAAGGATAAAACATTCATTTTTATAAATATCATATACACATAAGCGGAGATTTGATTACATTTTTGGTTACTTACCTATTTTTTTTTTTTTTTTTTTTTTTTTTTTTTGAAGGCTTTTTTTTTTTTTTTTGTGATCAAATATTTTGTAGGGGCTTTTAAGATTTTTTTGGGGGCCGTCCCCCTAAAAACTCCCAATCTATGACTATGACCTACGTACCTATGTGACAAAAATTTTTCATATATTTTGTTTCAAACTTATCCATCATGGGTTATTATCGAGGTCATTATACTTATATATGGGATGCAATCGCGTCATAATAGTTTTATATTTTTGGGGAAGCTACAACAGCAGCCCACTTTGTTCTTATAACTGTTGTATCTGTATAAATTATAAAATATAATAAACTCTTGGTTACATTTTTGAAGATTAAAATATATAATATTGTGAAACTCCACATAAGAATAAGAAACAATTATTTTTTTGATATACGCGTTTTACAATGGTTTTGATTTTAGTAAATAAAATCATCGTGTATACCTATAACTATTGAGTATATAAATTATCTAAGATCTGAAAAATCTAAAAAAATGTTCAGGTTATAAAGTAAAAAAAACTTACCTAACCTAACCAACGCGATAACTATTAGTATTGCATTAAAAAATCGATGTATTTTTTGTACATCATTATTTTTTATAATAAACACATAATTCATCATAGATATTATTTTTTTTCTACTTCCAGTGAAATTTTAAGATCCGTTGATGCTCTTCGTGTAACAAACAAATACAATAACGAAGTGTTTACTCCTAACGGGTGGAAAGTATGTACCTACTCGTTGTTCAACTACAATAATCTATATTTTTGTTTCAATGTTGTTGGTAATTTATATAAGAGTTTATGCAGCTTTGTCATAAGGTAAACCTGTAAAAGTTTTCAATTTATTACCACATTGCTCAGAAACTTAACCCTTAGGTTAGGTGTAGTTGTAACAGTTGTGCACAGTGCATCAAATATTTCAAGCGAAACAAAATTTGTGTTCATTTTATTCACTACTTAACTCTATATGTAGCCCGATTATCTGATTTTCACTTTGAAAACAGTCTTGGATTTGTCGGTATTTTAGTGCACTTTTAATTTAAAATTTGTCGAATTTCTATTCTAGTTAACATAAAATATTATCAATATACCTACGTCTCTCTTTTCTTAGACGATCATAAACTTTACTGCAATCTACTATAGAAAAAAATGCAAAAGATATAGAATTGAATGTATTTTAAAATCATCACAGGAAAAAAATAGCCATTTTGTTTTTTTTTTTTTAAATAGTTTGACACACAGCACACTCCATTCTAATTAAGAAATTACTATACGATAGTATATGGCTGTTGGTCTAATGTAGGTAAATATTCGTACTTGTAAGAATTTGCCTAGTTATATGTATATATAATACACACTTAGCTTTATTCACGTCGAATAATATAATCAAATAATTATTTTTCCATCTTGTGAACGGGGTTGGATTAAAAAAACAAATACACGCACGCACCTATCTAAAAGATAAACAAATTTGAAAATATCTGTTCATAATATTATTCGAGATTCTGTTCTGTTAAATTTTTAGGAAGATGTAAAAATGACACACGGTTGAATTTGAATAAATTTGAAAAAAAACAGATGAATTTGAATCATAATTATAGGTACCTAATTTGAGTTTTGTACTTTAAGTTAATGCGTGTTATTGGTACTTACCTAAAACATTATAATATCATACATATAATTTAAAGTCATAAGTTTACCTTTTAAAAAATACTTGACGACCCCGCGCAAAAAATTTACTATACTTATATAATCTCATTTTTAAATATTTACAGCCAGTTATGGATTGTTTGGTATCACCAAAAGTATCAAAAGATGACGTAGAGAAAAAATTTCCTACTTCAATAATAATGGAATTACCATCGGGACAAGATTATATGCGCATTGTTCCGAGTAAAGAGATAAAAAAAAATTATGAAAAATAACTACTGACAATAATCAAATATTTAATTTTTTGTAAATGCATAAGTCAAGGAAACTCTTTTTGAGTACATTTGATTTACAAATGAAGTTGAATATATGTACCGATCTATATAATATAAACAATGTTCAATATTATGAACTTAATATGAATAAAATGTATATAAATATCGACATTCAAAATAAGTGTTTTATAATTAATTGTACTAATTATGAATAAAAACAAAATGAATACAGAATAAAAATATATTTTAATTCATTTACATCATAGCTGGTACCTGTTGTTATAGTCATTTGTTTAACATCATAGTTGTTCTATTGTGTTATTTACAAAATGTTTTCTAAAAAAAATAACAAATATGACCAATTTTTTCCGATTTTCCAACTTAAAACCAACAAAAAATGAAATTCCTTTATTTGTTAATAGTTTTGGATTATAGTGATTCTTTATTAATTAAATAATTGTTAATAAGGGTAAAAGAAAAAGATATACATTTAAAAATAAAATAGTTAATAAAACATGTTCCAAAATGATTTTAACTTTCAAATTTATATAATTGCTATACCTAGATATGTAAAATAGTTTATTTTGCTATTTTAGAATCGTTTACATCCTTTGCAGTCACAATAGTCTGAGCCAGAGCCGCAATACCCATTAGGACTGCAGCAGCTGAATTTAGTATTCGGTTCGCATTCGGCCTCGTAAATGCCATCAACTTTATCGGCTTTGGGCCCGCAAGTTCCAGCCCTTTTATCTCCATCTTCCAGGGTCCACCACTTTTTCGGACCAAACCGGTATGATGGCGTTTTTTTGAAATTCACGCATCCTTGACAATCACAAAAATCAGTTCCTTTACCGCAATAGTTCCCGTTAGAACAGCAATACGCGTTATCGTCGTCTGGATTGCAAGTAGGAAATACATCGTTAATTTTTGGTATTTTCCGTCCACATCTGTTACATAGAAACAATATTTTACGTAATACATACGGATATTATAAACTTAATTTGTGTTGTGGTCTGTAGAGAGCATATTGTAATCAAGTATAGGTACCTTCCACGTAAGCCTTCTTTTGCATTAAGTAAATACCACGTTACGGGCACGGTAGGTTTGATAGGTTCGTCCAATATTAGTTTAGGATTATTTCCGTAATCCTTGCACGTAGGACAATCACAATATTTTTCTCCGGATCCACAATAACCAGCCGGTCCACAGCAACTGTATCCAGGATCGTCTGGGTCACAAACCGGATAATAACCTTTGTACAAAGGAGCAGATCGACCACACAATCCAGCCATATCGTCTCCGTCTTCCGATGTCCACCTGTAAAAGTTTTAATGATATTTAAAAATGATTACCCTGTAAGAATTTTCTATGAACATTCTCACCAACGTTTCTCATCTATAGGTGAGCATTTGTGATTCACATCGTTTGGATCAGTTTTAACACACAAGGGTGCATTGTACACCGTGTTTAAAAGGGTAAGATTTTCGTCGTCTAAATCTACTGACCAAATCATCAGGCCACCGACGTTTTTGTCAGACGCATACTTTACTTTAAACTCTAGTGACTTTTTGTTTTCATAACCCAAAAAAACTCTAGTGGTTGGGTTCCAGGCGTACGGCGATTTGCTTTTTTCGTGAAAACGCTGTTCGAACCGTTGATCCGACAAATGGTCTTCGTGTATCTTAAACCAAGGCGTGTAACCACCCTGAAAAACACCGTTTACCGCGTTTGCCGTCCTCCACATCTGGTCTTTACCGTCCACTGAGTCTCCAACATTATTCCAAAACCGACCGTAAAATGGAACACCCATGTTAATCTTGTGAGGTAACGAGGACTTACACGTGTAATATTTGATTGTCCAATCCACGTTAGTCTTACCAGAAAATCTAGGTGGCATTCCAAAATGTAAAGGCGCTGGTGGTCCCGTATACGCTCCCCATTTACTAGACCATGCACCGAAAAAATCATAGGTCATTACGTTTACAAAATCAGCATATTGGAGCAATCCGGGCAAGTCAAAACCTGGATCCAAAGTCCACTGGCCAGCGGCCCCGGCAAAAGAGATGATAAATTTATTCTTACGACCTGCATAAAATTTAATAAAAGTACAAGAATCCTCAATGAAACATGATTTATAACATAAATATCAAATATGAATGTTTAAGTACCTGCATCTGAAGCAAAAACGTCCAACGCGTGTCGTAAGTCCTTCATGAGCAGAACGTAATTTGCTTTATCCTGCGGTACACCTTCTACTGCTCCACCAGTTACTGGATATTCCCAGTCAATATCAACTCCATCAAATCCTTAAAAAACAAACACATACTTTTAGTGGAATAATTATTAAATATGTACAAATTTATGTATAGGATTCAAATTTTTTTTTACATACCAAATTTTTCAATTAGTTTTATTATGGAAGCGATGAATTTAATTCTGCTCTCAGAAGATGCAGCGATTTTGCTGAAATACTGTGAGTTTTCCCATCCTCCAACGGCAAACATAATTTTGATGTGTGGATAAAATTTCGCTAAATTCATAAGATGTTCTAGTCTATTACGAGACTTTTTAGTCTCTTCTTCTATATTAGCACTGTGCGCAACATCAGGTGAACCTAAGTCGACCGTACCATCACTTCGCATTTCCAGGAAAGCAAAAATAACATGTGTCAGTTTGGCCAAAATGTTACTATTAATTTTCTTTACACCCCATGAAGTATAATAACCAATAATTCGTTTACCACATTTCTGTACTGACACTTCGACATTACCGTTTGGCGAATCATTCAAATCATCATCATCGTCGTCTGTTTCGCCATCTACAATCAGATGTTTCTTTGCCAAGTCGTAAAGCTCTTCTTTTTCTTTAAGTTCTGAAGGAGTGCACCCTCTCGAAAATCGAGTGGAAGTATCTCGCTTTACTTTCCTTTTTTTACTTTTTAATTTTTTTTCCCATTCATTTTTTTCATACGTATCAATTGTTTTAGCTTTCATACAGTCAAATATGTTTACTGGTAACCATATGGTGCCTGAGTTAGCATCATTGTTGAACCCAGTATTAATGCCGACTTCCCGACCAGCCGTTACATCGACTGACTTAACCCACGGGTTTCCCAAAGTACTATCAAATAATTTTTCAATTTCTGACTGCGATCTTGCAGTGAATATATCGTCCTCTCTGTCCGCCAATTTACCGGGCTTAATGGGCGAGTTATCAGCAATAAAACCCACCACTCGCTCTACACTATTTTCATCTTTATAACAAATCATTTTCCAAAAACATTTGGGAACATCGATATTATTTTTGCCAATTTTTTTACCTAACGAATCTTTACACACACCAGTCACAACAAGAGTGCGACGTCTCGTACTAAAACATTCCACGTGAGACTCTAACTTTTGCCAAGGATGTTCATTAATATAAGGTTCCTGAGGTGCAATATTAATGAATGCAAAAGTACTTTTTGAAGCCTTTTCAGACCATCTAGCTATATTGGCAGGAGTCAAATGTCCTTGATCGAATCCTGATTTAGTATAATCCGCACCGACGGCTTGATGTTGAAGCAGATTGGAACATGGATATCTGAAAAAACTTTTCCTTCCAAAGTCTTTTGCATCATTATAGCTGAAAAATTTTAATACGTATTATGTTTAATATTTATTTGTAAATGTATGTTATTTATAAGTGTTTGTTATAATCTTAAATGTGTCACTGACCTTTTAGATTGAAACTGGCTACTTTGATGTAAAGCCACCGACCATACGGGGATTTTTCGTGATTTATCAAACATAACCACGTACACTGTGATATATTTACTGGATGAAATTGAAGTAAGACTGTCGATTTTCGGGGTTTTTACAGAAACGACGGGAAAATTAGAATTAGGACACGTATACAAAGTACATTCTGGGTATGGATCCCAAACGGCAATTTGATTTGTTTTCTTATTACACGTAGCTTTCGGGCCTTTCTCTTCATAACCCACTTTACATTCATAATGACATTGGGAGTTAACTTGTTTATTTTTGCACCGGTCAAACGATCTTGTGTAAGAAAATCGAACTCCTTTTGGCGCATCACACTCTGCTCGCTTGCAACTATATTTTCCACTCTTTTTATTCGTTGCTCGTGATTTTCTGCTTTCACATCGATCAACTTCGTCTTTTTTGTTCTTGTCTTTGTTTTCTGGACCATGTTTATTATCATTTTTTTCTTTACTTGTATTATTTTTCTTTGGTTTTATTTTATCTTTTGAATTTTTTGATTGGTCTTTTAACGTTTTTACTGCTGTTTTGGATCCTTTTGCAATAGATTTTAATCCAGTACCAACGATTTTCCCTACTCCCGGAGCAATAACAGTTAGTCCAACGTCCAAGAGTGACGAATCTAATAAGTCCAATCCTTTCTTTTTAGCAGTTTCCCAGTCTCCGGATATCACGGCACCACCAAGTTCCACAGCATTTTTTACATCCTTCACAATTGGTATATTTGTAATAGCATTTTTTGCACCATTTAAATCTCCTTTTACGACCTTGTCTACTGCCTTTACTACCCCTTTAGCTGTGTCTACTACTCCTTTAACAGTATCTTTCACGGTGTTGACTACGGTGTTGGCAACGGACTTTATTGCTTTTCCAACCCAATCGAAAAACCCTCTCTTACGACGAATCGCTACTGAAGATGTACTACTACTCGGGTTTTCATAAACGGTCAATGAAGTTTGTGTTTGTTCCTTAGTGCCAGAAAAACATTCTATAACGAAGCGTTCACCGTCGCTAAACGGATTAACTTGATTTAAGCTAGATAACGTAAAGTTTGATTTACTTTGAGCTACTAAAATCATAGAATTTTTCGACGGATTCAATGTGAAAACGGACTCATTTGCAGAGCTGAAAAAGTAACATGTTGACGAATCAACAAAAAAATCAATTGACACGTATGCACACCAATTATTAGACGGTTGATTACAAATATTTGCACACACTTCTTCACAGTTAGATTTACAGGCGGCTTTCTCGACCGACGGCTTCGGGTCCAATCGTACACCTGGAGTACGTATGTAATTTAACGTTGCTGATAAAAATGAAGGCTTTTTAAACAATGTAATGCAGTTTTGAGTTTCGGCTAGTTGTACAAATTCATTAGACAAGGTACATTTTCTTTCGTTTTTAGAATAAGACATTCGTTTATATTCTGATTTTTCGTAAGTAGATACGCATTCATCAAATGAAATTTTGTGTACAATTTTAACCGTACCGTCCGCGTTCGAAATTGGGCGGATCGTAAGGTTTTCAACGAATTCGTAGTTTTTTAGATACTTGTGAACGCCCTCGTGTCGATACTTGGGAAATTTCAACATAAACGATTTGTCATAACGACGTTGACCAAGGTTTGATATCGTAATAATTTCTACTTGTTCAGAATCCACTCCTAAGCCCATACAATCAGAATTTTCTAAACATTCGTTCATTTTATCGTTAATATTTTTTTCCATGTTTTCCAAATAGTATAAATCACTGTCCGGACATATGCTCAGTTCTTCCGGACCGTTCAATTTTTCTGGATAATAGCAAATTTTACACCCCGTTTGGGCATCACATCCTTTCGATGGTGCCGTCAAGCACGGCTTGGAATAAAAACTATTGTGAGTGTCGTTTTTTATCGAACATGGTTTGTTATTCGTTTTAGACGGTTTTAAAAACAATATGCCATCGTCGCCGACCTCGACGAAACGCCATTTTATGTTTTTCCCTGCTGACGGCAAGACATCCATGTGAAAAGCCGTCACGTGCCCGTATTCAAAGTCGATACGCTCCAATTGGTTTTCTACGTCCCGATAAGTCGTGCAAGTCGAATTAATCAACGAATACGAAACAACATTGCATTCGAGATTCGACCTGCATTTGTTCATACAAGACAAAAACGAACCCTCTTGGCTCCGACTCAAATGAACAGAACCTTCGGCCGATGTGTGCCGCGAATACATCCAATCAAACAACACTCCAGTAGGCTGCGTCATGAACACAGTAGTCCATTGGTTTCCTTCTTCGAAGTCACCGTCTGTACTGCTGAACAAGTAACATTTTTTTGACGCGTGATCGTAGCTGAGCGCCACGCAGTTGTCGGTGTCGAAGCACAGCCCGAAACAGTCGGGAAACTCGAAGTTTTCCCGAACGTCCGACGGATCTGTATTCAAGTATACGTTTTGATACCGTTGTTGCGGAAAATTCGGGCACAGATCGCAAACGCGTACGCCCTCGTTTCGTACGCGAAACACGTGTGACTTTCCCACGTCGACGAGATCGCAGCGAAGCTTGTCAGGTTTAACGGTGAAATTGTTACTTTTCAAGAGTAGATATTTCACGTAATCCGTGAACGATGTACCGGATATTGTTTCTACGTCGTCTTCGTTTATCCTGTAGGTACACAAACACATCAGTATCCGCGAGTTCAACAAAATACGTACTAAATTAAAGTATCTTTATTGTCTATAATATACTGGATTCTGAGCGGAGTGAGGAAACTATATAATTGGTATTACAAAAATTTGTGTTTTTAACATTTTATTACTATTATTATATTATAGCTTTACACATTTTATCGTTTGGTCTAAATTTTCAATATAATGATTGAAAAGTACTGAAATGTTCACTCATTGTTGGTAAATTACAATCGTAATTGGTAAAGTACGAGTTTTTTTTTTACAAATAACTTCAACTTATCTTGTCAATTTTTTACCCAAGTACACAGAATTTAACTGTCGATAGTTTGTAATTTGTTGTTTTTTTCGTGCAATAAAAAAAACTGTGTATTTTCAGAAACAACTTTGAAAGTAAAATACACGCTCGACAACTTTAATTTTTTACTGTACATAACTTTAACATTATTTTCATTGCTATATTCTAAAAGTATCGCTAGGGACCATTTTTTTAGCCCCATAGTTTTAAGATGCATCGAGGTTGGGAGTGAACAACGGAAAAGAACTAACTCAAAATAGAGACGAGTGGTTGTTGCGGCAATGGACCCGAATGGCGCCCGTAAAAGCCAATAAAGAAGAAGAAGAAAAAGAAATGCACGACTATATATTTTAAAAATTAACCTCGGGCCTTATAGAGCTAAGGGAAATAAAGTTCTTGTACACACTTATCCAGGATAAAAGTTGTAAAATTTTAAGACAACACCATACCCTATCACGCGGATAAGGAAATCTATAAAGTTTTAGGAATATTTATTACCTATGACTAGGGAGAAAATTTGAAGTTTTAGGTACCTACATGGGACGCCGTCTTAAAGTTTTTACAATTTTTATCCCGGATAAGTGCGCGTTTAAGAACTTCCTTTGTACGTAACATATTTTGTTTCGTTCTATTGTTTCAGTTATTTTTCAGTACAACAACGCCCGGTTTTCTTTTAAATTTTTTGTACAAAAAATCTACAAAGCAATTATGTTATTATTTTCCGGGTGTACCAATAGTCACTACTACACATTAAACGTATATTTAATGTTACATAATATCTACCTACTCGTCTTTATCCAGAGCAAAAGTCCCGTTCAAACAGCATTGAAACACATCGCCATCGGGACCGCTGCAGCCGTCGGAACGAGTTTGAACCGTGTTTGCCGGACATCCACGGTCGCTCCAATTCTTCGGTTGACACCCTGACCACCAACAGTTTTCGTCCGAAAAGCCCTGTAGACTCGGATCATCGTCTCCAGGCACAGCCGCATTTACGTTTGTTGTCACGCAGCATTTGTACTTGAAGCCATTCTCGCACGGTGTCTTGTCCGTTTCCGTTCTGTTGTAACCGTCGCAACCTTTGACC
>CM029359.1:21058240-21087680 GCA_017140985.1 Hormaphis cornu
GCCCAGGAGTTCAGCTGACACCCGGTCCACCAACAGTCCTCTGCAGCGGCGACGGGCTTTTCGTCAATATATTATAAAAAGTATTTCAATTTTAGATTCTGAGCGCGGCGATCAATGCATTATATCGTTTTTATACAATGATGTTTTTTTTTTTCTGTGAACAACTTTAAGGGTACCTATTATACAAGGAATGCTCCGATTTTTACAATCTAACAAAAGCTGGTCTCGAAACTACGATTGTTCGTTGATGGGTACAAAAGTTGGAAGTTTAAAATATTGATAAAGTTACAACCATAAAACCGCGGTAAAACTTCATTGAAACTTCGCAGAAACATTACGGTGTAATTTTTTATACACATCGATTTAGTTATTTTTTTTTTTTGGCCATAACATACAAAATAACGATCGAAACAAGCTGAAACTTTTACGCAATATTAAAACAGGTCAGATACAAGTTTGATAAAAGTTTCAAGTGATTTCGAAAATGTATGAGCAAAGTATAGAACTTTGAAATTTTCGAAAAATTTACCGGGACGTTTTCTTTTTGATCTTCTGTGAACAACTTTAAGGGTGTTAAGGAATGCTCCGATTTTTAAAGTCAGTACTTTTAATGAAAGGACCTCAATGAACTACGACGACGGCGTACTTTGAGGGGTATCAAATTTGAAAGTTCGAAATTAAAAGAGTTGCAGCCTTGAAACTAAGGAGAAACTTCGGGGAAATACTAATTACGGCAAACGTGGTTTTTTAAACATCGACTTGGTTTAACATCCAAAATAACGATCGGAACAGATTGAAAATTTTACATAATATTTGAATAGGCGTGATACCGCTGGGTTTGTCAAAAGTTTCAAGTGATTTCGAAAAATTTTGATCTAAGTATAGAACTTTGAAATTCTCGAAAAATGTACCAGGACGTATACTGTAGACAATTATTGAGCTCGCTTATAGAATCGTATATTTTCGAAGGCAATGTGATTGCTTTTAGATATTGAATAATGCGTTTCAACCACAACTTTCAAACCAGTGACGCACCCAAAGTGTAGTCGCTACTCCGTCAAACTATCCAGACGCAGACTACAGTGATCCCGGCTGTTTTTTTTTTAATTTTAATATTTATAAAACAAATAAATAAAAATTACAGGACAACAGTAGTACTCGGAACCGTCATTGCAGCCTCTGATGTCCTCTTGCGTTCGGTTGTACTGATCGCATCCTTTCACAGCCCAAGTGTTCGGCTGACATCCGGTCCACCAACACGTTTCTTTGCCTAGAATATTGTCGAACATTTTACCAATGATAAAATGTTTAAACCCTTTTTTGACAACAAAAAGTAAGGAGAAATTTCCAAAAGAAAACACAAAATACATTTTTGGAAATATGCGAGTACATAACAATATATTACGTGAAAAAAAATACCTAAATCAACTATGTTATCGAATTATTTTAAGTTTAGTTAACTTTTAATTTAATAAATTTAATAAAAAAAAAAAAAAAATTGCCCTTTAACTTGGCTTTTTGTTTTTTTTCAATCAAACGATTTCAAAAAAGTTTGTCAACTTGCCCAGCCTCGCGGCCGCCTCCATAAACATTTCTAGTTATCCTAAACAACAATGTCTTCTGGCAGCTGTAGATATACGTACATCTATACAAATATTAGTACACTTTGTGGTAGGTCCTACTCACTCGGAGAAGCTGCGCAACACGTTCGCGACGCTGCAATGACGAAGATTAAAACAAAAAAATCACTATAGTTAAACATATGTAACATCGCGATTCCTGCTGCCCGCGGTGATACTATCCGATGTTCAGGATGACATGTTTTCGCTGGCACTACTGCAGATGTAATGTAACGTGCCGGAACAATTACACATTAATATGCTCGAGGCGCACAAGAACCACCCGACCCACCCAGTGCTTGGTTTGGAAGGGGGTGTACGTACGTGGAAGTCAAGAACTTATTACTATCCTTTACCGGATTACGTCGTTTATGTAGCTATAATAAATTGTTATCTACACTTATATTAGGACGTTTGTCTATAATATTATAACAACAACGTTACATGAATAATAATATAACGTTCGATTTTCGCGAATTCCGCCCACTGGTAGGGATACGGTGTAGGTATAGAGAGGTGGCGCCTACCTCGGACATTCTGTCGGGGGAATTCTCGAATTTCGTCATGGGTTTGTACCTGCGTCGTCGCGAACGCGTTGTGTGCCAGAGTCCGATAGGCGATATTAACGAGTACCATTAATTTTTATTATTGTTTACTATATTATATTATTATACGTAATATTATTGTACGATAACCAAATATTATTGTAATAACAAATGTGGCCTTATGTCCAATATTATGTTTTAGACGAGTCGACTGCACAGGAAGTCTATAAAAATAATGATTAGGTAGGTACATTATAGTTATTATTCTTAACTGCACCTATGGTATCGAAAAAATAAATACGTTAAGTACCCACAAGTATTATTATACGGTAGATAAAGTTTTCCTCATTATAATGATTATTGTTAAAAAATAAAACTGACTTTGGAAACAAAAAAAAAAACACAGATACAAATAAAAAAACCGGGATCACGCTAGGTCGCGTGGGTAAGGACGACGCTTTGGGTGGGTTTGGAAGTTATGGTTCAAACGCATCATGTTACATCTAACGATAAATACGGTTCTGAGCGAGCTCAGTTGTCTAGTAAACGTCCTGGTACATTTTTCAAGAATTTCAGAGTTCTATACATGGCTATTAAAAATGTTCGAAATCACGTCTCGAAACTTTTATCAAACCTATTTTGAAAGTATGTAAAAGATTCAGCTCATGTTCCAATCATCATTTTGGATGTTATGGCCGAAAAACTAAATTGATGTGTCAAAAACACGTTTGCCGTAATTAATGTTTCTCCTTAGTTTTATGGCTGTAACTGTTACAGTTTTTCAAATTTGATACCCCTCAAAGTACCACAGAGTCGGCTCAGAACTCGTTGCTTATAAATGTATTATAACTCCCTCAATGCTGTGACCAACTCAAAAGCAAAGCCCTTACTTAAACAAGTTACCCACTTGATCCCGAATCACTATTTTTTTAGATTCTGAGCGTCTTGACCAAAAACGTTAAAAGTTATGGCAAACGTGTTTTTTTTGACATAGAAATAGGTAAAATATATTATGTTTGGTCAAAGTTTCAAGTAATTTAGAAAATGTTTGGATGACTAATCCACAGTAACAATTTTTTTTTTTTCGTTTAAAGTTGAAAAATGGTCGTCATACTTTTTACTCATTTTAAAAAAAAAATTTGTAACTCCCACAAATTTGTTATTTAAGAATTGAAATTAAAATATGTTATATAAAACAAAATTTTCTATCTAAATAAAAAATTTCAAAAAAATTTGCACAATAGATTCCGTACGCGTACAAAAAAAGTATTGAAAAACGGTGAAATTTGGTTTAAACAATGAAATTATGAACTATTGCGTAATTGATACTAAAATTGTATTAACTCCTCAGATAATGGTCCAAATGGTTTGAAATTTTTGGACCTTTTTTAATTGTTAAATTTGGTTTCACCAGGGCGTATACTAGACAACTGAGCTCACTCAGAATTGTATTTTCGAAAGCAATGATTTATTATTGCTTTCAGATATTAATTAATGTGTTTAAACCACAACTTCTAAACTAGTGACCCCCCCCCCCCAAAACGTAGTCGCTACTCAGTCAAACTACCCACGCGACCTAGAGTGATCCCAGTCTTTTAATCATGCAGTTAATAAGTTGCATTGTTAATTAAATTAAAAAAAAATGCATATGTTTTGTTGTTCATAATTTGAAAATACAAAAATGTAAATCATTTGGTGCAAAAATTTAAATATGTAACATAATAAACATTATAGTGTAATTCATAATTTAAATAGTTTACTAACAAAGTTTAAATAAATACTTCATCAGTCTTAGAAAAAAAAAAAAAAAAAATACAATGTAAAATCAAAATTTATAAAAAATGATTCAATTAATATAATAACAATACACAATACATACAAAATAACATATTAAATTGTGTACCCTATTCAGGATCCATATACATTGTTATCCTATTGCACAATCGTTCTTTGTCGTCGTCGTTGTCATCATCATCATCATCTTCACTGTCATCAACTTCTATCTTATGTACATCAGTTTTTTGCGTTATTGACAACATTTGCAATTGTCTTGGTATTTCTCTATCATAGTCCAAGACCTTTGAAGATTGTTTATCACTTAGCCACATCGTATGATCAACTTCCATATGTACTCTTTCTTGTACAATAGTTTTTAATAATGCTTTAGCTTCTTCTTTGGTTTCAGCATAATTCAAACATTTTTGTGCGTAATGAAAAGCTTGATCATAGTTCATGCGGGTTAAGTAGTAGTTAGCGAGAAACATATAAGCATAACTGTGATCACGGGTTTGTTCATCAAGTCCGTGTTCTTCAATGTATTCTAAAAACATTTTTGCAGCCTCATCTGGTCTTTTTATTAGCACATACAATCTAAAAAAAAAAAAAAATATTTAAAATGTAAGATCATATTAAGATTGGAATGGTAAGCTAATGAACTACAAATATTGTAATTTTAATTTACTTTGCTAAGTATATGAGTCCAAGTTTTTCATCGTCCCCCATCGCCCGTCCTTTCAAATAGCACTGAAATGCCATATCGATATTGCCTAGCTTCTCATAAACATTACCAACAGCAATTATCATACGGCTGTCAAAAGGTCTCAGCAACTGTGCTTGTTTGAAAAAATAAACGCTGTGCTTGTACATACCAATGATTTCATAAGTTTGGCCAAGACCATACCACGCTCTGTACTCATATTTATTTATTTCTACATTAACATAAATGACAACATTATTATTTATGGTGTTATATATTTATCATCTAAAACAGATGGCATACCTAAAGCTTTACTATAACTCTGTATGGCATCATTAGAATTTTTAAGTTCCATGTATTCTTGACCGAGAAGTGTCCACGCAGACAAACATAAGGGATTCAGTTTGAGCGCACGATGAAAGTAACGCATTGCTTTTTGATGTTCACCGTGAAGACTGTAGTAGTTTCCAAGTATACAGCAAGTCTCTACACGGTACTTATCAATTTTGACCGCTCGCTGAGCAAGATAAGCCAGTTCAACTCGTTGATGTTGTACATATAACAGATTTGAATAAGTATCCATATTTTCCAGTCGACAAGGTTCAATCTCAATAAGTTCTTGGAACTTTTCTATTGCTATTTCAATGTCTGTAAGGTGTTCAACATTAATTAGTAAAATTTTAAGTAAAGGTATAATTAATAATAATTTTTTTGCATACTAACATCTCTTGTTGTGATAGCATACAGCAACCCTAGAGAGCAGAAATATGCTGTCAGCAAAACCGCAATTTGACAAATACTGTGCTACATTCAACATCTGTTCATTTAATTGCAAGTCCAAGTATTTTTGACAAAGGAAGAAGTATTTAACCCAGTGATTAGGTAATTCCAATTTAGATAACTGTAAATAATTAATGTGCTACTTACATTTAAACTAAAAGAAAATCTTTATTTAAAATTTTAAAAATAAATAAAATCATATGCATAAAAAAAAACAAATTAACACTTCATCAATTTGTGACAAATCCTTTGCTCAAAAATATTTTCCCTAGTAGTAAAACTCTTCTAAACAACCAACTAATTTTGCTTGCAATGACGCACAGAATCCAAATTCAGTTGAATAACCTCTAGGTCTTTTGACAAAATATGCACCTTGGTATGTTGTTAATTATGTTATAGATTATTAACTCAACATTTCAACTCTTCACGCACTTGCCTCTCTATCCACTACAAAAAATTCATTCAAACACGATAAACAACCTAAATCTAATGATTTTAAATTTTTCTTCAAAGACTGTCTTCAATAACCCTTCCTGTTGTATTAAACAAAATTGGTCACACAATTTACCCACCTATTTTAAATTATCTAAATTAAGTTTTAGTTGAAGTGGTGTCAACGATGACTTCACTCAAGTCACTAAGCCTTTAATCAAAGTTACAAAAAATGAAAAAAACGACCAAGGGGAAGTTTTTTAATAGTAGTTTTAAACATGGCACTTATCAGCAGCGCGACTGTACAATGCTGAGTACCATTCGTTACAATAGTGGGTACAAAAAATGTATGTATTGCGGACATAAATTTAAAGTCGCAGTCATAGTCGCAACTATAGTACCTATACATTATATGATCAAGTTTACTTAATGTTTTGTAATATTAAAGATTTTCTAATAAAAAAAAAAAGTTATTTCACATCCTACATTATGATTACTTTTATCCTATCCACAATGAGATCGCCAAGTTGCATCCACGCGTGCCAGTTAAGCGGTACTTTTGCTATGGATTCCAATAATATTTTAACTGCTAATTCATACTGCTCTAGTTTGACAGAAACTACGCCGAGTAAATACAACAAATATCCATCAGCTTTATTTTCTTTTTGTAAAGCCATCAATTCCGCAGATAAAATGCCTAAACTATGTCGATAGTCATCGAACATGGAAGGAGTCGCTTCACTGCCGATATTTTTGATATGGCTGTCAGCAGCCAAGTAGTCCGAATAATATCTTAGAAACAATGGTATTTTCGAATGACAATCTTTCAACCAATACGAAGCTCTGAAAAAATTGAGTCCTGATTATAATAATACACAGGCTATTATTATTAGGTACCACTATTGTTCAACAGATTTAAACAAATGACAAACCTTTGATATTCTTTGAGGTTGTAACAAGTTCGAGCGTGAATGTAACGTTCCATCTCATTGTAAGGTACAGGTATTTGGTCAACGGAATAAATGTCTACTGGCTTTATAACTGAGGGACGACTGAGCACTTCCTTGCTGTTAAACTTAGGAGGTCTTCTGTACCCTTCGATTTTTTTGGACGACGGTTTTGGGCTGTTGCCCATTTCCAATGACAGAAGAAGATCTGAAGACCTGGAGAAGAAAAAACAAAAACAGTACAAAATAAAAACAATCGGAATCTTAACGACACGCACCATTGGAAGCTGGTTTTGAGTCCCCGAGCTAGGAGTTCGTTCATGTTGTTGAATAGTTCTTTTTTCACGTCGTCCAGCTTTGGAATCACATAACTATTTAGTCTGGCCACGTCGATATCCATCGTGCAGTTACTCATTTTCCTAGAAAAAAGAGCTGAAATATCTACTAGCGAAATGGTTAAAAAAAAAAGTAGGTTTTAAGTCGGAACAATGTGAACCAAAGAGTGGACAGGAAGTAAATTGTTATAATTGTTTTAGAAAAATAAATTAATTAATCAAAAATTCAAAGTTTGAAATTTGAACCCATAGAATGTATTCTGTGTTTGAACCACGGCTTTAGATATCTTGAACCGTGGTTTGAACCATGATTAAAGATAAACTGATAAACACTATCTAACAACGGGTCACAACTATTTGTTCCACAAAATATATGTCCCATTACACATTTGTTCCAAGAAATACATTTCCAAATAGTACCCACTACAGCAGCTGATTAGTATATGATAAAGGTATTTTATTTTTATTTTAATGAAAAACAAATTTAAAAAATTTTTCTCATTAAATGCATTCGAAATTGTAAATAATTTTTGCATAGAAAAATGTATCTTTTACTTTTTAGTACATTGTTTTAGTTTTATTATACTTCAACCCAAACGTTGTTATTGTCATTATAAACAAAGCTGTGTGCCAAATATCAGCTCAACAGGACCAAGAATAAGTATTTTTTTTACCGTTGGTATAATCACGATTTTACCATAGGTTTAAAACACAAGGATTTTGCACAAATTTTTGGACTAAAAACTGTTCCGATGGTCCACAAAATATTTGATCCAAAATAGTTTTGATCAAATGTTTTGTGGAGCTTAAGTCTGCTGGAACAAAATTTTACGTCCCTGACATAGGCATTAAAAGCAAAAATTTTGAACAGTACACATAAATTTCTATAAAATGTTTACATTTTTTTTTTTTTTTTTTTTTTAACATATTTATTTTTTGTACAATCTGTATAAAATATATTTACAATAAGCACAATTGATGAGGTGATTTTAAAAATAGGTCATGGTTGACGTGATTGAAGAAGCTATTCAGTAATAGCACTTCATGGCGTAGGTGGTGGTGAAAAACCTGTAGTCGACTAGCCGGCTAATCAGCTAGTAGGTCACGGCACCAGTTGCGCTTTAAACGACGACCAGGGTTACCCGGGAGTGTGAGTGAAGAGAGGTTTTGGATGAGGGGGTTACGGTGATTTGCAAGTTTAAGGTGGAAACGTTTGTATAGGGTTTTAGCGAGTTTTTTGACTGTTGGAATATGGAGGTCCCTGTGGAGAGTGTCATTCGAAACGTAGAAGGGAGCTTTGACTATCTGTCTGAGGCATTTGGATTGAAATGTCTGGATTCTATTTGTGTTGGAGTCTTTAGCTGATCCCCAAAGTTAGATTCCATAGGACCAAATGGGTTTGAGGAGTACCTTGTAGATAAGAGTTTTATTATGTAGTGAGACATGTTTGGATGAGAGGAGGAAGCGAAGCTGTCTTAGGCGATTGTTGAGTACTAGACGTTTGTTGCGTATGTGGGTGGCCCATGTTAGTCGGCGGTCCAGATGTAGACCGAGATAACGCACATTTTGGGCGGTTGGAAGAGGTTGGTTGTTAAGTGTGATAGAAGGGCAGTCTATGGGTCTGAGCGTGAAAGTGCAGTGTACTGACTTCGACTCATTTAGTTTGAATCCCCATTCTTTGTACCACGTCGAGAGCATATCGAGGTGGGTTTGGATTCTGTTAGATGCCTCGAGAGGATCCTGGTGGAGGGCTATAATGGCTTTATCATCGGCGAAGTCACCAGTGATGGTAAAGTTGGTAGTGGGTTGATCTGATGTGTAGAGGTTGAACAGGAGAGGTGCCGCTACAGCTCCTTGTGGTACTCCAGCTCCAATTGGTGATATGTCAGATAAGGCTGAGGAGTATCTTACTGAGAAATGTCGGTCTTCAAGATAGGACTTGTAGATTAAATAGAAACTGGGAGGAAAAATTGATTTTAATTTGAAAAGAAGGCCATCATGCCATACCTTATCAAACGCTTGTGCTACGTCTAGGAAGGCGCCTGTGCAGATTAGTTTTTTTTCGAGTGAATAGGAGATTTTGTCAACTATTCGGTGAACCTGGTGTATCGTAGAATGGTTGCTACGAAAACCGAATTGGTTGTCCGGAAGATTTGTGTCGATGATTGGGAGGAGCCGCTTGAGTGTGAGCTTTTCAAATACTTTGGAGAAGAAGGGTAGAAGGCTGATTGGTCTGTACGAGCTAGGAGAGTCAGGTGGTTTCCCGGGTTTGAGTATCATAATTATGATTGAGAATTTCCAAAGCAAGGGAAAGTATGAGAGTCTGAGCATGGAATTATAGATGTGCGTAAGTGATAAGATGGCTTTTTTGGGTAGCTGGGAGGCGACTTCTGATGTAATGAGGTCATACCCCGGAGTCTTATGACGTGCAGATTTTTTAATTATAAATTCGACTTCACTGGGTCTGATGTGTTTTGGTGGAAAGGACATGGGTAGTGGACTAGATAGAAAGTGGTTTATTTCGACTATTTTTTCGTGAGGTATGATATCAGTATGTGGTTGGAACGTTGAGTGTAAATGATGGCGAAAAGCGTTCGCTTTTTCCAAGTCACTGATAAGCCATGTGTTATCAGGGTTTCTCAGAGGAGGTACAGAGTGTTGAGAGTGGAGAATTTTCCTAGTGCTTTTCCAAAGAGAATTATCAGAGGTAGATAGGGAGGTGAGATGGTTGGTTAAGTTTTCAGATTTGATTTTTGCTAGGATTCTTTTGAGTTTATTGGTTAGGTGATTGAATAGTCGTTTGTCAGAGGGATATTTAGTTCTTTGCCATACAGCGCGGGCTTTCCTTTTTTCCGATATAAGAGTTCTGACAAAATGTGGAAGATTATAGGTGGGTTTGGGTGGATCAAGGGTAGTGGAGGAGGACCATGCTGCTTGTTGAATTGACGTTGTTAAGGTGTTAACAGCGTCGTCTATGTCTTGACGTGATTTTAATCTGGTTTTTAGATCAATATGGTTAATGAGTTGAGTTCTGAAGGCTTCCCAGTCCATAGGACCTTGAATGAGACTAGGTTTACTTGGGTTTTTGGAGGGAGTGGCGTCTAAAGTGAGGAGGACTGCTGAGTGATCAGAGCACAGATCATTGAGGTTGGTTAATGTGTTGTGGAGGCTGTTTGGAATTTTTGTAACGAATATATCTAAAATGTCAGGTCTTTTTCTTTGGGATGTTGGCCAGTAGGTAGGAGAATTAGGAGCCAAGATTTTATAGTTGTTTTGTTGTGATAGGTTATATAAAGTGTTACCACGAGGGTTGTTGACGCGACAGCCCCATTGTAGGTTTTTAGCGTTTAAATCACCTCCGACTATAAACCTTTGGCCTATTGTATTAAAGAAGTGCTGGAAGAGAGTTGGTGTTATAGAGTGACGAGGAGGGCAATATATGGCATAGATATTGATCGGGATATGGTTTAATATTAGGACGATTCCGCAGGCTTGTATATGGGCTGTTTGGTACTGGGGAAGAGGGTAGTATAATAATGAAGATCTTATACAGATAGCAGCACCAGCATGGGGTGTACCGTCTGGGTGGTTTGATTGGATAATATGGTAACCTGGTAGGTTTATTTTTGTGGAGTTAGTTAGGTGTGTTTCAGAGATGAGTGCAATATCAATTCTACTATTTTGCATGATGGCTAGTAATTCATTTTTGCGGTTGATTAGGCCATTAGAGTTCCAGGTTAGGATGAGGAGGGAGTTGTATGTAAAGTTATTAGTTTGCATTTTTAGTGTTTATGTTATTGATGAGGTTTGAGAGGACTTGGGTGAGGAGGGATAGAAGTGGATTTATGAGTGATTTAAATTCGTCAAGAAATTTGGTCAAGGAGTTCTCGTTATTGTCAGTTGGGTTGGAATGGTTGTTGGGAGGATGACCCTTAGCCGCGTTTGCATACGTACGTGGATGAGGTGAGAAGTTTTCATCAAGTTGAGAGTGATGTCCTGGATCGCTGGTATTGTAGGGTGGGTGTGGAGGTTGGTGGTTGAGGCTTGAGATGTTGGCAGTTTTGCTTGAGATGTTGGCAGCTTTTCTTGAGATGTTGGCAGTTTTATTTGAGAAGTTTGGATGCTTTTGTCTGAGTTGTTTGAAGATGAGACATCCCTTATAGTTTGCTGGGTGAGGTCCGGAACAGAGAGCACATTTTGCAGGGATATCCGGGGGTTTTATACAGGATGATGTTGGGTGGGTGTCGCCGCATTTGACACATTTAGGAAGGTGAGCGCAGTAGGTTCGGGTGTGGCCATAGGACTGACAGTTGAGGCATTGCGGTATTTCCCGTTTTTTATGAGGTTCTTCAATTTTAACTTTTGTGTGTAGAAGGGCAGTGATGGAGAAGATGTCGTTTTCACTTTCTTGAGGATTAAGATCTACAAAGAACATTGGTAGTGGGGTTTTTGTTTGATGGTGCTTGATGTTTATTACATTTTTAACTGAATGGCCAATTTCTTCAATTGCAGCAGCGATGTCTTCAACTGGGGTAGTTGGATGAAGATTCTTGATAACTATTCTTGTAGATTTTTCTGAGTGGGGTTGGTATGTATGATATTGGGCATTAATGTCTTTAAGGAATCGGATTAATTTTCTGTAATTGTCTGGGTTGTCAGTTTGAATTTTAAGATGGACTGTAGAGGACTTGCACGAAAAGCTGGATGGACCAATTAGGTCGCTGATGCTATTTCGTAAGCCTATATAATCGAAGACGCCTTTTATAAATATGGGTGGAGGAAGAATAGCCTTTGGTGTGTTTTGTGTAGTATTCGATAGCCTCTGACCAGGATTTTCGTGGTGGCTGTCAATGTCTACGTCGTTACCGTTAACGGGGTTTGGACTTTCATCGTCAGCGATTAGAGCTTCATAGCGATTTGGCGTTACAAATATTTTTGTCTTCTTGGCAATTACGGCGGACGGTGATGACGGTGGGGTGGATGATAAAGATAAGCTGCGTTTACCTTCATTAGGTTTTGTTTTGTCATTAGTTTTATTTCTATTTACAACTTTATTGTTGACAATCATAATTGGAGGAACTGTAGGCTGGTTTTGTGGCATAGCTAATCTGGTAGGATTGGAGTCCAAGGGTCATTCTGCGGGCGGTGCCCGAGAGAATGTTATAGAGTGAGCAGATGCCCGTGTGTATTGTGTGTTTTAAATTTTTATAAATAAGTTAAATAAAAATTTTCTTAGGTTAGATAATTATTACTTATGGTCAAAGTGATCAGATTCCGAGAGCTGTTTGATGATGTGTAGAGACGTTGACGAAATCAGTGGTATAGGAATTTTCCATAAGGAAAGAAATAGATTGTAATTCGAGAACGACCGAGCGAACGTGCGTACCGTAGGTCATGCTCGCGCGGCGTACAGCGAGGAACTCAATGTTTACATTAGATTTCAAAACTGATAAACAAGCGCTCAACACTAACACCAGAATTCACACGTGCATAGTGGTACGTCAGAATGTATACCAATAAGAATGTTACACCCTAAAAATCTTAAGCCTGAGTTAACTCAATATTGATGGGAAAGATTTTGACAATGTTTATAAGAATTAATATCTAAAAGTGAAATGGCAGTTTACAAAAATTAAATCTAGGCATATGTGTGTACTGTGTAGGTAGGTACTAGGTACTAATAAAATTAACTGACTTTTACTATGTATTTTTAAAACCATATTTTATACTTTACTAACATAACATAGTCTTCCAACAGTTCAAATAAACCAACATATTATAACTGATGGTTACAATATTAATAGTAAACACTAACCAAATGTATTTAATCTGTCTTTAAACTCAGTTTTACCAAACAAACACAATGAATTGTTGAAATTGTAAAGAAAAACTATTATTAGCCAATAATAATGCAAAAAGGAACATTAAAAGTTTTTATTTTATTTTATCACAAGTGCACCAATAATAGCTACTACTAAAATTTATAATGTAAAAATAAAAAGTAGCATTAACGCCATAAAATACAACAAATTTAGTGTACCCAACATGAGCTACATTAAAAATAAATATTTTGTTGACATAATCTCCATTAGGAGTGTTTTACAGTAGTTACTATTCTGGCACACTGTATACACTAAAAATTAATAATTAATATACATCAGTTATAAATAATAGTTAATATATATATAATATATATATATTAGTAATTCTATTATAAAATCGTACAAAATAGTAGTGAAACTGTAACCTATGCTTAAATGGATTTTCTTTGGTGATAGGTAGATGATCTATATTATAATATACAGAATAGTACTTAACATAGATGATCAGATCATAGCAAAGACATAAGACGTATTACACAAAAATACATTTGTAGAAAGAATAAATGTCAATAGAACTGATAGTTTTCTTTGTGAGAATGTGAACTATTTTGTAATAAAAATAAAAGTTATCACATCCAAAGAATTAAAACTATAAGCTGGTTGTGTTATGCTAAGTTCAATTGATCAAGCACCTTAATTCATTTATCTAGTTTCCCTGCCAGCCAGTTTATCAATATAGTCCTGTAGTGGAGCCAATTCTCTGCGGTCAATCAGTTCAAATTCCTGTGAACAAGTTATAAATAAATAATAATAATAATAATAATAAAAAAAAATACAATTATTTAAATTAATTCACTAGAAAATAAGTTAATGTTGCTAAAAACTTTAAGGTTAAACAGATTTTTTCTTTTTGTTAAAAATTTTAACAATATATCAGTATTTTGAACAACCTAAAGTTTAAAAATTTATTACTCGCCAAGTAATTAAAATGTAATTTTCTTTTTGTATACATCTTCAGTTGTGGGTTGTAAAAATTATAATTATAATTATTATAATTTTGATTATGGAACATGCTTAATTTATAAACAACATTTCCCAACTGAAAACATTGATGCATACAAAAATGAAGCATGATTGTTATTGATTTGAATTTTGAAATTTAAAAGTCAAACTAAACCCAAAATTAGTCTATTTAAATTTTAAAGTAATCAAATTAGTATTAAAAACATGGAATAACAATATCCACAAGTGGAGTAGGCCTCTGTTTTGGTACATATAGAAGGCTTAGTTTGACGTTTCATATTCAATTTGTAAGTAATTATAAATCATAACAGTTTTAAGCAGAGTTTGGTTTACTATAAAAATATAAATTTGTTTCAATAAGATTTAAAATATTCTTTAGTTTTTACAATTTCCAATAAATCCATACATTTTATAAATAAGTATTGGAAATTATACTTCCTTTAGATGAAAATGTCTTAGTAATAAGTAAAAATTAACAGTATGAATTTTAAAATAAACAAATTTTAGTTAATAAATAAATCGAGATTGGAAGCTTCAATTATGTTTCTCTATATATAACATGCAAATTATAGAAATTTAGATTTGGATTTTATTTCTTAAATACTGATTGATCTAGAGGTGCAATAAAGGATCAAAAAATTTAATTGAATTTTCTATGTCTACTTTTGATTAATTTATCTATATTTTTATACTATTGTCATAAGTTTTCCAAAAGTAAAAATTGATTTTAAAAATGTTTTCTTTTCAATTTAATTTTTAAAAATCATGTAAGGGATATAAAATCAAAAATGTGGGAAAGTTGATCAAAAATAGACTTTATGACAAATTTAAATTGGTTTTCAAAATCTTTACCGCATCAGATTGTCGATTTAATGGAAATAAAATATAAGTTGAAATAATTATACTTCACATGTAAAATACAGAGAAAAAAGTTTACGCTTACAATTTTCTTAAATGGTTTACTAAATATCTGGCGTACAGACTAAGATTTGAAATTAGTTATAATCATAAACCACATATTTTATAATGGTGACAGTTTTATTACTCACCTGAACAAAGTAAATGAAATGTTTAAAAGATGTATTGAGATGTGCTTCCTCGCCTAATGAAACAATGGAGTCGAAATGAGTGTGGTAAATATGTGCATATACCCTGAATAATCGTTTCAGAATTGTTTTAGCAATGGCTAAAAAATTTTTAGGAAAGGGGACACCAATTTTTGACGGAAATAATGTTTCATCATCTAATTGATCCTGGACCCAAGTCATTAAATAATCAATGTACTTGGGAGCAGAACACTTGATAGGTTTTTTCACTGTGCAACCATCTGCCCAGTGATACTCGTATTTAGGTCCAGCAGACATAATAGAACAACTTTCTTCTGTGCAGAACTCTGTTATTGTACCATACAACATGTTTATTTGATTGAAAAAGTCAACCGCTGAAACAAAATAAACCATAAGTGATTTATTAATTTAAAAACTGAAATATCATAAAATTAAAACATTAGTTAATTAATTATATTTTTGAAAGAGACATTGAAGTAAGTAGTTATAATGACATACTAGTTTTAAGTTTAAGAGTACTTAATCTTAAATATTTGAATTATTAACTCATAACTCAAACAGTGGCGGTGTGATGTAGGTTTTTAAGCATGTGTGTATTGTTTAAAATTAAGGTAGTGCCCAAGCAGTCTGAATTTCTATATATGCCTAAAAATTATAATTGCCCATTTTCACGTTTGATTAATTACAATCTAGATTCTAGAAAAAACAATTGGTTTGGTGGGTAGATCGATCAAAATTTTGTATGCCATTATTTTTCACAGAGATAAATAGTAGGTACGCATTTCGATCAGACATTTGACACTGGAGTTTAGAGGTACATTAAATCAATTAGTACATACTACTAGTGTACTTATGATTTATAAATTAAGAGCTTATAGTTTAAAATAATTTAAATATATATATATATATAAAAATATTATATTATTGCGATGTTATTAACACGTTTTGTAAGTTGATTTTTAGGTTAATTGATAAAAAAAGATATTTATCCATTTATATTACACACAAATTCAAACAAATATGAAATAGTAAACATTTTATGTTTGAAATAATAATAATTTATACATAGTATTCATCTATAATGTAATCCCTGCAAATTATCCTACCTTTTCATTGAATATATCATTTAATGTAATTGTTACATTACTAATTACAGTATACCTACATAAAGCAACTCTAATGATTACACACGTCGGATTTACTTTTTTTAATGTAAATTTCAAAAAAGTATAAAAACTTGAGGGGATCCCAAACTAGGTTTGTTCTCTGAATTAAAAAAGAAAACCGTACATAATAGACACATGTTTGATACATTTTTATTCATTTTGGTGAAATAAAGTAAGTTTAAAGCAGAAAAGTTGATTTTTGAAACATTTTATCAAAAGAATTGAAAATTGCATATTTTTTTTATAATAAATGAAATTTTTGTTTAACAATGACTTAATAGCTGGGCATTACAATCTGAGAATAATTATTTCCTTCTTTTGGCATTTAGGTTCTGTCTATTACTTTCAATGTGACAGAGGCCAGGGATTATAAACTACAAATTGTTATTTAAACTGATGATGCAAAATTTAATTCAGACTATAAATTTATAATTACAAATGTCTAATAAGTTATTGATATAGATTTGTCATTAAAATTAATAATGATTATAAAACAAATGACAAATTATACTGATTCCAATTAATACTTATAAACTAGTTTAATACTTAGGTATAGCTATAATACCAATACTATATAATATATACATATATATAATCTATATTTTATAGTTGCTGAAATACTAAGTTATAATAGTCTAATTAAAATCATCTAATAGATCAATGATGATGTACGAGTTATATAGTTATAAAAATGTAGGTAAATGAATTTTAGAACAATTGAATATAACTCGAGATAAGAACAACGCATCGGAAAATGTGAATGAAGAAAATGTAAGGGGTTATTATATAATATAATTTAATATGATAAACTTTAATTTTATTAAACAAATGTACATTTGTTTTTTGATAGTTTTACAGTGTTCAAATATTTCAATCAGATAAAGCTATAGGCTATTACCTACAATGACTGCATGATACACATTAAAACAAATTACACTTTTTTACTGACTTGATTATACTCACTTCAAAATTTAAAAATTATAGAATAATGAAATTCTTCTAATGTAATTATGGATATTTAAGTTTAAAAAAAATAAATTAACAAAAATTAAACAGTTTTAAAACTGAAGTACCTACATAACTTCAATCTTGATTATACAAACTTAAATTTTCATAACTATTACCCACCTAACTGTAAAGAAAATATAATAAGTTACTGTCAAGTAGTGATTAGTCATAATTAAATAAAGGCAACCGGCATATATACTATTTAATTTATATATGTTTATAAAAAGCAATATAGATTGTTTAAGAAATTATAAATTTAATAATAATCCAATAAATGAAATCACATAGATCAATTTAATAGTATTAAATTGCTTAAGGTAAAATAGACAAGTCAATGCACGTTACATGTACGCCACGACTGTACCCGGCGTCCAACGCCAAAATACAGAAAGATACCAGCCAGTACGGCCGAGTGTCAAGCAACAAAACTTTTAAAATACTAAGAGCCAATAAGATAGGTACTAGGCATTGATAATTTCAATAGCCATATTATTAAATTTAGGTTAAAAAGACTAGGTATCATAATTAAAAAAAAATACGTGTGCAGTAGTATTCTCAAGATGCGTTCAGAGTGGAGAACTAACCAATGCTACTTATATCATTTGTCCATAGTAAACGTCACAAAAACTGGCGGATATACTTTGCCCTCCGGACCGGCAATAAATCTGTCCGTCTACCGTCCATTTGGAGGGAAGCAAAGTTTAACTGCCAGTTATGGCGATGCGTACAAAAAGTACCTTTGTTAAAATTATTTATTCCGTTTATTTACAAATAAAACAATAATTTAAAGCAGTTATTTAGTTAAAATGCCTACACATACCTACTAAAAATAATATAAATGGATACAAATTACAAGTACAATAATAATACACCCGATTTCATACAACATAAAACTGTATAAGAATCAACCTAATCATTAATATTATAAAACTACCTAATTTTGTCACGTTTAAAACTTTAAAATTTTTCACTAGTTTAGCACAGCCACCGACGCGCCATGGGTACGTACTAGGTTACACGTCTAAGTCGACTTACTGTTGACGGCCACCCATTCGTTGAGATCTTCACCTTCGGGTAGTAATACGGCCAGCCTTAAATTGCCCGAACCTAGGGTGGCTGCGGCGTGCTTCATTAGATCGTACTGATGCGTACCTTCTGGGATGTTCTTCTTGGGTTTAAACGTCTTCGATGATCTGCCTCCGCTGCAAAAGATTACACATGATGATAATAATAGTAGTTAATAAAAACATAAATTGGGAAATAATTCTTGTGAACCGCATTGCATCGCAACAAACTGCTTTAAACAGAGTACTCACAATAGGAAGCTCATTATGAATTTACTTAGAACATCAACTGAGAGTGTTTCCCGACCAACTCACGCCAATCACCAGAAACGAAACGAAAGTAATGTTTTTAATAGACACAGAATATACAAATATACAGTACTCTTTCAGTATTGCGGTAATAATAATTCAAAAGGTTTAATATTATGCACGAATAAAGATGTTAACGATAAAGACTAGAATTGTTTTTAAATGCTAGGAAGTTTTTTTTTTTTTTTTTTGTCTAGAGAATCATTCGACAAACAGATTATGACGAACTGAAGTGAACACTATAACGTTAGGCAAGAAAAAAAAAAAGTTAAGAAACCCTAAAATAATAATAATAATATATGTATGCATGTATCAGTCGGTCAGCTGTTTTCGCATTACGCATCAGTTGATAAGAGACGAGAGATAAGAGATCGTTTATCATATTATCACATAGTTACACATCGGTTCATGTTTTTTATGCATCATGACATCTTCCAACATTCAAACCACGATGTAGATAAAATTGGTCGTGCATCAAAATCAGTAAAAATAAAAACACCAGGGCAACATGTTGATTGGAACACTAGCCGGATCTATTTTTTTAGGATCTTACAAAATCAGTAACAGTAGGTACAAATCGGGAATTTTTGAAACTGGAAAATTAATTTTAGGAACATTCAAAACTAGGATTTATCAATATTAGGAAAAGAATTCAATAGGAAAAATCAGGAAAAACATTTCAGGAACATGACTTTTCAGGAATAATCAAAAACAGAAAACGTTGAAATCGGCAATTTTTTTCAGGAAAAAGCATTTTAGGAACTCGCGTAATTAGGATTTGTTTTACGGGGGAAACAATTTTTTTAGGAATCAGTAGTAGTTAGCATCCTAAGTTATAGGATTCCTGAACTTAATGTGTCCAATTAAATTCTTTTCCTAATATTTGTTGATGATTCTTAGTTTTGCATGTTCCTATAATTTTTTTTCCATTAAAAAAAATCTTGAGTTTTGCTGATCCTAATTCTGAAAGATTCTAAAATAATAGATCCAGCTAGTGTTCAGTCCCAATAAATATGTTGCCCTGCAGATTTGAACAGTTTTCGGTAGGTACCTATACATGTAACGAGTTCCAAAAATGATTTTTTCCGGAAAAAAAATCTCCAGTTTTAGCGTTTTCTGTTTTTGTTTATTCCTAAAAAATCATGTAACTGGAAATGTTTTTCCTGATTTCGACTCTCCTGATCTTGATGGTCGTCCGATAAAATTGTATCTACATCGTGATTCAAACATATAATAAGTAAGAACCCATGAAGATGGTACCAAACTTATCTGGTTATAGCTGATTTATATTTTATTAAAATTTTACTTCAAGTTCAGAGCTATGGTTCATATAACAAAGAAAAAAATCATCAGTAAATCAGCGTTTAATATTAGTTTTTTATTTATATTAATTTTATTTCTATTTCAATAGGGGTAGGGGTTTAATAATTATTATAATATTGTATAGGTATAACATGAGATTCTATTAATATAGGTATTTGTAATAAATTGCACATATTATCAGCTATTACCAATGAAAATATCGTTTCTAAGATTTTAAAAGTATAGGTATAGATTTAATCGATAGTATAGGTGTTACACTATACATCTATTTCGTGTCGGGTATTACAAATACGAATAATACAGAAAAAATCAAATAACGCAACACATTTAAATCATAATTTTGAGGTATATTTAATAAACGCATAACATAAAAATATTAACAATGTCACTAGATAATATTATTTAACAATATATATATATATATATATGTATTAACAATAATAATAATAATACTATACGTAAAACGAAATTAACACTTCATAATATACTCGTCTTGTAACGTTGTCGTTTGTAACTGTTGATTTTATTCGGTATAAATCGAATGAACCGACTTGTTATTAATCGAGCCCACTAATAAATTGTACGTGGAAAAGTCGATATTTTTAAAGATCTCTTGAAATCCCGATATACAATTGTCTATTCTGGTCTTCAAATTGGTTATCAGACTTAAATACTTTTGAAAATGTGTGTTTAAATCGTCCGCGCCCGATTGCCACTCTGCGGTTGCAGCTGCTCCAGCTGGTTCTTCGCGTCGGCCGTTCCAAATCGGACGAACAGGAACGTCAGAACTCAGTTTCATAACGACGACGAGGTCGTTGAATTTTTTAATGCCCATTAGAACGATCTCTTTGAACGTACTTTCCGTTATTCTCTCGGTGTACAGCAGCGTGTTGTATTTCGTGAACTCCGGTGATTTGGTCGATTCTACGAAGTTTATAATGGATTTGTTACCGTTTTCGGAGCAAAGTTCTTTATACTTGGAGCAATTATTACTGTGCGATGTTTTCGAAAAGCCAACACGTTTGATAAACGTCCTCAAATCGTAACAGTACGTCGACAGTAGCAAAATGTACCTCAACATCGTCGCCTGCATTATGTTAAATATGCTATTGTGTATCGCCACCGACAGTTTGATCCTTACCGTCGGATCTTTTTCGTTCTTACGACTCGTCACGCTGTTCGATAAACGTTTTTTGACGTTTTCCCATATTCTATCGTTTGTTTCGTTCTCGGTCACGTCCCAACGGAGTCTATCGACAACTCGGTTTACGTCGAAATCTCGTTCGCCGATTAACCACGACGAAGGATCGAACTCGTGATAATTCCAGTGCAATAAAGTTATGTTGTTCAAGTCCAGCATGTACATACTCTGTATCAAGTTTTTATAAATACTTAACGCGGGCGATTTTTCGGAAACGCATTGGAAATGGTACAGGACCAATTCGAGTTGTACATGCTTGAAAGAATGCGCGTTTTTGTGCCCTCGAAAAATTTCTTGTATTTTGTCTTTCGGTACTTGGATTGTCGGTGTTACGTTGTGGGAACACGAACCGAGGACATTTTTTACGATGTCCAACATTTTCGCGTTTTCCGTTTTCCACGCACTGGGGTTGTCTGCGAAGTACGATATCTGCACGTTTTGTAGGTAAAAAACCATTTCGACCATCCATTTCGGAGCTCGGTACCCTTTATTGTAAATGGTCGTCATCGTCATCAGCGATACCTCGTAATATCTATGCACTAACTGCGCGATTTTATTGATATACTCGGGGCTTGGTTTGGGGAATATCGGTATGAAATTTTGCGTATTGTCGAGATGCTCCCACGCGTAGTAAGCGTACACGCATTCAATGTCGTGCATTATCGAATTCAAAAAATTTGCCAAAATTCCATATTCGCGCCTATAACTACTGATATCCGTGTTGAAGCCGTTCTCAGAGAATAATTTTTCCTCGTTTATTATTAGAGGGGGCGAAATTTGAACGTCTAACATTGCATACACTTTATCATGTAACTTTTTCGTCCATTCGATCTCGTTTTTGTAGTAGGGTATCTTGTGTTTCATCGAGTATCGAGTGTCGTAGTCGTAATTCACCGTGCTCATCCTGAGAGGTGACTGTTTAGTGAAATCGATAAATTCGGCGAAATTGTAACAAGGTAATTTGTTCAAGTGTAACAAGTACGATATTTGTGACAAATTTTTGTTGATCGCTTTCCTAATGGTTTGCAACGTTTTGAAAATCTTAGTCTTCTCGTCAGAGTTGTACACCATACGCCTCAACGTTGGCAATGCTCTGGATTCGTCGACCGATTGTTTTCGTTTTGTTTCGAATTGGGCGTTGTACGTATCGAACCACCGTTGTTCATCTTCGGGTTTCAAAGAGTAACTTTTGTATTGGTATATTTCCCACGGTTGATCCTCGCTCGTCCAACTGGTCGGCTCTTTCTTAATTTTCAATTTCTCGTCAGAAACAGGCGGAACTACCAATCGCAAGTATTTCGGATTGCACGAGTACCTAAACGTGAATCGACGTAAAACTATGAGCACTTTAATCAAACGACGAAAGAACATCCGTGAACTTATATCGTCCTCTTTTACGAGTCTACTAAACTTCAACATCCATTCGTGCGGTTCATAGTTCATGTTGTGTACAGTCGCAAATGTTTTTAAAGCCACGTCCCGATACTCTGATATCTCCGTTTTGAAATAATCCCCGAATTCAGTTTTGTACATGTTGAACTCCTTTCTGAAATTAAATATTATTTCCAAGTGATTTTTGGCGTAGTACGCGTACGTACACTGGAGGTCATACATTCTAGAATTCATCGTTTTGTACATGTCATGTAGTTCTTTATTGATATCGTTTGCGGAGGTCGATTGGTTCGGTTTTCTTACAGTGGACACTAATTGACCGTCATTATTTGATTTCTCTGAAAATACTATTTTATTAACACTGCTATCGTCACGATCATTTTTAGTATCAGATTTCAAGTGTATTTTGTATTCGAACGATTCGATATAGCCGGCTGGTGGTTTGGACGGTATGGTCCTCCAAGTAGTCAATCCATCAGTTAAACTTACCAATGTCGACAGGTGTTTTTTTTCTTCTATTTTCTTGTCCTCAATAGACATTATTGTTGTTACACTCTGGACGTGGTACAAAATGAACAGAAAAAACAAGCATAACGCACGCAGTTTCATTTCCTTGAAAACGAATTATATACACTTTGTTTAAACAATATAACTATCAACAACTGCACAGCAATAGAATCAAATTGAAATTGCCTTTAATACGACCTATATAATAATTTTGCACCTTTTATGAGTCTATAATGTCTGTCTATATGTTCAACCACGCAAACTTAGCAAACATTTTTGTTTAATTTAAAACTTTGTATGTACATTGAACGATATAGGTTCGAAACACTAACAGTTAAGTCAAAAAGTAAACATTTAATATAATATATATATTTTTAACTTTCTATATACAATCGGGGGTTTCACCACTTTCACGTATTGGTTCTGTGTTCCCAAATGAAAAATAATTAAAATAACCTGCGACACATAATTTCATAGACAATGTTGACAATTTTCGAGATAAAAAAAAAAAAAGTATAATAGAGAGATGATTTAGTAGATATTATATTTTCATTTAGCAATTTTTTTCTTTTACACACGTTTTTTCGTAAATGTTCGATATCAAGATTTTTATTTTTTACGTTCTGAAATATCACGGTACAAAATATTAAGATTAAAATATTGTATAGGAAACGATCTACATGACAATTTCATTTAAAATTTTAAAACTTGTAGTTAGAACATTTATACAATTATAAATATTTGTAATTTTTTGACAAATCTTGGTTAAGCTATAAATTATAATTAAAATTTTTACAGATTGTTGAAAAAAATCATGTTGAAACGTTTGAAACGTCAGAAAAGTTAAAAAAAAAAACAAGCTAAACATAAAACTTAATAATTTGCAACTTGTGTATTTGGTTCCCGAGTTTGCTCCAAATCGTTATTTTCGTAAGTAATCCATTGCTTACAGATTTACATCAAACCAGTGACCCAACCAAAGCTGTGACCTACTCAAAACAACGCCGTTACTCTTCCAAACTTCCCACTCGACGTCGAAAAACTCCCTTTTTTATGTTTACATATATTTTAAAAATGTAGTACTTGATAAAAATAATTATGAAGTAAGTCAATACTAATAATATGCAATCGATAGTTTTAGAAAAATTGTAATTAGGTACTTACTCAAAATAACAACAATATTAGTGTTGTTTATAGTTAGTTACCTACCTACTTGTTAGAAAATGAACAAACTATACCTACCTACTAAGAATAATTTTAGGAACTATCTATTGTAAGCCAATTGTAGCACTAAAAGTTTAGCATTTATATATACTATAATAATTGATAGTATACTTATACTATTTTATATTGCTTTATGCTTTCACAGTATACGACTATGTATTTGATACATTCAATATAATATGGTGAACACTATGTCATATTATGACTGGGAATTTGTTTTTAAATTTACAGATTAGTTGATTCTGAAGAGAGGGAACTGAAATATCAAGAGCGGTTATTAAAATGAACGTTGATGGAAAAAAAGGTACAGGAAGACCAAAGAAGAGATGGATGGAAGCAATTGAAAAGTATACGAGGGTTGTTAATGTGTGTGTAGGGGATGTGAATAATTGTGATAAGTGTAGGGATAGGACAAGGGTGGCCGACCCCAAATTGTTGGGAGAAAGGCGAAGAAGACGAAGTTGTCACTGAAGTATCAAATGTTGGAAAAGTCTCTCTTAAACCAAAGCGTTAAAACATATTGATCATTATTTGAGTTTAAAATATTCTAACAAAATTTTGTGTAAAAACTTAGAAACAACAACTTTATTGAAACTTATGTTTTATACCTATAATAACAAAATTTAAACAACATATTTTCCACAAAGCGATTAAAAAACTTCAAACATCCGTTAACGCAATACCCATATGGGCTTAGAGACGTTTTTATATTATCATTAATTTTTGGTATTTTAGATTCTGAGCGAAGCGAGGAAGTTATTGATTTTACAAAGATGTGTGTTTTTTTTTTTTTTGTGTCTGTGTCACGTGTAGCTCCTAAAGAATTGCTTCAACTTCAACAACAGTACCTTTTTCCGGTAGAGAATTTTATATCCTTGGTGCGCTATTGATTGTGTTTTTACGAAATTTTTAATTCCAAAAAAGTTTTTCAGGAAAAACAAAAAAAAAATTTAAGAAAAAACGGAAAAAGTACGGAAAACGCATTTTTGACAAAATCGATTTTGTTAATTGGTCATAACTCCCAAAATAATGATTGAAAAGACTTGATATTTTCACACGATGTTAACATTGGTAATGTACAGGTATGAGGCAAATTTCAAAACATTTCACAAATTTTTGAGCTAAATATAGAACTTTGAAATTTTCAAAAATTTCCAATTTTATTGTCATTTAATTTCAATAAAAACTTAAATTTGCCAGAAAAAGTTTTGAAAATTTAATACAATGTTAACAACATTTAAAACTGTTTGTAACTAAAAATTTTAAAAATCGTTAGTCACAATTTTTTGTTATAATCGTTTTAATTCTGAAAATTGGCCGAAATTTTTTATTTTTATGATTTATTTTTTGAAAAAAAATTGTAACTTTCACAATTTTATTATTTAAGAATTAAAAATTTATTATGTTATGTAAAACAAAAATTGCTCTTACTATATGAAAATTTCAAAGGAATCGGCCCGGTAGTTTTTAAGAGCGTACAAGAAAAGTGTTGATAGAATGGTGCGTCACACTATGCGTATATATTGTTCGTCGATTGGGTGCCGCGCTGGTTCGAATCCCGGAAAAAAGTTTTTTGCGTTATTTTTCCAAGTATTTTTTTATTTTCAAATCTTGTAATTAATATTTAACTGAAAATTTGCATACAGCTAGGTTTAGGATGACAACACATTATGGAAAACTCAGTAAAAGTTAATAACAGTAAATTTTTTTATTTTTGTGATCATTTTTTCTAGTAAAAAAAATGCTCCAATTTCAACGTACAATACCTCAAAAAATAGATACTTGATCCGAGATGGTACTTTATTTGAAACATTGATTATTTTTTAGGTTCTGAGGAAAAAACGAAAACGGTCAAATTCCCAAAAATGCTCCGTTTGACTTGAAATTTATATGTGTCATTAAAAAGGGCTTAACGAGTTAACTGCTTAGTTTTCAAACTATTTTGATCATTTTTAAGGGAGTAATGGAACTTGGGTTAAACAAATAATTACGGGAAACATGTTTATTCCACATCGATTTAGATTTTTTTGATCATAACATCCAAATTAAAGATTGAACCAAGCTGAAACTAATACATAACACCAAAATAGGGTAGATATAGATTTGACAAGAGTATTTATTGTTAAATTAATTTTTACCACAACGTATACTTGACAACTGAGCTCGCTCAGAATCGTATTTTTGAAGGCAATGATTTATTATCATTGCTTTCAGAAATTAAATTATGCGTTTGAACCACAACTTCTAAACTAGGGACCCACCCAAAACGTAGTCGCTACCCCGTCAAACTACCCACGTGACCTAGACTGATCCCGGCGCTTTTTTATTATTTGTTTTAGACAATTAATTCTCAGAAAATTGTTCAAATATATTGAAATGGATAACATTCAAACGTCTGCATATAAATTAAAAAATTTGTTGAGCCATAAATAGAACTTTAAAATTTCATACATACTGTTTAATAAGAGTCGGCTTTGACTTTAACTCAATCTCAAAACATTTATCTATATGGTGTTAAAAAATTTTTGTTGATAACCAGTTAAATAATACTTTTACTTTTATACGTTTTAATTTATTTTAACTAAATTAATTAGTTGTTTTCGTACTTTTTCTCGGCGGTGACTTTTTGAAAACCGGTTCAATTTAATTAAAATTTGTTCACGTTATTGCGGAATGGATAAAGTTTGTTATGCGGCAACTTTGAAAATTTTGCAGCTAATAATAATAAAATTTTTAAATTTACCAATTTGTTGTGTTTTTTTACATATTTTTTTAGCTTGAATCGTAATTTTTGTGATAAATTATAGCACACAAATAAACCGTTAATCTTTATCACAAACCAATAAACCACCCAAAGGCCAAAGCTGTCATCTATGTGTACGAAACATTCATGTATAAAGTGTCAATCAGTAAAACATGTACAACGTGATATTATGATACATATTAGTAATCTAAAATTATTATTTTGAGTATTTCTTCGATATTATATACGCAGTATATAGGCACTATAATAATTACTAGATTTGGAAGGAAGCGGAAGGCTTGGCCGATAAGCTTATATTAATTTCTGATGTCATAATTGATAAAACAATGTTTAATGTTCCGAGCACACGTCATACTTTTATTTATCGTAAAAAAAGTTTTCAAATAGCTACATTTTTACTTACAGTTAAATAAATAGAAATAATATTTTAATGAATACATAAATATAGTTATAATTATTGTAAAATGTGTCATATTTTGCACTTTATAACCAGTTCCCTGAATATACGATTATAGAACTCTATGCTGTAGCCTGTAATATAACATATACCTATTTGATCAAATGTGTAGTTTTTGAGTAAAAAATTGTGTTTGAGTGGCTTTTTTTTCGTTAAATTTTTGCCACTTCTCAATGTTAAGTTCTCCATTAAAAAATATCGTGAACAACGGTTTTTAAAATCACTTTTTTCATCTAAATTCTCTTTTAACTTGGAATAAAAGTTTGGGTCTCAATTCTAAAAGGTTAAGGTAAAGGTATTTTTATGAAACCGAATATACGAAAAACAAAATCATCAACTAGTTGAAAAGTATTCACTATATTAGTACATTTGGCTCAAAAGTTATCGAAATTTTATTTTAAATTTATACACCATACGCACCTGTGTTGTCGTTCTCTTAGTCACGGGTAGGTAAAAAAAAAAACGTTTAAAAACGTTTAGTTATAGAGCGTAATAAAGAAAAAATAAATAAAATTAGTGTTAACTATACAGTTTTTTTTCCATTTTAGTTCTTCAGTTTTAACTGTTAAAATCAAATTCAAATGAATTTTAATATCAATTGAAATTTGAATATTGTTTTGAAAAAACCACAAAAAAAAAAAAACGCCAAATTTTTAACATTTTCAAATTTAAAACCCAAAATTGGTTGGACCATTTTGAAATCTGTACACAAAAATTGTTAACATATATTTACTAAATGTCTTGATGTGTGAAATCTTTAATGTGATTGGAGACCTCGACTTTCTTTCTCTGTCTATCACACTGAAATCCAAGGAAATTAGACGTTTCTTTTGCCAAACATACCGATTGATCTGATAATGCGATAAAAATTCTGAAAACTGATTTGAATTTGTCATGAAGTATACTTAAAATCGATTTTTCCACATTTTCGAATTTAGACCCTAAATTTTTACAAATTGAATTTAAAAAGAGTTTTTTTTTATTTTATATATTTAAAAATCTTAAGACAAAAAAATCGAAAAGGTGGGGAAATCGTTTTCAAGTACACTTCATGACAAATTCAAATCAGTTTTCAGAATTCTTATCGCATCATTAGATCAATCAGTACGTTTGGCAATGGATACGTTCAAGTTTCTATGATTTCAGTGTGATAGACAGAGAAAGAAAGTCAAGGTCTTCAATCTTCTTAGGTCTGAAAATTAATCATATTAATAGAGATGGCATAAAATAATTCTCGTACCTATAATCCAATGGTAATTGTAAAGTCAATAGTTAACTTATTATATTAAGATACTCGATAATAAATTGACTACATATAGAATATATAGTGTGAACATTTCACTTGTATTATCGTATCAATCTCTTTTTTTATAGTTGCAGGTAATTAATCTGTGTGTACATAAAATAATATATATTGTTTTTATTAGGCATATAATATAGACACAATCATTTGGAGTTCTGAAATTAACACTTTTTGTGAGACTTATTCTTGTATTAGGCTTCCACTGAGGCAGGCAATTACTGTGTATTTTTTTCAAACATATTGGGGATATAATCCCCTCCCCCCCCAGGCCCTAAATAAAAGCATTATGTATGTAAATGAATATTATAAATTATTTAAATATTATAACTTATTATTATAATTATTATACACACATTACCTACATTTATAAAAACGCAAAGGTACTATACTATAATATCTATATAATATATATTTTTTAAAACATATCTATGAAAAATTTAAAAAATCAAACGTCACCAACATTTTAAAATCATAACTATATTGAGTTAAGCATAAATAAATGTATAAGCATAATATACAATGTAACTCATAATATTATACATATTAGTCATTGATTAATATGTAGGTATACTTTAAATTAATGATATTTTATTATGCTTTAACTGTTTATTTTTATTCAATATAAATCGAACAAATAGACGAACTATTAAAAGAGCCTGCTAACAAATTGTACGTA
>CM029359.1:21092680-21113877 GCA_017140985.1 Hormaphis cornu
CAATACACCTTGGTAAGAACCATTTATGTTCACTTCTAAGAACACAATTTAAAATGTCTCACTGTGTCCACTGTGTTACTGTGACCCACTCACTCCTACCTTCCAGTCGATTTTTCTGTCAAAAACTATACACATCTAACTTCGAGCGTTCCGATCGTTGTGTTGAAGCTACTAGACAACTTTTGAAAATCCATATGAATTCTGCATAAAGTCTACTTGAGATCGATCGGATCACATTTTTTAATTTTGGTCTCTGAGTGCCGCCAGTTTTATTTAAATACTTTGAAAAATTTTAAACTCGTTGTGGTGTTTTTTTTTTTAAATACTATTGACTAAAACTGTAAAAGTGGTCCGATCGATCTAAAGTAGACTTTATGCCGATTCCAAATCGGTTATCGGAAGTTGTCTAGCTTCAAACAACATTAATTGGTACGCTCGAAGTTAGGGGAAGTTAGTTACGCCGGGTAGCTTTTGCAGCGTTGTAATTTGTCTGTGCATGCGTACATTCCAAAACTATTACAAAATGGTGGACGTGGATACTTTAGAGTGGCAAATTGATTGTTTTAAGCTTGATCTGAAGGGCATGTATGTACTGGCGTTTGATTATTGCTTTCAAACAAAAAAAAAAAAAAAAACAAAAATTTGATACATAAAAATACATAATATCAAAGTTTCAAGTCCTATGCAGTAAAAAATAATTGTCTTAGTAAAAGATTGTTTTTAATAAATAAATCACGAAAATTACAAATTTTTCCCAAATTTCGTTATGCTTATAAGTGTATATTTAAATAGGTATTATACCTATACATACTTTGATAATTTAACAAGACATGTTTTCAATCTGTGCACGCACTGTACGTCGTTTATCTTATCTTATTTTCCTTATCACAGGGGAATAACTTTTTTTACTTATATAGTAAATTCTTCTGTGTACCCACTATACCTATAAGTTCAAAACCCGTCGCTGATGAATAGAATTGAATTGTTGAACTGTTGATTGTCCGTGCTATTATGTTTTAGCTGCCACTGTGTTTTTATTGTACTATTTTATTTAGAAATTTATTGCTGAACGCGATGCACTTAAAATAATGTTTTATACTCTCGTTTGTTTGTTTGTTTTTTATTACTTGTGCACTCGTCAATATTGCAAAAAACACGCAAATGCGTTATGCGTTAGTGTTGTTTTAATAATATTGTAAATTGGTAGTTACTATAATAATATTGATTCCTTCCCAACATGACACCAGACACTAGTTAGACGTTTAAGCTATTCAAGGTAAGTTAATATTATTATGTTATTTATTTTATTTTATCAGAGTGGTCAATATCAACTCGCTTTGTAACGATTGTTCTTTTCTGTTTTAACGATTTCACGTTAGATGAACGATAATCATTGTTGGCACTGTCCACAATTTTTCACACGTCAGGTTGATCAACAGGTGGCACACGTTTCATTGTTAACGTAATTTGGTATGTATTTTTTCTCAACACATTGGTAAAATTGTATTTTTTGTTTCCTCTTGTATCACCTAACTAATTTTTTTTTCTATACCCTCTGAGTAACGATAATTTGTTTACTTACTCTACTTTTTGTACCCAGTTAAGTTGGTTTTTCCCATTTTATGAAAAAAATAATTCAAGTGATTAAGTACCTATTTACTTACCCGCTAGTTTAGCCGGGGCTTAACCGTGTAAAATTTTGGAATAATCTCATTTAAAACATTTTTATTATGATCTGCGAAAAATGGTTAACATATCTTTTACTTTGTGACCAATAGTTACTACTTACTACAAATTAAATACAATGTTAACTTTGCATTTTTTTGTTTAACTTGATATTTTGCTTTAGTTGATGTACCTGCCTATATATTATGCAGGTACACAATGCACAACTTGTTGTCATTTATAGAGAAGCCATAACCATAAGAATAGATCGTAAGAGTGAATTCGAGTTTGGCTTTACTTGTTCTCTATAGTAATGGATGGAAGTTACATAAGAGAGATTCAAGCCGAGTTAACTTAGTGTATGATGTTTGCTAATGATGCTGTTTTGATTGAAGAAATCTGGAAGAAGTTAAAGGCTGGATGAGTTGAAATTAGCCCTTGAAGGCAAGGAATTGAAGATAAGTAGAAGTAAAATATTTTTATAAAGAGTATAATTTTGGAAGAAGAGAACTGGAGGTTGACAATACGATAAGAGTAATGACTAAGTAATCACAGTACATTTATATTTTATATAAATAAATGTATAAATCAGCGGTAACATAATAGAAGAGGTAGGGAAATTGTATCTAAAATCTTTTGTACAAAGATACGGGGGCTTTATGATAGATGTGAAAACAAAAATGAAGTCCGGTTGGATGAAGTGGAGAGAGGCGTTGGGTATTTTATGTGATAAAAGAATCCCTATAAGACTAAAAGATAAGTGTTACAGGAGCGTGGTGAGACCACCCATGTTATATGGTTTGGAGTGTTGCGTAACATAGAATTGTGGCAGAAATGAATCTGATTAGATGAATGAGTGGGGTAACTAGAAAAAATTGAATTAGGGAAAAATATGTTAGAGATAGTATTGATATTGTATCATTCGTTTAAAATAATATCAATAAAAAAATAAATTGTGGCCAAGATAAAAAAAAAAGATCACTATTTTTTTATGTAGTGTACTGACATGCTTTTAATTTTTTTATTAGGTTCAAATTTGTTTAAAACTGATGAAAATGAACAACCATAGTGATAACGGAGAAATTAATTGGTACCATGGAAAGATATCCAGGGATACAGCTGAAATCATTCTATTACAGTACGAGAACAAAGAAGACGGTTTGTTTTTAGTTCGAGAAAGCAATTCTGCTTCTGGAGACTACGTACTTTGTGTGTTACAAAACAATGTAGTAGTGCACTTCCAAATACGACGTCATGGAGAAGACGCATTTTTTTCTATAGATGAACAAAATATTATGCATGGTTTGGAAACATTAATCGAACATTACTCTAAAGTAAATGATCCAAGTTTAGGTGTTCAGCTGTCCAAGCCAATTACAAGAGACCCTCCACCCCATGATACTAGAAGGCATGGGCGTACCAATCTATTGCATCGGGCTATTACTCAAGTTAACTGTACAGTTGTTTACGAGTTGTTAAAATGTGGTTATCGCAATCTGGAAGCAAAAAATCAGGAAGGTCAGACTGCTCTACATTTAGCTAGTCTTATGGGTCACGATGAAATCGTAGAGAAACTAATCTCATGTGGTGCCAACGTTAATTGTAGAGACACTGAAGGCTACACTCCTTTACATTTTGCGTGTCAGAATAATTTCTTGAACACTGTTACAATTTTATTAACTATTGGTGGTGCTAATATTCAATTAAGAAATTCGTCAACAGGATGGGTAGCTCTTCATGAAGCATCAAGCAGGGGTCATGTAGACATTGTATCATTGTTACTGTCGATGAACTCTCCATCAAGGCCGCGCACTTTTGATGACCTATTACCTTCAGACTTGGCACATTCCAATGGACACATCGAAGTTGAGCGCTTGTTGAAAGAATTTGTTCCTCCCCATCCGTCTTTAAAAAAAGATCATTGGTACCACGGGAAGCTAGATCGTCATGAAGCTACATCAATATTGAAAACAAAAGATGTAGATGGATGTTATTTAGTCAGAACAAATAGACAGAATGAATTAGTATTGTCTATGATGTATGCTCACCAATGTTATCATTTCCAGATACATGAACACAACCGTGACAAATATTATTTCATTGACAATGGACCATATTTAGATTCTTTGGAACACTTAATACAACATTATACGCTATTTCCTGACGGTTTACCAAACAAATTGGAAGTTCCAGTTACACCAGACGTTTTACCACCGCTACCTAAAGGATTTCCGTGCACATTGAAAAAACTCAAGTCCAAACCACAAGTTGAATATCAAGACAATATTATGAGAGATAGTTTGATTTTAAATGAAGTCATTGGTGAAGGAGAGTTTGGTTCAGTTTATAAAGGTGTTTATCAAAATCGCGAAGGGTTTGAAGAAAACGTAGCTATCAAAATGTTACGTTCTGATATCATGACATCTACTAAAACAGAATTTTTGCGTGAAGCTCAGGTGATGATAAGCTTAAATCACGATTGCATCATAAAGCTTATTGGTGTATGCGAAGGACCACCTTTATTAATGGTACAAGAACTTATTGCTCTTGGATCTATGTTAACATATATTATTAAACACCCTGAGTTTGTCAGTCCAAATTATGAGCTAAAAATGTGGGCTGCTCAGATAGCAGCAGGCATGAGTTACTTGGAACAAAAGCGATTTGTACACAGAGATCTGGCTGCTAGAAATATTCTTTTAGCAGACAGACACCAAGCGAAAATTAGTGATTTTGGTTTGTCACGCACGTTAAACATCAATAAGGATTATTATCGAGCATCACATGGAGGGCGTTGGCCAATTAAATGGTACGCACCAGAGTCTTGTAATTATGGTACATTTTCAAGTGCTAGTGATGTTTGGAGTTATGGTGTTACATTGTGGGAGATGTTTTCTTATGGACAGCAACCATACGAAAATATGAAAGGTGTTGAAGTAGTAGGCATCCTAGAAAAAGGGGAGAGATTGCAAAGAACTCAAAGGTGTCCTGTAGAAGTTTATAAAACTATGGAATTGTGTTGGGCGTATGAACCTAAAGAACGCCCAACTTTTAGCGAGTTGTCAAAAATTTTTGCATCTGATTCTGACTATGAAAATTTCAAAAATTTTATTAAACTTTAATGTTGACACTTATAAAAAATGAAAAAACTATTAAACTTATTCCTATTAATTTGTATATTTTTTGTAAAATGTATTCAACCAGATCAAAATTTTGTTACAACTAGGTACCAAATAAAGTTTTCCAAGTATCATAATTGTTAATTTAATGTGTGTAACTGTGTATTAGTATTAAGGTCTCCAAATAACAGTTCTGTGGCCATGAAACTGAGGCACTTGTAGTTTTATTGGCCCACTAAATAATTGAAAATAATCTAATAGTAATACTTATATGTGCTACCACGGTTATCAAGGCAACGTGTGTTGTTTTAGTTTACTTAGAGCTTTTATTTTATTTTAATTTTTTTGTCTCTATAGCAGAACAGTTTGAAGACCTCTATACAAGTTATATATTATAGAGAGCACAATTGGTGTTTTACTTGAGTAAAAAATAGTCTAGAGTTCCAGTTAAACATAAATTAAATTTTGTCTGGCATATCTATGTCGGACTAAATTGGAAAAAGTATGCTAAAATATTTTTTTCAAAAAGTGTTACTCTGTTTCTCTGTTTCTTCTCAAGTAAAGTACTAAGCACAATTAAACAATAATGTAAACATGGACAGTAATATTTATTAGTTATGAAATTGTTTTACTATAATCTCACCAGTATTTATTGTTAAATTTATTTTATTGTCATATTTTATACTAATACATATAATGTTACATTTAAATTCTTATACAAATTTTAATTATGTTGATTGTTATATTATGAATATAATATTGGTTGTATTATATAAAGTTTTTAATACTAAATAATTATTGTCTTTCATTAATTTATGTGCTAAGAATAATGCAATGAAACAACTTCACCAAACTGTTAGGTGAACATTGTACATTTTATTCAATACAGTAGAAACTCGATTAACCGTCACTCGATTTACCGTCAGTTTCTGTTATCCGTCATCGGTCACCATAAAAAAAAAAGTTAATGATGAGATCGCGATAAAATCGTCGTGGTGCCTATTCCGGCGACTATCATGCGTATAAAAATAGTTTATAATATCAATGCAATAAACGCGATAACGAACAAATTGAATAGTTATAAACTAAATTTAACCAGTGACTGACTTGTATTTCTGTTAACCGTCATTGTCCCGGTCCCGACATTGACAGTTAATCGAGTTTCTACTGTACCTAAATTCATTTATCAAATATTTTTTGTCTATTGTGACCATTATTTTAAATACTATTTAAAATTATTCTAAAATATTTTTCAATGACAGGGTACAAATTGTTTATTGTTCGAAATTAAAAAAATTGTCTCATTTAATACAACGTTCTTATATTTGTAAAAACACTAAAGTATTCTTTTTGATCATGTGCTAAATGTATCTAAGTTTATCTTTCATATTTTAAGTTTTATTTTATTTTATATTCGGAAACAGAATTAAGTTACCTCTCATACCTAATTGTTTGCTCAATTCAAACAGGAATAAGGTATAAATTGTTGCCATATAATAGGATATTAAATAATATTTTATAATTTATAGTTATTTTATTATACCTGTATTTTTTTTTAAAAGAGTTATTTCATATTTAAAAAAGATAATACTTTTTATTCTGTGTGTTATTGTACAGGAATAAACTATACGCTATGTTTATTTATGTTTAAAATACATATTAAATTTTATTAAAACTTTTACAAAATTATGGACCTATGTATTTTTTTTAATATTCTGAGCATAGTTAAGAAAATTATTGGTATTACAATAAAGTTTTATCTGTTTGTTAACTATTTTGGTAAGCAAAATTATCCCAATATTTTCACATAGTCCGTCCAAAGATAGATGGTTTGTTTAAGATTGTACTTTATTTGAATTAATTTTTGAGTTTATAACATTCAAAATTGAAAAAGTATTTTTAATTACTGGAAATGTTTATACATTGTTGGAATAGCGTAAACACTAACAAGCAAAAAACAAAATTTAATCAATAAACCAATTTTGAGCATACTATCATAAAACAGATGTATTAAACTTCAATTTTTAAATTCAGAATTTATCAATTTCTGTTATTGTCGTTTTGTAAATTATTTGTTTTGACCATTGATTTTTTAACATACAAAAAGCAAAGATTTTCACAAGGCTCTGTGTAAACAAAAGCGCTGAGAGTTCATCCGACGATAAACGCGAGAACGTCTACTCTGTTTACTAAGAATTAGAATTTGAAATTCTGTAAAATCTCTGTCAAAGTCAACTTCTAAGACCTTACTTTTATTAGTTACTTCAGTCCGTGTTTGTAAATTTTATAAGTCCTAATTTAAATTTTAAAAGATCTACCTATGGTAAATTTTTTATAATATCAAATTATCTGTAATGCTTTGTTCGATGTAGATTTATATCCATTTATTAATTAATCAATTATTATTAAAATTCATTTAAATTTTAATCTTCATTTAACCACCCTTTTGTTGTTGTTCGTGTTATCAGTTATCATTATATCGTTTTAAGGTTAAGGAAAACGTCGTGCTGAAGCTAGGTTTATAGATAATATTATCTATAAATGCTGAAGGTGTTGTCTACTTTTGAAAGTGATAAAAATTATAACTGATTTGAGATTTGTGTTTCTAGATCACGGTAAAAAACCCTCGTGTTATTTAAATAACTAATTAATTATTAACAATAATTAATAAATATATTATAATTATTAATTTCTTCTACGAAAGAACCGTGTCTAGACCATTTATTAGACTGTTTACACGCACAGTAGTACAGGATTGCATTTTAACAAATTTTTTTAGTTTTTGGGTTGAACACTGGCTTTTAGGTCTGGGATACATGTTGAAAATAATTAATATCAAAGTGTATATTATAAGGTAAGCGCGAGTTCTCAGCGTTCGGTCACGTGCACGAATCTTAATTCGTGATCACGTGATATAGATCCGCGTGTTTTGCACTCGCTCGCTCGGCGACGTCGCTTTGCTCACAGATAATAGCCTATAAAACCTAATGCATTCAAACCTATATAGACACTTTACGCGACTTGGTCACGTGACTGAACGCTGAAAACTCACGCTTACCTATCGTTACTCACCTTGATAAGGACTTGGAAAATTTTTTGTTGTTTTCTCCCAGACCCAAAAGCCAGAGTTCAAACAGATTTTGTCCTAAAGTTCAAACAAATCAGTTTTTTAATTTCAGCATCTTGAGTTCTGTATTATTGTATTACAGTTAGCGCTTCAGTGTAGTCATCAAACAAGTAAGTTGTAGAAAAAAATATAATCTTTTTTGATGCGTTTGTATTGTACACCTATAAAGAAATAAGAATTTTTTATGGTTTGTAAAACGTATGTTTTGAAACACGTACGTATTATTTTAAAAGGATAATTTGACATTTTTCTAATTTTTGTTTATCAGGAATGAGTTTTAATCGCTATAAAGACATTATTGAAGAAGGCGATACTGTTATATTATACATAAACCCTCAAGCAATGTACGCTATACAAGTTCAATCTATAACTGAAAATCGCAAAGGTGAGAAAGTCGAGAATGTCATGCAAACTAAGTTCGGAGCATTGAAAATCGCATCATTATTTGGGAAACGATTTGGATCAAGAGTAAACTTAACCCATGGATGGGCTTTTGTTTTGTATCCTACACCTGAACTTTGGACACTAACATTACCGCATAGAACTCAGATAATTTATACTCCAGACATCAGTCTCATTATGTTTATGTTAGAACTGAAATCTGGTAGCATAGTGGTTGAATCAGGTAATTTGTTTTTTTCTTGCGCATGTCTATTGGTTAATTATTAAAGAATATACATTGATTAGGGGTGGTTCACTACTTGCTGTGCCAAGAAGTCATATTCCCCCTATATAAAACACATGCCTAGGTAATGTGATGGAATACATGTTGAAAAATGATACTAACAGTTGAATATGTTTAACATTTTTAACATATTCCTACACGGTAAGTGGTGAACCCCCTTTTACTGTCTAAAACTCAAGTATGGATTCTTTAGGTACCGGAAGTGGTTCGTTAACTCATTCTATGGCATTAAGAGTTAAGCCGTATGGACGTATCTATACGTACGATTTTCATCGACAAAGAGCAGATCAGGCTAAACAAGAGTTTGAGTCCCACGGATTATCAGATATTGTTACCAGCCAATGCAGGTAATGCATTCATCTGTCCACATTTATGTGCAATATTTATTAAATAACTCTTTGTTCAATACTTTGTTTTATTTTTTCATTTAAAATTGTTTTTAGAGATGTTTGCCAAAATGGATTTTGCGACGATGTTGCTGGAAAAGCTGATGCCGTATTTTTAGATTTACCTCATCCACATCTTGTTGTTCCATTTGCTATTAAAGTTTTCAAGCCATCAGGTAAAATTTGATTAAATTCTGTACTATGCTATCAGTATCAAAATTATTTTCTATTTGAAAATAATTTTAGGTCTTTATTGAGAAATGAGTCAAGTTACAGATAAATTATTAACTTATTAAAAGTGGTGTTTCATTAGAGGTTTTATAGGTTTGTATTTTGCAGGTAATTATTTTAGTTGAAAACACATTCTATAAACACATAACCTTAAGAACATACCTTATAGTTTTAAGAAGTGTATTCATCTCTTATTGGCATACAGTGCTATGAAGTGTTATAAGTTAATTTTTACTTCTATGCCTTGTGTGTACCTTGGTTTTTAAATCATGTCTTGACAGACACTACATTGTTGCTTTTATAAGATTTAGACTAGACCGTTATATACTATTTAGTCACCCGTGAAACAACCTGCTATCATTACCCATTATATCGTTATTTTTTTTTATGCATATTACTTAATGATTAATTGAGGTCCTGCCATCTAGTAAGTGTAGAGAGCAAGTGGCAAAATGTTGTATTTATTAGTTTTAATTTATTGCCAAATTTAAGAATTTAAAAAATAGGTGTCTGCTGTAGTGTTGAAATGTAAAAAAAAGAATAAAACATTGTAAAAACAATACATTCTTTGCTGCGCTCAAAATCTAAAATCATTTTTTGTTAATGGGACTCAAAAAAATTTGCCACTGCGCCAATAGGTACTTAATACTAATACCACTTAAAAACAATTGGATTTCTTGGGTAGTTAGCATACCATAAGGCAACCATAAAGTTGATCAACTTTAAAGTCTTTCAACTCTGAGACTAATGATATCCGTTAATTTTGATTTTGGCCATCTTTTTTAACATTAAAAAGCATGTGATATATAAAGAAAAAAGTCGCTTAGGTTGTGAATTAAATTTGTTCTGAAACATTTACTCTGCACCATTGGAATGAATGATGTTGTAGTGTCCTAAAATTTTTTAAATAATTTTAGCTATTTTTGAGCTAAATAAAGAACTTAAAATTTTTGAATAAAAAAATGGACGAAAATGCTACTTTATTTTAAGCATTTTTTAAAAATTTTAATTAATTTTCAAATTATGATTCAAAACCAAAATAATTTCATAAAAGCTGGGATCAGTCTAGTTTGACGGAGTAGCAATAGCTACTACGCTTTAGGTGGGTTACTAGTTTAGAAGTCTTGGTTTAAACGCATTATTTTATATCTGAAAGCATCAATAAATCATTTCTTTCGAAAATTTTTTTCCATTAACTGCTTTGTGTTGTATTGGCTGGATCGCATACAAATTTTTTTTATCTAGCTATTACATGTACACAGTTTACATAATATAGAAATTGGGGTATGTAATTGGTCGGTGAAATTTACAGATCCTATAAATCTACCTACATACGTTTATGCATCTTTACATTAACTTGTACTGTTTATAATTGAGCAGTTAGCACGTTAATTTTGTGTCTTATCGATTATTATTCTTTGTATTTTATTCTTACTTTTTTATTTCTGACTTTCCACTGTTGTACATCCAGCAAGTCATGGTGTATAATTATGTATAGATATCTCTAGAATAACTATACACTTCCTTACCCGGTTTGTGACGGTCTTGGGTAAGTAATAATAGTATGTGATTGTTAGTACCCGGTAGTTTAAACGATGGCAAGCTTGAGATCAAACAATTATAAAATATTACATGATAAGCTACTGTATTCAATCCGTACACTAAAATATATACGTGTTTACTGTTTTCATGGACAGACTCGTATAAACTTCCATCTAACCGTTCAAACTTCAATGTGTTTTTCTCCAAACACCGTTTTTACGTTGGGTACTGAATTTCCCACCTATCTATATTATTGTACCGTCTGTCAAGTCTCAGGCAATTATTGACCGTCGCCATAGTCACGTTACATAATGTACTGCACATCGTGTAAGTGTAGACCAATTTTAGTATGTTTCTTTATTTTATTCACGTAGTTTTAAATTTTGAGTGGAAAAAATATACTACTATATAGTAATAATGAGGGTAGTAATTATATGTTGTTTTTGTCGTAGGTACTCATTATTGTTTCAAAAAAGTAAATCATACCGATATAAAGACTTAAGGTAGTTCAACAGGTTTAAACAAAATTTGATTGTAATTTTTGACGTATAATGATAATTTTCTTTTAGTGATAAGGAAAATATGGGTTTCTCAATTAACTTGCAAATACTTTCCAAACTAATTTTTCTATTACCTTTGAATAATAAAGAAGATAATGTATTAAAAATAAATATCCAACTAGACAATGTTTATTTCTGCGATTTTTTTTAAATTCACATTTTGAGGGAAAGAATTATTTCTCTTCAAGATTATAATATTTTTACCCTGAAAATCAAAAAGGTCTGTTGTTTCCATCATTAATTTGGGGTTTTGTTATCGATGCTTTTTAACATGTTGACGATAAATGTCCTGTTATGCATTATATTGAATGTTAAACTTAAAATAGCATTTGATTTTTACAATGATTTTTTTTGTTTTATTTTCTATGAACAACTTTAAGGGCACATAAGAAGTGATCCTATTTTTAAAGTCAGTATCTCTAATTAAAAGTCTAAAGGGGTCTCAAATTTGAAAGTTCAAAATTGAAAAGGTTACAATCGAGAAACATTAATTATGGCAAACGTGTTTTTTACATACCTATCGATTTAGTTTTTTTTTTTTGGCAATAACATCCGAAATAATGATCGGAACAAGCTGAAATTTTTACGTAAATATTAAAATAGTTGAGATTACGAGTTAGATAAAAGTTTCAAGTGATTTATAAAATTTTTTGTGCCAAGTATGCCAACCTTGAAATTCTCAAACATTTTACAAAGCCGTATAAGTAGGTGGTACTTGCTAGACAACTGAGCTCGCTTATAATCGTTTTTTTTTCGTTTGTTTAAGAAAATTTACAAAATAATATTGTTGTAATCTGTACAATAAGCAATCGCGTTTTGATAATAACACGACGTGAATATAATATTACTTATGAAGAGAGAGGAGTGAGGCTGTGTCCGCGAGAACTCTCAGAATTTTAAAATTTAGAAATGTATTTACTAGGTACTATAAAATTATACTTGTATTACGTCCGTTTTACTTTTGCGACTACTGCAGTAAACTAGTGTAATAATATCGGGTTTTCGTGAGGGCAAATGCCGCGCACTTATAGTTTTTGTTCTGTTTTCCGTAATAATAACACGCTAGACGAAAAGAAAGAAAGAGAAAAAAAGATTTAAAAAACAAAATAAACGCTGCATAATGACAGTAATTAAACGTTGTTATAACTGCGGTGTACGTATGTATTACATATACTACTATTGATGCAGCGCGTTCAATCTTATTATTATCTTAAACGGTATAAGACCGAAAGAATGTCCGAATTGGGCTCGAGGCTTGAATATCATTCGGTCGGAAATATAAAATAAAATATAAGCTCGTGAATGCATATAATATACATATACATGTATATTGTATAGACGAGGTGCGTTTTTTTTCTTTCCGATGCAAATCGACGCGTGGGAAACTTATTCCGATTTTGTACGAAACAATAATTATTATTGCAGTACACCTATATATATACATACACACAAACGTCCTGCAGTCGTTGCGAAACCGTAACGTGTAATTGTGATCTAAAAAATAGAAAAAATAAAAAACATTTCAGAGACATTATTCAAGGGGCGGGACGGTTTTCGAGATAATACTAAATTACATTGTAATTTGTCCCGCACACATTTTGTCCGCGGAAGAAGAATTCGTATAGGTATATATATATATATATATATAAATTGTGGCGGAAAGGCAGCGAGAACGTGCGTAAGAATGGCTCGAGAAAATAGGTTTTGTTTTAGATAAATAAAAACGATTCCGTGTGATCGTGATTTAATCGGAATCGCAGCCCCGGAGATCAAACGTACCAATAATAATACGATAATTGATTGCCCGTATCCGTGCAGTGATTATTATTTCGTAATAAATCCTATACGAATTTTGTGAAAAAGTTTTGATTTTTCGTACAATTTTTTTTCAAACAAATGTTTATCCGTTTCTTACACCGAGATATATTGCTCTCAGATACTGCTAGGTAAAACACAAATTTTCAAGCAGTAACCTATACAAAAACCAACATTATTATCGTATTCCGACGGCGTTCTGTTTCATTCGTTGTCTGGCGAGTTCCATCGGTACGTGGAAAAATGCGTGGACCGAAGTAAATTATTATGAAAACAGATTCAGAACAAAGTCGCACGTATAGGCATTTTTCCATTTTTTTTTTCTAATTTACCAAACACGAATGTAAAAAAAAAAAATAGTGCTTTATACGAGAAAACTATTTTTCAAAAATGTAAAAAGTCGGTGACACAGACAATGTTGTTGGGTTTTTCAATTTGTTTTCGATGTGTATAATTGTGTTTTTTCTATTCTCGTATGGTTCTGATGAAACTAGCCAATGTTTTTGAAGTGCAGCGTATATAGTTCGAGTAACTCGAGTAACTCGAGTAACTCGAGGGGCTTAAACAGGAAATTTAGTTGCAAGATTGTGTTGTTATAGTGTGCGAACGTGTGTGCACAACAATAATTTTTTCACTGTATTTAAATTACGAGAGATATATATTTTTTTCAATAAAATAACTTTTGGGCGGTCGCCTAATTTGTCGCGTTATGACATTAATAAATGCCGGAGGACCACTTAAAATGCCCGGTTAACGTATACGCGCAAAATCCGTTTTTTTAAATTTTAAGAGTTTAAAATACCGTACAGACAAATTGTTTCAAAAGAACCTATGAATGGATGGCAAATTTTTCTAAATTATATAACGAGTGGTCCGTAGGGCCTTAGTTTTTTTTATCCATATAGTTTTATTTCGGGGGTTTTTATTTTTAACCGCGTCAAAATTTAAAATTTTGGTAGATTTTGGTTCGGTTTGCACTTCAAAGCTAGAATGTATAAAATTGTGTACTAGCTAGTGCTGTCAAAATACATAGTGGTCGTAAGCTATTTTAATAATTTATCGACAAGTTCCGATGTGAACGATCCGTCCAGATTGGTACGCGTGTACCCTTTTTGCAAGTCGGACGAGTAGTGCGAGTTGTACACACTGCTGACACCGCAATGTCGCCAGATGAAAATGATTAAAGTCCTTTATTTTTTTACCTATTCCTAGGTTTTTCCTCGTCGGTTAACATCTGTCGAAAAGTCCTCGGATTTCTTATCAGACGTACTCGAAAAATCCTCGGATTTCCTGCAATTTCAAGGATCTTATAAAAGTTTGCCTTGAAATCCTCCGCAGAAACGCGGAAAAATCTCTAAACCTGATGCGCTGGCTTGACTGACGCCACCAAGTTTGTGTAGACAGACGTACTAGGTTGTGTGCAAGCCGTGAGAAATAATATGTACGTCGTAGTGGTTAATTTATCCGTTTGAAGTTGGCCTGCAGGATTTTGTCTGTACGTCTCAATAATAAACGTTATTGGAAACGCGTTTTGAAATCATCATAATATTTATTATTATAATACACCTCTGTTGTGATATTGTTTCGTTTATTGCGGTTCGTCTACGTGGCGCCCGGGTGGTATACAAACTTTATATTTGATCGTAGTACATATATATATATGTGTATCATATACGATGGTATAATATACGACCGTGTCTCTTCTACGTCAATTAGCCACGTCCAAACGTTTTTTTTTTTTAACTTTATTGTTTTATCGTTTTTTTTTTCCAATGTATTTTTTTCGAGATTTACGATAGCCGAGAATACCTCGCGGTCGGGGATACCGCGGCGCGGCTTGTGGTTAATCTGTTAAAATATAGAATATTATATTATAAGGTATTGCACGGCGCCGAACCGAAAGAGAACATAGCCGGCCGCACAGTTTTCGCGTCATGAAATAAAAATAACATTATTATATTTTATTTTTTTCTTCGTGATATATTTTTAGTGACGCGCGCGGTATATCAAAGATGCCGCGTGCCACCCGCGAGCCGGCAAGACCGACGGATAAAAAACATTATCGAACGAACCGCGGCCGGTGAGGGAAAACGACGAAATTAAATATAAAATATTACTCACTCTCCGAATTCGTTAAATTTTTTTTTGAATAATTTTTACGGTGACTTTCTTTTTTTTTTTTTGCTGTCGACAACTCTTCGCGCAGAAGGAACGTTCAGATTTTTCTGAAGTCAGTGTCTCTGATATAGAGGTGTTCCGGTTAGGTACGCTTTGGTTAAAGTTTTTTTTTGAAATTTTGCCAACTTTTTGAGTCCAGAAAACAAAAAAAAAAACAAGCCGGGATCACCGTAGGTCGCGTGAGTAGTTTGACGGAGTAATAGCGACTACGCTTTGGGCGGCGGGTCGCTATAGTTTACAAGTTGTGGTTTAAACGCGTTATTTTATGTCTGAAAGCACCGATAAATCATTGCTTTCGAAAATACGATTCTGAGCGAGCTCAGTTGTCTTGTGTACGTCTTGGTAAAAACAAATTTAACACAAAAAACTTTTATCAAACATATCTGTATCTTTCCTATTTTAGTAAAAAAGTTTCAGCTTGTTCCGATCTCTCTATTTTGGATGTTATGGTCAAAAAAATCTAAAACGATGTGTAATAAACACGTTCCTCGTAATTATTTGCCACCCTCCCCATAACAAATACACGGCCGTGTGGAATGACGAGAGCTTAACGACAAAATATCAACGTGAAATCGGCTATCAACCAAAATTGTGTAAACCGATTTTCTAAATTATCAACCACGTATGTAAAACTGTCTTTTTTAGATCGTATTAAAGTTTCGAAACTTAAACATAAAAACTAGAGGTTTATATGGAATAAAAAACTGCCGTAAAATAACAATTTCAAAAATTTCAAAGTTCGATAACTCACTTAAAAATAATCAAAATCGATTGAAATTTCAGCAGTAAACTCGCTAAACTCGTCTGAATGACATATATTAATTTCAACTCGAACGAAAAATTTGGATGTTTTTATTTTTTGCTCATAACTCCAAAAATAATCAAAATATCAAAAAACGCTTCAAACATAGAACCATCTCGAATCAGTTACCTATCTTTTTTGAGGTAACATACGTTAAAACTCGAGCATTCTTTCTACTATAGAAAGAGTGATCATAGAAAAAAAAAAAACATTATTGTAAAAACAATACGTTCTTCGCTCACGCTCAGAATCTAAAATTGGGGGGAGTTTCGGGGAATTTTACGGCGAAAAGTTTGAAATCTTAAGATTCGTGACGAAGTTTTTGTTTGCAGGAAAGAATGTCCCAGTTTTTAAAATCATACTGAAAAATGCACGACTTTGCTCATCAAAGTGATTCATACGATTTTTTCATTGGCAAGACAGTTCAATCGATAGTTATAATATAAATTGTTTGTTAGCTAATATAGATGGTTAGATAAGATCGTCAATCGTGTGATACTCGGCAATCGAGTTGACGTACAAATAATAAACTACGTGTACTTTGATAAGAAAAATTAGTTCGAAAACCTAGAGCTTCAATATGCGAGAATGCCTGCAAGTCGGCAAATATAGTTGAATTATATCCGTGGACACGTCACGGGCGTACTAACTCTGTAAACTTTATTTTCCGCGACTCCCGTTTTGTCACGGCGCGTAAAATATCAATTTTACCCCCGTTGACCCTGTTTTACCCCGTAATCACGAATTACCGATGATTCGCGTTCATTTGTATTGTGCTCGGAATATCCCATCATTTTCTTTCATCTTGCTTAAGTGGTTGAGTTAAAAATATTAAAAAAAAAATTTTCATTCGTTTTTTTAGTCAGTTAGGTAGGTACTACAGTTTATAAATCGAAATTTTGCATTTTAAACTCTCTTCTCACTAGTTTTGAAGTTGGAAGTCCGCTGTTAAATGTACAATCCATACGTATTACTTGATGATATTATAGTGTCGTCGGCCAATTTTTTCTTAAAGTTATTAGTGTTTCAAATGCACCTAGTTGTTGAAAATTAAATTTCATGAATTTTTTTTTCCATTATCGAAATCCCCCCCCCCCCAAAAAAAAAACTCAACGTCAGTATACAGGTGTAACAATACATTTTTCAAAATAAAAATTATTGTTCCGTTCGTGAAGAAACTAAGATTACTACTACTAAGACAGCGCCTGTAGCTACTGGTATAGAAACGCAGTAGGTATATATAACGCGCTCTGGTAGTAAGCAGTATTTCCCGGTTTGCAAAAAAAAAAAAATTTCGAAAACAAGTAGATAACTTTTTTTGTTTAGTTTTTTTTTTTAAGTTCTCGTGTATTCGTGTGATACGGATAGTAGAGGGGTATAGTACACGTATACGATCGCACTGTGGCTATACTGTATATTATTTTTGCTCGATACAGTTTTTTATGGCGCGTTCGGCGCGTGATCGTGACCGCCACAGAGAGACGTTGCGACGCGAAAAACAAAAAAAGATAAAAATTAGGGCAGATAATGAAATGTGTTCTTTGTGCATTACCGCGAGCCATAAATTCATTATCTAACGCCCGGGATGATCGTGGGAACCGCCGTGCGGCTCTGCAAACCGCGCTGTATTATGATGAACTATCGCTGTGCGCAGTCGCGCGAACGGCTATAAATTTCTATCCGAAGAAAGGATCACGAAATCAGAGTACAATATTATGTATTGTGTACAGTGTGTATTGCGTTCTAGATATCCGTCGTTATAGGTATCGTGTATATATATATGTATCTAATTTTAAAAACTCATTCGGTGTTCGAATTGAACACAGACAGACGAACTATTGAACACAGGGACGTGTCCACATCGTTTTTACGAAAAATTTTCCTGTCCCTTCAAATTTACTTCCCCTCGTGGTCTGTAACGTAAGAAATTGGAACGTTTTTAACTAACTGTACAGATACTTCGATAGCGTCTCTCCCTTCCATATATTATTCGAACTCGTTCGAAATTCCAAAATACTATTATTGTGCGTATTACCGGGGTCTGAAATACGTCCGATTTCAGGGTACACACTATTTAATTCAATCGATCGATTTCCGTATAAAAATAAGCGGTCGACGTAACCACTTGACTACACATGACTTGCACAATTTTGTGTTGTTCATTGAAAGTTTGGATTACAAGTTATTAATAAAAAATAAATACGTACGTGTTAAAATTCAATACACCTAATTTACAAGTATAAAACAATAAAAATATGAGATTTGTGTTCAAATTCTTAAATACTAATAACAATTTACCAAAAATACATATCATACAGTTTTGAGTTTTGAGTTGCTCAGATTTCTTGAATTTCGGAGAATTTTACGGCAAAAAACTTTAATACATGTGATGAAGTGTTCGTATAGAAGAAATGCTCTGATTTCCGTAGTCGGTACTTCTAATAAAAGGTCTTTGGATTCCGGTGGTACTTTGGTTGAAGAATTTTTTTTGAAATTTCGCCTAGTTATTTTTTGTGTTTTATAAACCAGAACAAAGTCCAGAGTTTTACGGCGAAAAATTTGAAATTTTGACGTTTTCGGGTAGAAGGAGTGCTACGTTGTCGTTACGTCGAATACCACATAAAAGTTGGGAAACGGGCTTTAAAATTTATGTTGTTTGAACATTTTTTTTAGATATTTTTGTTATTCTCTGCGTTGCGTGCCGAAAACGGCGAGATCGCCAAATCCGTGGCGTCAGACATACCTATTTTGGCCATAACGTCCAAAATAATGATCGGAACAAGCTGAAACGTTTACAGTTCACTACACCAAACAGGTAAGATACAGGTTTGAACAAAAGTCTCGAGCGATTTCGAAAATTTTTGTTCTTAGTAAAGTATTCTTTGAAATCCTCGAAAAATTTACCAGCTCGCTCGGAATCGTTCTTCCGTAGGCGATGGTTTAACATCGCTGCTTTCTCCAGATATCGGATAACGCGTTTGAGCTTCCAAACCCGCACCCAAAGCGTGTAGTCGTCCCTTCGTCCACGCGACTTGGAGCGACGGTCGCTTTTTTTTAACTTTACAGTGTCGCAGCGTTCCCCTACAATTTATTTTCTCCGAATCAAACATTGATTCATACTTATTAAAACCAATCGATCGGTATAATATGATTATGTTGATCGCCGTACACGGGATCCGCGGTAAAGAAGGCATATTATGTTCTATGTACTGATTGATCGTATCGTATGTTTATCGTAATAGTAATAACGGCTTATATGTACACGCGTTTCGTATCGAATCGAATTAACATATTTTCCAATGTCGTATTTCAAACGCATGTTGCGCGCTAATATTCTATTTAGTTTAATATTTAGTTTTCGTTTCCATATACAGGTCGTCCTGTGTACCTGTATGTACTGCTGCAGCACGTTTGTTGATTATATATATTTTGTGTATAAACAAATAATATCGTTATCCGTTTAAGCCCGTACAAACGGCACGCGGCGGGGGATCGACCGCCGGAGGCCGAGGGTTCGTATACTTTATGACCCTTTGGTGGTCGCACTTGGTTTTCGGTGTCTGTTGTGTACGCATAGAATGATCCGGTATGTGTTGTATAATATGAATTATGTATAATATTATTATCTTAAAGAAACGGTCGGAGGCCGAAGATCGCGCCAGAGTGATGTGTACAAATAGTGTACTTTTTTTTTTTCATAGATGATACGACGGCGAGCGGTGTCAGTCATCGTGTGTGTGTGTGTTATGAATAATTATTATTATTAAAACTGGAGTACCGCGTGATAAATTAAGCCCGATATGCTCGTGTACACCACGTACTTGTACGCTATTTTATATCATAAAAGTTCGTATGCAAGGTATGATAATCGAGCCGAGTTTACGACTTTCGTTTTCCACTTGAAACGTCGAGTATGCGATGTCTCAAATTTAAAATTATTTTTTTATTGTATTTAGCCCGTTTAAAATGCATAGCAATAGATGATTTCGATGATCTTAAATCGTATTGAAAAACAATGTCGACGAGCCGCCGAAGGACGGCCGCGTTTACGTATTGCACGACGATCATTTTCCGCGCACAGTCGTTTGGCGATAGTAATCGCGAAAAAATCGACGCGTCAACTTAAATGTGCGCTCGCGACCATGTACGGAGATGTCGTCGACGTTTTTTCTGCATATTTTTGCATACGCAAAATCGTTTGCGTACCCGGAACGGATCGTTATTTCATCGTGTGGCCTATTTTCGCTTTTCCTCCTAACGGAAATGGCGTATCCATCGCGGAGATAATATACGATTGTAGTTTACGGCTGCTGTGGCGTATTAAATGTACTTCGTTTAAATGTACTTCGTCTTCTGTAAAATTTTGAAAAACCGCTAGATGATTTAGAATAAAAAATGTTCGTGTTATCCCACCCACCTTAAGACGGCTGTGTGCACGGTCGACGATGTACAAGTCCGCTATAGTGTGTTTTTTAGTAAATGACGTTACATAAGATCCGGCTATCTTAGTAGGTACCCAGGGAATCTTAGTTCCATCGCTAATGAAACAATAGGTAACTAATTCCCGTATGATGATTTTCGATCATTTTTAACCTGCGTTAAAACGCAGGTATATAAAATTAATACTCGTATAAATAGAACATTGAAGTTGTTAAAATTAGTTGACCGTTCGACACGCAAAGATTGTTCGGTTCAGAATCGTGTGGTCTTTGTTAGAATGTTCGGTTCAGAATCGTGTGGTCTTTGTTAGAAGTTCAATCTTCTATCATGGTTACATAAATTTAATAAAAAAAACAACATCAAACTAAACTCAGAAGTGACCCACTCGAAGCTACTGCGGGTGACCTATACTCCACCAGCGATCTCGCTGCAGTGTACTTTGGTTTTAACACGATGAAAGTGTTTTCTCTTTTCCTTCCGGAACCACAGTAACTTCTCAAGAAATTATACCTAGTATTTTACACCCGATTTCTGGTTGCTCAGATGAATTTTTAAAATTTTAAGCGTCAGTATAAAAATGCGAAATTCCAGTTATATTTACGTAGGTATGTTGTTAGGTCAGATATCCAATCTACTGACAGTCGATG
>CM029359.1:21114277-21145880 GCA_017140985.1 Hormaphis cornu
GTGTAGACCTAGTCCGCGCACGAACACGCATGTTCGTGCATGTTGCAAGTTTGTTCGAAAATTATGGGAAATGCGCGGTGTTGGGCGCGTTTTGCTTATCTGGTTTGGACGAGAAGTTGTCAGTGTCGTATTGTTGCTGCAACAGTCAATACGTAATTATTTATTCTTTTTGTATTCTATTTATTTTTTCTTTATTATTTTTTCTTCTATAATTGGTATCTTTTTTAAAAATTTTGGGACCAATTAAATTAATTAGTACTTCAAAGTCTTCAGAAGACATACGACAAAAGTTTTTAAAGTGGCCCGTGTCCTGAAGTGTAAAATCAGCTAGTAATTGTGTACCGCTATAAATATTTCGACTTTGTAAAACAGGAGTCATCCAAAATCGGCGTCGTTTACGGTTTTTACTTTTTGTTTTTTTATTAAGTAGGCTATGTATAACAATAAACGCAGCACTGGTGATTTGATCAGACATTATATACAAGTGAGAGATATATATATAAAAAAAAATTGAAAACGAAACAATAGCGGACAACTGTACTTTTTGAACAGCACAAACACATTGACAAACATTGGAAAACATATGACCATGTTGCAATAAACATTTCTACGCGCAGTTTGGACGCTTGTGCTCGCGAGACTGTTTCAGACGATAAAATGTTGCAGCAACGTTACAGCAACGTTGCGCGCAGGTTCGCGTTTTGTGTGGACCCGGCTTAATACTAATTACAAAAAAATTTCGAAAATTTTTGAACTAACTTTGAAATTTTTGTGCGATAAAAAATCCAATTTTTCACAAAAAGTTTTGTAAATTGAATACAAGATTTCGAAATTACGTAGTCACAATTTTTGTATTTGGTTGTTTAAAGTTGGTGGTAAATCTTCGAAAATCGGTCATACTTTTGACTGTTTACGGAAAAAAATTCGTAACTCGCACAAATTTGTTGTTTAAGATTTGAAAATTCAATACGATGTGTAAAACAAAATTTGCCGTCCGAATAGAAAAAATTTCAAAAAAATCCACCCGGTAGATTCTGAAAGCGTATAGAAAAAAAAAAATTGAAAAACTGTGTTATTTTGATTATAATCGCCCATAATTGTTGTGCAATAGGTACCAAAAACGTAACGACTCCTCGAATAGTGGTCCGCCGAATGGCTTGAAATTTTCACGCGATGTTTATAAATCAACAAACTAAACTAAACTTTGTGACCGATTTCTTTCTTTCTTTATCTATTCTCTCTGTTTTTGAGTCCCCGAGCTCCTCTCGTCGTCACTCAGTGACGTCGTTCTATAAACCCTCCAAAACAGTCGTCCACGGCGACGTTGAGCGATTCCGGCATTTTTTTTCTTTTTAATATATATATTTATACAGGCTGTATCAAGTGCATTTCGAGTACTGAAGTTTACAATACCATATATATATTATATTTTATACGATATCGTTTGATACCTGTGTATAAAATAATATACCGTGTGTGTATTGTATAATGGTGCTCGGGGTGTCCGAATAGTGTCGCAGCTTGCGGTGGATGATCGGGGGACAGACGAAGAGGGAAGATGCTCTCTCGCGATAAGTTCTCATTAGCGAAGAACACAACGTGCACCTATATACATATACATACGCACTATTGCGTATAATATTATTATTATACAATTTTATCAGCGCGAATAAAACCGGGTATTATTTAAATTCGATATGAGCAACCGTAATGAAAAAAAAAATGAAAAAAAAATTGTATAAATATAAATAAAAAGAGAGAGAAAGAAAAAAAACGCTTCACGGGCCCCCTCGGGTTAATTAAGTCTTATTTATGCGCGGGGACGACGTTTGCCGATGTTCCGTACAGATAGCGCGTTATCCGACGAATGTTTTTGCAACGGTGTGTATATATAAATATACACATTTTGCCATTAAACATACGTAGGATTTCGCTGCAGTTTGTGCTACTGGATGTATTTTATTTTATTTTTTTTTTCCCCCTTGTATATTATAATACGCTACTTGTTATATTACATTGTACTATACGTATATATTATACTGTGCGTGCGCTTTCGTGTCCGTGTGTATAAAAAAAAAAAAGATAGGGGAAAAAAAATTGACAACAATTTATGTACAGTCGGGTTTTCTTCTTCTACAGTTTACTCGCATTATATACAAGTGTATTATAAAATAATAATAATAATAATATAGGATCTCGAGGTGCAGGACGGATAATCTTCTCGCTAGGGCCGGACCGAGCCGAACGACGGTATATAACAATAATATAAATATAATATTCACGCACGGTCCCCCCCGCATACCACCCGAACCTGTAGCGCGCGCGAGCCAAAGCGTTGTGGTGTCGTTTTATAAAAAAAGAAAGAAAAATTTTGCGATTATCATTGTGTGTATATTATTATAATTATATAATATATACGCGTGCAGCGTTTGTCGTCGTCGCCTTATTTTCTTTTTTTCTGTACGTTATACGTGCTTACAACGCGCGAATATGCCACGCAAAAATTTCGTACAAACTCTGCCACCGTTTTTTTTATATACCCCTGCGGTACGAGTGTAAAAGCATTTACACGTTCTCTGGTGTAAAATATGAACTGTGAAATCAAAGAACTTTTGGGTGAACATCTCACGAATAAGTGTTAGAAAAAATGAGCAGCCGACTGCAGAGACACGTATGTTGGTGGCGTAACGAAGGACGATGCACTGAACTGGAAGGTTAGGTTAGACAGACCGAAGAAAAGGTGGACCGAACAAGAGTTTCCGCGTGCTAGGGATCGATAACCCGGAGAAATCGGTCGATGATAGAAGAGAACGGAGGAAGCTGTGTGGACCATCGATGGGTCCTAATGCGTAGCCTGTAAAAGCTGAAGAAGAAGATGATTGTAGTGGGTACAGGTAATTGCGGGTAGCAGTTTGTAGGGGTGTTCAATACGATCGTACTGAGCTATGTCGTATGTTAAATTTATATAAATAGTAATATATATTATAGAACTAAATTTAATAAACCCGAAATCACAAAAAAAAAAAAAATTGTGATTTCGGGCTTATTAAATTTAGTATAAACAGTCACAAGTGCTCAAATTTTAATTTTAGTATATTATAGAAGCTCAGCACAGGAAAAAGTTATGTTCCGATAGGAGGGTATCGCGTTTCCGTCGCGCGAAAGTCTGAAAAAGAAAGTCGTCGATACTACCGAATGAATTTAATGTTGTTTGGGAAACTGCAATACCATATTTTAAACATAGGTAATAATAATAATTTCTTCGTGAGTATGATATTTAGTAAATGGCGAATTCGCGGTATTTCGCGATTTCCAATTTTTCAGTGTTATTTAAGTGTTATCCTTATTTACTTATAATGTAGTGTGCATGATGTACACCGATGTTGGCGAGGGTGTGTATTATAAATGTACCGCTTTTACTAGGTTTTCGCTTTGAATTAATGTATGTTCGTATGTATAAGCTGACGTACGTAAGCTATACGATGATAATAGTTTCGTAGATATAGTACGTGCATAAATAAATAATTGGTCGTTTTAATTCTTTTCAACTACTTTGACGGGTTAATTATTATTTATACAAAAAAAAAAAAGAAAAAAATCACGTACGTCCGTGTATATTTTTGTGTTATAATTCAGTTTTTTCCCCCGTTCTCGAAACAATCAAATATTCAAAATATACGCTTATACGAGGTTATGCTGCGGGTTTGTAGGCGTGTATGCGAGATAATTAATTTATATAGTTGTTTAAAATAAATTATATACTTGTAAGTTGTGCGGTAATAATACGTGGTTATAAGATATTTTCTCGATTTACATAATATATCTCTGGTCTTCTAGTCTTTCTGTGATGGTGTGTGAAGACTGAAGTCCGTGTAATATATTATGTTTACCAATACAATTATATATTATAATACGTAAGTTTGTCAAAAAGTTATCGAACGTGTCAGTATATAACTGGGGATTCAAGTCCCCAGTGTCTTTTTGTTGAAAACTAAATAACTACTTTGAAGTAGTCAACTTAAAACAACGTTCACGACATAATTAATTAAATGTAATGAACAAAAAATTTGATCCTTTGAAGTGCAATATATATGCTAGGGGTCATATTCCTTGCATGGTAAACGTTTGAAAAACTAACAATATTAGATATCCTTCTCGGTATTTCAAGAATAAGTTTAAAAGACAAATTGTAAACTTAAAAAAAAAAAAAAAACAACCTAACTTATCACGGATTTTTAAGTTAATTACTAACTAAACTATTTGATTAATCATTTATATAACATTTCTGTTGTTACAGTAAACAAAACACTGCCGTTGACGTCTACTAATCGAACACGCCGTAATAATAAGTTTTATTAAATTGTTTATCGACTAAAAGAATCGGAATTTGGCTAAAAACTTTTCTTAGAGTATATATTATGTATACATTCACAGTGTGTAACACAGCTGATTCAAGCGCGTGCCCTCGTTAAATAATTTGTCAAATTCCGATAAAACGCTTCTAGTCGATGTCACCGTTCAAGAAAATATTCATAATATTATTTTAGTATTTCTTTTGGCTCCTGTTTGGATTATTTGTTTCGACATATCGTAAAAATAAACATGTTTAATGTTATCGTCCGACTCAATCATTCGGATAGTAATTCGAAACATACAATATACTTTTCAGTTCATCTCGCGAATTAATAATTTACGATTTCATATACATAGTACACGGTCGATTCTCGGAATGTGTGTGTAAAAATGCATAATATATTATTGCAGCATTTTATATCATAGTAATAATAATACGTAGGACTAAATGAGATATCACGTTGATCCATAAACAGGATTTACTGGATGACGCGCGTGGTTTATATTATTAATTTTATGTGTTCATAATGCATAAACTGTGAATATATGGAAAAGAAAAACGAGTTTAAAATACCTTGTTTACGAGTTTGTTAATGTACGATTATAATATTACATTAATGAAAATAAAATAAAAAAAAAAGTGCGGTGTATAATTACCACACGTAATTATGTTACTTATTGTATACTTTTAATATCCGTCACGTTTATTATGTATTTTTGATAATATTAGAATTTCATATTGTTTCATCAACCAAATTTTTTTCCAATCTTTTACATCAATGCAAATCCATAGACATAAACCTGTGGACTGCGCCATGTATCTCACTTTTAACGCACTTGTCGCCACTCTAATGTTAGGGCATTCACGGATGAAATAAGAGTTTTATCCTTTATTTTCCATGTAAAATAATGATTTTATCCTGGATGAAATTATTTTTATACTTTTTTTTTCATAGAAAATAATGATTTTATCAAGATTTAAGCTTGTCATTACGTACTTTTCATGGAACAATCAAATTAAATCATTTTTCATCCACGATTGCCCTACGTTTATTTTGGCGACTCAATTTATTATACAAGCGCAGTCCATAGGTTCATATGTCTATGTTTAAAACGCATAATTATTGTGACTATAAAATGTGTAAAGCGTCAGTTAACAGACTTAAATTATTATGATCCCTATGTCGGTGTATGGTAATAGATAAAAAATAATATTTTTTTAGGGTTTTCTTTAGTATAAATCAAAATTAAATTTGTTTTAACAAAAAATATGGATCCGAACGTCTTTTCCAGCTGGTGCGCGTAAATGTATCTATATGTATATCAAGGAAGCTAGAAAGAAAATACTTTGAAATACTCACTTTTTGGTGGTATACATATCTCTAATGGTGTAGAGGTGAATAAGGAAGAATTTTAGCCTAATCTTCCTTTAAGGGGGTAAAATTAAGGTGGTGAACGTGTGTTTTACCTATCCTACTAATTAAAAACAAAAAAAATGTAACTTGAAATTTGGAACAGTGGTGTTTCGTCTAACATCCTAAATGAGCAGCGAATTTTCTGAAATGTAGCTTTTGCCTTTTGGAAGGGTTTAAAGGTTGGTAAACCAAGAAATAAATATTTTAATAGTATAAAATTTGGTCGGTAATTACATTTTATCATGTATGACCCACTTATAGAAGAAGTTTTTCAAAACCTCAAAAAGGCCAAAAACTTTTTTGATTACATTTTTCTGAAACGTGTAGTATAAATACTATTATGTAACACAATTAATAAAATAGGTACTTATCACCGCATTTTCCAAAATTCAACGTTAAAAATGTGGTTGAAATGGAAAAATACAAGAAAAATATTTTTTGAATCGGATTTTCTTGAATCCACAATCGTTGAAACTGCAGAAAGTATGAAATTCCGTCATCAATATAATTTTAAAGTTTAGAGATTTTCAATGAAAGAATTTTCCAAAATTCAACCTCTTAATTTGTTACAATAAGGGGTAAAAAGTAAAATGATATTTTTTGTTTTTGACGTTTGCTCGATAACAAGACACGTCTGACAACTGTTTTTTTTAAGTGTTCAACTCCTCCCAAAAGGGTATAAATCATGGTATTAAGAGATAATGTTTTTGAAGCAGAATTTTTTTGAAACTCGGTAAAAATATGCTTATCAAAAATTGTATTTTACTATAAGTTTTCTTTTTCTCTTTTTGTCGCGATATAATCGCCGATACGACGATTTATTTCTGTAAATCATGACTTTCACCCATAAGTCTATCCACGTGTTTAATGCTACAAATGCATTGCTATTTTCATCGCTATTTTCTCACAATGATTCAAAATCCTACTCTTCTGTGAGCGTGTGTAATACGCAGCATACTGGGCATGATTTGTTTACATGTTATCACTACCGTTATTTTCTTAATTTTCTTTGTCCCAAAAGCTCGCTCAGAATCGTACTTTCAAAGGCAATGATTTATTATTGCTTTCGGATATTAAATAATGCGTTTGAACCACAAATCCCAAACCTGCAGTGACACACCTAGAGTGATGCCGGCTTTTTATTTTCACGATTGTCTTTTAGCTGTACACATTATTAACTCTCTGGCAGAGAAACATATTATACAACCGTATGCACGATAGTTTTTGGTTTTGCAGTCGCTCGAGTTCTCGTCGACGTGTATATAATAATAGATCAGCAATTAGCATTGAACCAGTTTTAGAAAAAAATAAAAAAACAACGTTAGAAATACCTAGCTTTTTTTCGTCGATCTTCTTCTCTTTTAAAGCATTGTTCAATCGTGATGAACAACGCACGATTTTTTTTTCTCTCGTTGTGAATTTTCAAACACCGCTGCGTAAGTACCTATATATATATATATATTATGTACATTATTATACGCGTTCGACGCTATCGTCTCGTCGTGCTGCGCTTATAATCAAAATCTTTCGGGACGACGTTTATACTGTATTATAATATTATATTATATATACACACAGGTCTGCTGTTCCATTATAACGTTATGCGTATTATTGCACTGAGCTAAAATCATTTTTCTAGATAGGACGGTCTTCTTTTCTCACCACTTTTCGCTATCATTTTCCTGCGCGCAAGTGATATAGAAGTACCGATATAGGCCGACCGAAACTGCGTGGATATTTTTCACAGGGATTGCTATAGGATCAAACTAATAAGGATTATATTTATATTGTTTGTGTTTTATTTTTATTTATACAAAACAGGCCCAGGCCAAAGACAATTAGAGAATGAGTACAATCTACAACTAGAGTAACAACGAAACACGGGATACAAGCGCGAAGGGTATACCCTGGTTAATGATAGTTTAGGGAAAATTGTCTCCGTTTGCAAGACACGTTAGGCGACGTGCGTAGGACGGTTTATTAGTTTTGGAGTATATTGATTTCTTAGAAAACGAAACATGTCATATATCAGTTTTTTGCTTTTTAACAATGATACCTACGTCATAATGTATCCGTAGCATATAACTTTTTTGCTAAAAATGTTCCAAGTTTTCAATACCTTGCTATAAAAATCTCTTAACAAGTGTCAAAACAACTAGACAAAATATGACTAGTATATTAATAATCGGTTACAGCATAGGTTTCAATACAAAAATTCTCGTTCATTCATACAAAATAAATGATTCGCTAGCCAAAGTAGAAAAAAGCCGAGATTCTTAGATATTGAATAATGTGTAAATATAATGTGTCAAATCATGTGAAAATAAATGTCTGATGATAGAAATTTCTCGAACACCCTAAACCCTCCCCCCCCCAAATCCGCGTTTGAACGGTACATGAAATATCATCAGGTTATTATATATTGTTGATCTAATAATGTGTTGTTGGAAACACAACGATTCGTCTCCTTGTGAACGTACAATAATTATTTGATTATTGGTAAAAAAAAATATACGTAATATATTATACTACTGACTGAATAACACCCAATTTATAGTAGGTAACCAATTTGATTTGTGTGACTGATCAAATATAGGAATTTCTATTTGTAAATATTTTTGTGTTTGAATTTTGTTAAGTGCCTATAAATACTTATAAAATAAATTCGTATTTTTAGGAAGCGGAAGAATTTGCACTTTCTCGCCGTGCATCGAACAAGTGATTCGGACGTGTCAGGCCCTGCAAGACCACGGTTTCGTCCAGATCAAGACGGTAGAATGTCTTGAAAAAGAGCATCAAGTATTAAACAGGGTGGTGACCACGTTTCCCGGTAGATCTGGACAGACGCACTCGGCTTCGGGACTTGAGGTAAAATATTTGTGAAAATACAATTATTGACTAAGATGGAAATACCTATAGTTTCTGAAATTTTTAACCACGTGTATCTTGTAGGTTATGATAGGCTATGATACTATTGTTCCGATCTCTTGACGGTCGAAACGTTTTCTGAAAGCCAAACTTATACCCTCGGCGTATTGTATTGAACCAAATTTACAATTCCAAATAGGTAATACCTTAAAAAGTAAAAAATAAACGGTAAAAAGTACGGCGAATAAACAACTAAATTTTGATACATAGCGACCATAAATAATAGTAAGAAGAAATAATAGAGTTTTAATGTGATAGCGCCTAGGATATATTGCTCCGATCTTGACGGTTAAATCGTTTTCTGAAAGATCAACTTTTATCCTTGATGTGCACGTATTTTTTCAAAATTCTCGAAAAAGTCATACCAAAAAAAAAAAAAAAAAAAAACGGTAAAATAAACAACTAAAGTTTGACGCGTAGCGACTATGAATAAACAAAAATAATAATAGAAATCTCGACGAGATTTGTGTTGGGGAGGACAACCCACCCTTATTAGGGTTGGAATTTTCAAACGAAAACTATAGTCTACGCCACTCGGTGTGGCTTTCTGTTGGTGAATTTTCAAATACGGTTGGACGGTTTCTCAAAGCCCATATGGGTGGTACACATGGACCTACATCGCGCATAACTCGTATTATAACGCTAAAGTTGTATAAAATACCCACTGTGTAACGCTACAGCTCATTTACGTTTCCCCGGACGTACTGGATTGTACGATCGCTCTGAATCGTTTTTTTTTTTTCGAACGCGATTGCTTTTTCAGATAATACTGTGTACGTTTTCAAACCGTGTAGAGTTCGAGTATCAGCGACTGAAAGCCAACTACTCGCCGCTACTACTACGTCAAACTCGACCCGCTCGGCTTTTTTAAATTTTTCTTTTTATTTCGTTAAACCGGTACCGACTGCTGCAGTAGGTGCACGTTATCATCGAGACGAGGATCACACGAAGACGACGAAACACACACACACACACGCCAAATGAATATTACCGAGTATTAAATACGCTGTTGTGTACACGTGCGTTCGCGTAGAGAACAAGGCGAGCGAGGGCGGATAATTCGATGCGCACAGGCAGGAAACCAGCACAAAACTACACGTGTTCGGGTAATTTGCTTTCGACAAACATCATCACACTGCTGCGCACGTACGGTGTGCACACGCGCTGCAGCGTCCACTCGGCGGCGGCACTCTGCTGGTCAAACATTTTTTATCGGGACGTTATTATTATTATTTTTCTTCTTTCTCACTCGCTCGCCGCAGCCCATATGGATCGTTGAGATTCCTGTGCGTCCGCACACGATGCAGTGTAGCGGTCGTACGTTAATCACACGTGAATATACCTCCTCGCTGTTCTCTAATTGTTCCCGTCGTACAACATCTTATCTCGTGTCGCCGCGGTGTTGTTGGTGTGGATGCGGCTATCTATCGCCATAATATCGTATCGTAGTGGAATCGATGTGTCGCGGTGTTATAACGTTGTTGGTGCTGATCTATCGCCATAATATCGTATCGTAGTGGAATCGATGATCCAGTTACGATGCAGCGTTATACGTCGAAAGTACGTTTCTTGCACACGCGTTCCGACTGTGACTGTGTACGAAAAAGGCGCTAAATTTGTCTGTTTAGGCGAGTCGTCGTTTGCGGCGGTGTAACACCGGGTCGGGTCGCGGGTGTCAGTTACGCTTGGGCACGCGGGCCGACGTTTTTCGGAAGTCGTGGTTCAAAAATGTTGTTATTTTCAGTAATAATAATAATACGAAAGCGACGGTAGGGGTCAACAAGTTCGCGACCATCAGACGATTGCGAGCGAGCTCAGTAGTATATGCGTCCCGGTAGAAACCGAATTCAACGAAAAATACCGGCCGTTTACCCGAAATTCGATTTTTTTTATAGGCGATCGCTACGCCAAACAAATTCTCGACCGACCTCAAAAAGTTACTGTCCCTTTCTTTCCTTTCTTATCCTACCTTCTTTCTTTTCTTTTTATTTCAATGAGAGGCACCGCACGAAAAGATCACGTATTTGTTAGTTGTTAATTTTTTTTTTTTTTTGCAAAACCGTATCACGTGTACGGAGCGTCAGAGTAATAATATAAAATAATCATCGCCGATTTTCCAGTTTCAAACGACCATAGTTACAAAACTCAAACGAATAGCATGCAATAATATCGGTTTCGATCGGTCCACAATACTCGCCGCCTCTTCATCGAGGTTTTTAGTCAAAACCTGTGTGTTTTCGGAAACTTCAAAACTCGCTAAACACGCAAAATTTTCAAAATTGTTTCGAACAACATCTAATGTGAAACGTAAAATTACATAAATCTTTTGTGTTTCTATAATACGAATCGACCCACTCGAAAACACAAATAATTTTTTGACGTTCCGACTATTTTCGTTTTTTGGCAGATAACTTGGAAATATTTCAAAAAACGTTTCACGTACCTACAATATACAATTAAAAATCAAATTCTTTTGTGGTATTCAACGGAAAGATCGGAGCAAAAGTCATTACGAAGGTAGAAATTTCAAGCGTTTTCGCAAAAACGGTCAAAATTTTTTTTTACGTTTTCGTCCGTAGTTCAATAACAAATAAAAATTTTAAAAAAAAAGCTTCAAGTATAAGGTACAAGTTAATTTTCCAAACCTTATAAATTATACATTTTGTATGACGACGGTTTTATACTATAAATCATTCAAACTGGAAAATGAGAAATTTGTATTGCAAACATGGTTTGTTATTCTGTTAATCCGTGGTGCGTTAAAGTCTCCATTTTATGGTTCTATATATTAAGAACGGTATGGTTTTGTTTTATGTTTAAATCTTTTGCTCTCAGCGACGCAATGACCATATTATTATGATATTATATTTTTTTAATTCTATTAGTTGTGTTGATCTGCTAATACTTCGTCACTGCAACACATAGAGGTACATCTTCGTGTCTCTATTGATTCATATTTATCTTATAATAACACTCTCTATACCTTTTATCGTTCTATGCATTGTTATTGCGGATTTTTCGTTGTAAAATAAAAAAGCGGTCCAAACGAGTTACAGATTTCTGAAACGCAAAAACTTAGGCGGGTTGTAACGCGACGGAATTCTCCTTATTTTCGTACGAGGAGAGTTATCCGTCACACTTTGATAGACGTGGAAAGTTTTTCTTTTTTAATAGTAAGAAAGTGTTTTTGTTTTTATAATTATTCTATCTTCTGAATATTTTTATTTCTTGCCAGTTCTTAGTGTCCGGGCTCCAGCTGTGACGTGACGCATAACCTTACTTACAAAAAACTAAAAACAAAGAGAGGATAATTCTGTCACGTTATTAGGTGCATTAGATGTATTGGCTTTTTTTCTAAACTACCGCGTAGTAATACGGTCAAACTAAAAAGTAGAGTAGGTAAATATGATAGATAAATGCATTTTTTAAAAATAAAATTAATTAGGCCACCGTCGGACGTCAAGGGATAATGTATACTTACGTCGAATCACGTTTTATACGCTGCTGGAAATTATTTTCGAAATCCAATCGAGTATTATTAATACCGACTTGCCAGTATACCACTTTGCCTGAGTTTACTAATAGTATTCGTACGATAACGCAATAGTGTTTTTGAGAGGATTGAATTATTTGTGATCCCGAACTTATTATTAACATTACCGTTATAGTACATTAAAACTAAAATTAAAAATCGTCATTAATAAAATATGTGTCCCCGTTCGAGCGGACGACACTCGACGTTTTACGTGAAAGGCGATTACCGTATTATACTTACAACAAAATACTAAGTAGTCGTTCACAAAAATAATGACGTATACAATATCCTCTTACATTGTGTTTTTGTTTACGTAAATTATTGTGAACGTGTGTATATTGTACGCGAACATTTGAATAATTATAATTATCAATTTTTAATAATTTTTTTTTTTGTTTGGCATTTTTTTATGGTCCAATCATCGAAAAACAATAGAAAGAATTGTGTGTGTGTATACAACATAATAATTCATTGTTGTTATATTATTAAAGACACAAATCTATTCTCATGTATATGGGCAAGCATGTAACAGTTATTCAAACATCGTAATATTTATAATATTCGGTCAAAAACAAAAAGAAGGCATGAAATAATTGTTTCGATAATTTTTCTCGTAAGTTCAGTGAACTTTTCTACGTGTTTTTAAAAACGGAAAACACTATAATTTTTACTAATATAGTGCCGTAGCCTCTCCAAATTGTCAGTTAATATTTTTTTTTTTTGTACTGTCATAAAAAGAATTAAAAATGTTTATAAATGTGATTTTGTCAAATTAACGATTTAGTTTTCTCTAATAACAATAATAACAGCTATGAACCTAGAAGTATATTTTTTTCAAATCATGTTGTCTAAGAGAGTACCTACTATTAAATTGTTTTGACTGTAAAAAATAGTGTACATTTACTTTAAATCCATGATTGAATGTGCGTTATTCTATACAAACATTATAAATGTTTAATGACAGTAATCCGAGTACAACAATTTGTAAGAAAAAAAAAAAAAAATCAAACCTAATTTGAACTTAAATGTAAAAAATAATTAGTTTTTAAATTAGATCCATTAAAAACAACTTTTTTTTGTTTTTGGATTCGGTGCCATAAAACACTTACATAAATTAAAAACGTAATGGAAATATTTGAATAGTGAATTACTACTATTCATACACTGTTGAGTTGGTTAAATGTTGCTAATGGGGCATATACGTGATTGAAATATGAGATTAAATTTTAATCTATTATCCATAATCGATTCTTGTCAAATCTCTAAAAAAAAATACGTAAATCATAATAATAGGTACAATCTAGTACGATTTCCCGTTGGTTGTGATTATAAATGATTATTATTTCGAGCGGTTGGAAATCGATGTTGGTAGTTTTATTTAAAATATATTCGTTATAATAGTAGTATCCTGTGAAAAAATGGAATCGCAAATTATCACCATACCGTTAAATTGTTAAACTAAACAAATTAAAAAAAAATCACTTCAAAATACACCATATAACGACAGTTCAGTAATTAGAAGTTGATTTTTGTTTTTATTTCAAATGGTTTTAGGAGTCCTATATTTGGTGACACCTTTATTAATAAAGCTTAAGGGGGGAATATCCGAAAGCGTTACTATCGAATTCCGCCAGAGCGCGTTCTATACTGCAATATTTCTATAGCAGTAGGCTATCTTAGTAGGGATATCTTAGTTCCCCTTCACAACTGAAACAATAATTAACTAATTTTTTTGAATGAAAATTGATTGCGGTTCAGAATTTTTTATACCTGTATACTGATATGTTGAGTTTTTTTCGAAACTTTGATTATTAAAAAAAAAAATATTCATTAAATTTAATTTTCAACAACGAGGTCAATTTTTTAAACCCGAATAACTTTAGAAAAAAAATTAATTTTGGCCGACGACGGTATATCAAGCAATATGTGTTGATTGTGTACATTTAAAAGTTCCAGACTTCTAACACTTGAACTGTTGTGAGAAAGAACTTGAAATGCAAAATTTTTATTTTTGAACTGTCGTAACTGATTGAAGAATAAATAAACATTTTTAAAAATATTTTTTATAATAAATAATAATATTTTTTATATAATAAAATATTTTTTAGTATTAACTATAGCGTATTATACTCAACCAAATCATTTAAGTAGGTAAAAAAAAAAAAAAGATGGATATTTTCCCTTAACATACGTTTTCATGAAATAAAAAAAAAAATCAATAGATTTTGCAACCATTAATAAAATGAAAGTTTACGCTTTATATAGTATTTGCTCGTAAAAAAAAATAGTGATTTAGTTGGCGTTCAATATTATTATCTGAAATTTAAAATCAGTTTAATTTTTTTTTTTTTGTATTTATTTCGTGTACCACCAATAATAGGTTTATGCGAATCATGTATAGATTGTCGATCGGTCGGACAAGTTTTTTAGTTTATACGAGCAATGCGCGTTTGTGTAAAATATTATAATTATTGTTATGCGTTCAAATTAGTGATCCGGTGAGATTATTATTATTATTATTATTCGCGATATATTATATAAACGGACTATACGTCGTCTCAAGGTTTTCCCATCTCCGGTTCTATTGAAAATCGCATACCTTTTTTAGCTACTTATTTTCCACGCCGTTCCTGCGCCGACAGGTCGTCGTAACTATTTCAAGGACTATCTCCGCTTTATTATAAAAGATCCGTGAGCATATCATAATAATATTTGCTCGTGGATTTTTCTCCGACCATTACTATAATAATCGCGTTCTCGTATAGAGATTGCTTTTGAATTTTGCTCCAGCTCGTACAGTAATAATAGTAAATATATAGCAGATAACGCGTCCTTGGTGCGTTTGAGCAAATAGTAACAATAATGACATTGCTCGCCAGTCGCGGTATTTTTTGTCCAACGTAAAAAGTGTTAAACGGGCGTTATGAACGTAAAGTTGTATAAAAAAAAAAAAAAAAAAAAAAAACAAAACATTTTAACTTTTTAAAACATGACACCGTCGTTAATAACGAACATCGTAACAAAAATCATTTTATTCTTAATGTCCGGAAAAAAAAAAACGCCGGGATCACTCTCGCGTTTGACGGACCACGCTTTGGGTGGCGGTCACTGGTTTGGAAGTATCGGTTCAAACGAACTATTTATAATATCTTTCAGGTTCTGAGCGAGCTCAAGTTGTCTAGTATATACGTCCTGGTAAAAACCTAACCGAAAGTCGTATATCCACGTTGAAAAAAAAAACATATTAATTTAAATAACGTGTGAAAACTTTAACACGTGATGGCCCACCGCGATTATAATGCAGGTTTCAATTCGATCGGACAAATAATACTCGTCACTGCAGCGGGTTTTTCAGTATACGTTTGCGTGTTTTCGGACCGTTACTCGAAAAATGTGCGAAATTTGCGAAATTCGTTCGGAATAAGATACGGCCAAAAGCTTCTTTGTGGTATTAAAAGTTTGGTCTATCGGAGGAACACTCTTTCTATACGAAAAACCCGAAAGTTCCGAATGTTCGCATTAAAATTCTTAATTTGTTTTCGGTCTTTGTGGTACTCAAAAAGTAAGCAAAGTTTAAAAAATACATAAGTAGACATATAAGTATCACCGAGGTGTCGGAGAAGTCGATGGTTCGAAAAAATCGGAGCGTTCCTCCGGTACGGAAACGTCGTCGAAAACCTTAAAATTTTCGCCGCGAAATTCCCGATTTTTCTGATTATATAGTATGTCCATCGGTAGAAGTGTCGACATTAAAAATCCGACGACCATTCCGGGAAGAGTTGTCGACGGGGAAAAAAAAAAACTTTGTCGCAAAAACGTAAATTTCGTTAAATTTTGCTGTACATTGTTTTGTTTTTATAAGAGTATTAGAATTCTCGTTGATTAATTTTTCAATTTATTAAATACGATCAATCGCTGAGAACGGGTGTTTTTTTCTATTTGTTTACGAATTTCGTTTGCACAGAACAACTGCTGCAGCTCGACGGAGGAAGACACAGTGGCGAACAGTGGCGGCGAAAAGAAATTCGTGGCCTGCGTCCCGTCCGCGAATCAAGCGTCTCGCGGTCACACGGGATACCTGACCGCGGCCACGTATTATTTCTGCGACCGTCGATCGCCGCCGCCGACGCAGCCGACGAGGACGAAAACTCGTGCGAAAACCGCTGAAAGTTCGTCGGAAAGAGATACACAATGATAACGATACATACGTAATATAGAGACGTCTCTCAAGCACCGGTATTATTATTGTTGTTATTGTTATTGTATTTTTTTACAATTTTTTTTTTTTTCGTACTATCATCTCGTTTTTATATTATTACACGTATAACGTGCATTACGAACGTATTGTGTACGGCCATTGTGTGTGTGTGCTCCCCCGGCGCTATGAAAATAAATAACAACGCGTGTGCGCGTTTTCTTCCGCGCGCTTATGCGATTTTTTCTTTTTTTTCGTCGTCTTCTTATTTTTTTCTCCTTTTTTTTTTCATCTCTCGGGGAAAAAACGGTAGCGCGGTCGACAACGGCCTGTTATTTACGGGGGTCAGCGATGCTTGGAACGTTATTGTTATATTTACAATATCATCGCGGTACGCTGTTGCGCGAGAAGGAGCGCCAACCGTAGTAAGATAAAAAGGGCGAATTCGTTGGTTCGGATTTCAAACGGTCGCGAAACGGACAAAACTCTTTTGTTTACAACCATGCCGTCCAGGCGCGGAAGATTGTGTATCCACCCGGATGCGGCACGACGTCGCGAATTCCCGGACCGATTGCCCTTCACTCCAAAAACGACGTCACAAAGCGCCCCCGAACAGTCGCGATTTCGTGTCGTATTAGAGTGCTTTTAAAATTCTCCGGATGATCCACGCTAACAAATAAACGTCCGCGGTCGGGTCGAGAAAATTATCCGACAGTAAAAACACGTGAATTAGCGGCGCCCTCAAACCACACCCTCCCCCAGAGGCAAAAACACATCCAACCTGGTCCTAACTTAGCCTGAACTTGAGCGTGGGGAATTTAGGAGTCCCCCCAACCGTATTTGTCGTTTCCTCCTGCAAATCGTAGAGCTGGTCGTCACCTCGAAGGGGAGTGCGTCTGTCACCGGACCACCGATTACAGTGGCGATGATCAGACAAAGTAAAAATAGCGAACCAGCTTTCTGGAACACCCTTTATACAGCAATGTCTGCCGTCTGTTGTCGGTGCTGCTGCTGTTGCACGCCGCGGTGGCGGTTACAGCGGAGGACCAGACGAACATTTTTATTTTTATTATTAAACGCCATGAAGCGCGCGCGGAGGTCTCGGCGAAACACGGCCGCTATGTGTACGTCGAGATCGGGTCTCCGCCGCGCAGGGTTCAAGGAATAACGCTATATATTACGACAACAATGACGTATTTTATTCTTGCCATTATTGTCGTCCACTCGATCTTCATGTGTTTTTTCAGCCGTACACATGCGACATTTACTGTGGCAGTCGGATTAGAAATAAAAAGGGTGCAGCGTACGGATTTGTGAAGTTTCGCTGCTCGTACGAGTATTACGTTGAAAATTTAGTCGCAGACCACACAGCGATCCTGTGTACTCTCATGAAATTAACGCTGGTGTACAGTCGTTGGTCGGTGTTAGTGCGAATAAAGACGTATACGGAAAGTAGCATAACCTGTATAGACGGTTCGATTGACTGTCCAGAGCCACTTATTGTCGTATTAATTTTGAAACACCTTGTTTCCTTTCCTCATACATATGCACCACTAATTGTTCTTATAATCAGTCGATTCAACAGGATCGTCAATATACGCACTCTTTTTTTTTTTTTATCGGAGTGGACGAAAACTTTTTTGTTCGCACATCCCGTTCTGCGTTCCTTACGTAAGTCTTTCAAGTCTTCTTGTACTCTGTCCACCCGTCTTCGTCTCGGGCGTCCTCCAGGTCTGTTAGTGTCGGGTTTCCACTCTGTCTGTTGATCATTCCCTCCGTACGTGTCCCGCCCGACTTATTCTCGTGTTCTTCGGGGACCCTTATCGTCCGATTCTCCGCTGTTTCTCATCTCGCACTCTCCATCGAAGATTTTCCTCGTTCTCTCAAACACTCCTATTTTTCCTTCGTCCGCGATCTTCTCGCATGCACCACACGCATATAGAGCAATCGGTTTAACCGACTACGGATTTGGTAGGTTCCGTTTTAGGTTCCACGATAATACGTTAATTTGGTGTTCAGTTTCTCAAAAGTTTTAGGGTTTCAACGGCCCGGAACCGGTTTCTGTTCGGTTACCCCAGGCGCTGCCGATTGCCGATGATAGGCTTAGGTATGCAGCCGCGTGTGAACGATATTAGTAGACTGCTGCGCCGGACACCGTGGGTCAACGTAAATACACCCGCGGTCGTACAGAAAAGATAGAAAAAGAACGATGCAGCGGAGAAAAAAAGCGTATACACACACCGGAGAGGAGGAGAAAAAAAGATAAAGATCCCGGTGGCGGGTATGCGCACTTCAAATTCAGGGTCACGGGGTTCAACGAGACGACGACATGTGAGGTATGTTCATGAGCCCGCGCGTTCCGGAGGAGCCGTGTTCTCTAGACGCGACCGTTCGGGTTATGAACCGATTGTTTTCCGACCGACCGTGTGCGCGCATGTTTATAACGACAATAATAGTAATATTGTATTACCCACATTTTATATTACGCTATACCGATATTATTATAATACGACGTAAATGCATATTAGACGAGCTCGTGATTAAATATATCGTATAATATTATTATTATTATTATAATACTAGCCTTCTCTCTTCGTCACCTAGCTGGATCCAGACCAGTGGCGTCATTTCGGTTTTTCGAACGAGGGGGCAAAAGTTTTGACCGGCCTATATATTGTAGGACGAGAAAACCCCGCTCATGTAGCCCCCCCCCCCCTACTGGTTCCTGGAGTAATGTAAATAAAACCAATATTTCGGAACTTATTTGAAATTATTTGGAACCGTGTTCTTGGAATTTGGATGGTTAATGGTTTCGTTAATATCCGAAATTCGAAAACCGGGGGCCAGTCCCCCCCCACTTTGGCCAATCGACTCAAAACTTGGTCCAATATTTTGGAAGACGTCCTCTCAACTATTTGGGGTCGGCCACCTTGGTCCTAAACCCCTCCACTCGTCTCGATTTTTCACATCCCCTACGCACACACCGACAGCCCTCATATCATTCTCAATCGTATCCAATCATCTCTTTTTTGGTTACTACTCTTACTGCTTTTGATTCCTCTCCTCGCCTCATCACATGCCCAAACTATCTCAGTCTGTTCTTTCTCGTCTTGTCCACTATCGACGCTACGCTATACCTCTTACATACTCGTTCCTTATTCTATCTTCTCTTGTCCAACACTCCGAACCTTATAGCATAGTTGGCCACACTACACTCCTGTAAAATTTACCTCTCATCGGAATTCTTTTGTCACATTAAACGTCCGACGCTTCCCTCCATTTCATCCACTTAATGTTGTTTTATACATCCATGCCAATGCCGCCGTTTCTTTGTACAAACGAACCTAAATATTTAAAGTTTTCGGCTTCACCTAACCACATGTTGCGTCCATAGTTTACGAAAATAAAGTAAAAACAAAATCTAGGTAATTTTTTTGCAGTAAAAAAACATCGACTAGCGTTTATTTCATTTTAAAGATAAACAATTATGTACGAGTTACTACGAATGTGCGTAATAAAGTAAGTATATTTGTATTATGTGAATTTAAATATATATGCGTGTAAGTATTAAGCTTTAAAAAGGTATCTAGGTGTTATAAGTTCGTCCTCCGACTTTTGAAATTGTTATTACCAAAACACATCACGATGCGAATAACGACTGTATACGATTACGCGACTTCTCGCCGGCAACCGGCGCGTCGCGTGCATTTGTAAACAGTCATCGATTGTGTGTGTGTGTTTGCCCGGGAGCCGTAAACAAACAATGCTTGTTTTACAAGGTGTAGGTGCTATGATAACAGTCTCTTGTATGATCATTTTTATTAGATTCTGAGCGACAGCGATGAAGCGATTGCTTTTACAAAGATGTGTGTGTTTTTTTTTTGATTCTGAGCGATAGCAAGGAAGCTATTGATTTTACAAAGATGTGTGTGTTTTTTTTATGATATTGCTCCGATCTTGACGGTTGTTGAAACGTTTTATAAAAGCCCAACTTATATCCTCGGCGTATTACGCACGTGTTTTTTTTCAAAATTTTCAATTAAAAAAAATTTATGCCCAAAAAACTAAAAAAAAAAGTATTAGAAACAAACGGTAAAATAAACAAATACAATTTGACACATAGCAACCATAAATAAACAAAAATTAATTGAATTTTCGACGAAATTTGTGTTTGAGACAACCCTTTGGGGTGGAATTTTCGAATAAAAAGAAGACTATGTCGTTCAGGAATAATGTAGCTTTCTGTTGGTGAAAGAATTTTCATAATCGGTTAGATGGCTGGGGGTATTCGATTACTAAACTTGGCTCAGAATCGTTTTTTTGTAGGCAATGATCCATCATTGCTTTCAGATATTAAATTATACGCTAAAACCACAAATAACGAACCAGTGATCAGCGCAATCCGTAGTCGTTACTCCGTCAATTTACCCGCGCGAACTTAACGGATTCCGTTTTTTATTTTTCGTTTGTTTTATATTTACGGGTGTCATCTTTTAAGCGTGTTAAGAGTTACAACAATACAATGAAGGTAGCGCAAACATCGAGATAACAATCGAACAAAAATAAGGACGAATCGCAATAATACAAATCAAAATACAAAAAGTTTTGATACACATTAAAAAACAAACCATCAGCAAAGGAAGTGCCCCCCTCGTTGGCCAGTGACATTATACGTATAAGAGGATCATTTTATTTTTTGTCTTTGTTCTGGGAGAATATGAAAGACGTTTTGATAACGAGACGGAGGGATTTTAAAATTTATTTAGGATAGCAAAAATGGAGAATCTACAATCAACGGAAATTAGTTAATTATTGTTTTGGTTTGGAACTAAGATTCCATACTAAGCCTACTGCTGTCTGCTATAGAAATACTGCAGTATATAGAACGCGCTCGGGTGAAATTCTATAGTAACTCGACTTTCGGATGTTCTCACCCAATATTTTTTCATTTTTTTTAAAAATCATTCCGATACTTCCGACGTCAACATTCCTCCCAAAACTTTAAACCCGAGTCCGCGCCACTAGAATTCACGGATAACACCTTAATTTTACTAAAAAAAACTGAAATAAGCGTAAATTCGCGCAGTTCGGGATCCTCGACTCCTCCGAATCTATGTAAATATACATATTTCTGTATATCTTTCCGACTAATCCTCCTATAACCCAAGTGGCCAGATAACAATTCACTCTAGTGCGTAGCCGCATAGGCCGATACCAAAGTACTGTAAAAAATCCTCAAAACACACCCACGAATGGCCACCTCATCTAGTAGAAATCGATATTTTCAATCCTTTTTTTATACAGCACACCGGCGGTGTTTGCCCCTCGCTGCGAATATCTGAGGTCAGTTATCGTAGTTATCTAGTTTCTTTCCTGCTCGCAACGGAATCCGGCCACCAACAGAGCGCTGCAGCAGACTATATATATCATAAAAAAACGCGTATTTTTTTCATTTTATTTTTTTATACACACAAGTACGCGTACATCGATCGTATACGTATTATATTATATAGGTATACACTCGTGCGTATATTATTATTATTATTATTACGTATACAAAAACGCAAACACCCGCCACAAGCACGAAGAAGATCGTCGAACGGCGCATAATATGCAGTGCAGTGTGTGCCGTGTGCGCGCTCTTAAGAGGTCAGTGTCGCCCGGCGGTGGTGGCGGTGGAGGCGGTGGTGGAGGCGGTGGTGGTGGTGGTGGTGGTGGTGGTGCTACTGCTGGTATATATACAGGGTGGCGGAGCTAAAACGACCACATTTGAGATAAGCGTAACTTTGGGAGGGAACAATATTGCCCCGAACATCTCATTGTGACGGGAAGTTTAGTTGCGATGGCGCTGCAGTGGAGTAATTGGGCCTAATTTGTTTGAAAATGATAGAGGCCGGACGGTGAATTCTGTCGCTAAGATTTTTTCTTCCCTTACTCGGAGGAATAGACACTGAAAACACCTGGTTTCAACAAGACGGTGCCACTGCACACGCCGCGAGAGTTTCTAACAGGCGTACTAATTTTCCCGGACGACGTCTGGTCTCTCTCGAAACGGTGACCTATCATGGCCACCTTGGTCGCCCGATCTCGCGCCCTGCGACTTCTTCCTACGGGGGGGTATTTGAAGTGTCAAAAGCTTGTATGTAAACGAGCCGCGAACATAAGCCGATTTACGAGATTCGATTAGAAATAAAATCAATTACAGTAAAAATGTTGAAGATAGTGATAACGAACTTTGGTGAGCGCCTCCTGCAAGAATGCATCACCATGCGCGCGGACGCCATTCGTCGGACGTTCTGTTTCACACACACCTAAGTTTTTCTTCATATTTAATAAAAACTTCCCGAAATTTGCTTAAACTGGGCTTTTTTTCTTCACCTCAGTAACTAAAAAATGTAAAGCTTTAATTTCAGATGTGGTCGTTTTTGCTCCGCCACCCTGTATATTATTATAAAAAATAATATAGCGACTGCTTGTGCAGTGTGCTGCCGTAAACCATTGCGAAAGAGTCGTGTGAGAGATGGAAATTAGAATATATAAGATTTGAAATGAGAACAAAACAATCCTTATACTTAAAATAACACGTACATCGAAGGTTCAGAGGTATGGTACAGAGGCTGCAGTTTATACGTAAACAGTATACACTATTATATTAATATAGATGTGCGTATAGATATTATTTACTTACAGTGGATCGTTACAAGGTTCTCGAGTGTGGAATACCTACGTATAAGCGGTGAAATAAGAAGCTGGAATAAAATAAATTATTATAATATTGTGCTCGTTCCACTGGCGTATTCTGCAGGTGAAACCACCGCCGAATTTCGTGTACATTTTTTGTTTAAAATCCCCGATTTTTTTTGTCTTCTGGCATACGCGTCAAAGTAAAAATAAAGTATGTTTGAGCGTACCGCCGTTACAAACGTAGCCGATGAGAATTATTTGTTTCGTCACATAAAATATAGGTACGAGTTGGACCTATTGATCCGCGGCCAAACCAGTATGTTCCCTACAACATTTTAAAACCGTATGAATCAATTTTGACGGCAGAACTATTCGGCTATAAGCCGTGAAAATTTTCTCTGTGTCTATAGTTACGGGTCCTCCAACGAAAACTTTTCGCTTATAATTAATTATGTATAATATGAGCCATTAGTTGTTGTTGAAAACAATGAATAAAACCTACACTACCTGCTTACTCGGGAGACGGTGTTTTAAAAACGTGTTTACTAAAAAATATCACAACTTCTTTGGGTTAGCGTTTTAATTCTTTCACGAGACGTGCGTTTAGTTACCGAGCTCGTTCAGAATCGTTTTTGCGATCATCGCTTCTGTTCCGAACCACCGGTCTAGAGAGTGATTTTTACCTTTTATGCCGGTGTCAGGAGGCCAAAACTTCACGGACGCGTCTTCGTTTTTGCGTATACGTGTACGAGCCTAACGTAAATTATCGCAATACCTATTAATAATATAACGACGTACGTATGCAAAACGTGTATGTATAAATTGTAATTTACAGCCGCATAAACGTTTTTATTTTTTTCCTGTCAAACGCATGTAGGTAGGTGCATTACCATTTATACATACGTGTATGTACAGGGTGCTGCGGCGTAATGGACTCGCACGTTTCAGGGTTAAATTAAAAAAAAAAAAAATATATGGGGAAAAAAATTCATTTTATATTGTGTAGGGTTTTTTTTTAAAAAAATTATTGTTGTGATCGTGTGGGACCATTTTTTAAGTGTAAAAAAACGTCGTTATATACAGGCGATGGCTTCTGGTTTCAACAGGACGGAGCGACAGCTCATACGGCCGCTCTCGCGAGAAACGTTTTTTGGTCGCCCGATCTTAAGGGAAGACATTACGTCCTCGCTCCACTATGAGTTCAGCCCTCGCGATTATTTCCTACACGAGGATACCAATAAAAGCTGAAGGATATCGAACCGTTGAAGACCGTTTTAAAAAGGGCTGTCCGTCAAGAACACTCCTCCGGGAATCCACTCGACGATATGCTGGCAGGAAAACTTTCGAGAACCGCAGTTCCGAACATGTGCAGCGTATCGTTTGTCAAGACGGTATTTGGACGGTATAACTTTTTAAAAAACCTTGTATAACTGAGTTTCTACTGATAAATTTTTTTTCCGCGTCTTGTATTGTTCTTTTTAGATTCGTATTGTTTTTACAATGATGTTTTTTTTTTGGTCTTTCTGTCAACAGATCTTCGTACAGAAGGAACGCGCTCCGGTTTTCAAAGTCAGTAATTTTTCTAAAAGGTCCATGAACTCCTCCGGCGGTTGTCGGGTTGAAGCTTTTTTTGAGATTTCGCTTACTTTTTGAGTTTTACCCTCCCCCCCCAAAAAAAAATCGCGAAATTCACGGAGAAAAATTTAAAACTTTCAGGTTCGTAATGACATTTTTACGAGTGCTCCAATCGTTACGTCGAATACCACACAAAAGTCGCGGTTTCGGTTTCAAATTCGATTGTTTTCCACGTGTGCCAAAAATGGCGAAATCGGCAAAATCCGGCGTCAGACATACTATGGAAAAACAAAATCCGAAACAACGATACTTTTACGCAGTGCCCGTATTCAAATGGATACCGCGGTTGGAAAAAAGTTTCAAGCGATTTCGAAAAATTTACCAGCACGTATGTGTACTGCGGACAACCGAGCCCGCTCAGAATCGTTTTCTCGAAGGCATTGCTTTCGGTTGTTGAACAATACCTACGTTTGAACCCAGACCGATCCCGGCTTTTTTTTTTTTTTTAAGTTTTTCACCCCGAAAATGCGGGGGTCCGTCACGTTACCACGTCACACCCTGTACGCGCCCGTCACAAAGCGGACGCGGTGTCCGCAATGTAACCTACAATATTACCGCGGAAGAATTTTCGCTCGTGGTATTATTACTATTAATAACATTGTAATAATTCACACGGCTCAAACGCCTGCAACAGCACGCGATTCTGCGTACAATATTATTTTGAACCGATAGAGCACCTACTACTATACATGAGTAATATCGTGTACGCTGCTCTTTAATACACCGATAACTAAATAAAATGATATTAATATGCACGTTCGTCCGAGTGCAATTATTATAAAAAAAAAAAAACCATCACGGCCGGATAGAGATCGGCTCGGCCGGGACGTTATATTTATGCGCGTATAATATAAAAAAAAAAGTGTAATAATATAATATTATGTTCTCCTCTCACCTGTGGAGGAGCCAGCCGAACCAGTAATTATTATTACGAAAATATGTTTCAAACTTCATTAATCGTCGTAGATCACGCGCGCGTTTTATAACAATAATAATAATAATTACGACGATAACCGATTAGAAACAATACGAAATCGGTGTTTGTATATCATATAACTTGTAACACAAGTGTTACAAACCGTATTTTTTTTTTTTTTCGTATGGGTGTGGCGCGTTACAAATACTGGCCGGTCGTGGTGTGAAAACTCGGCGAACCGAAGAATAAAAAAAGAGCCTCGGGAGCAGCTGGAACGTTCGGATATAGTAAGAGATAAAGAGTCGACGAATATTTATTATGTATAAAGCAAAAAAAAATAATAAAATACGAACAATATCCGCCTCGGTGTTTTAAATAGCGATAATTTGTCCGGTTACAATTATCGTTGTTTTGATTGTAACGTTGTTGTTTCGTTAGGTAGTGTCCCTCGCAAACAGTCCGATTTCGGCCGTTTCGCGTGGCCGTAATCGAGTTTATAACACTGAACGTCGGTTAAACGTACGAAATCGTCGAAACTGGGCGAGTTACAACAACTTTGTTCGCCACGTTTACGTTGTGTTAATCGAAAAAACGAAAAGTCAATACGGTTTAAACGTCGCGAATAGTGACGTTAAATTTGTAACACTGTTGTTGACGTATCGAAAAAAATGCCGGGATCACTCTAGGGGCAATAGTTTGACGGGGTAGTAGCGACCACGCTTTGGGTGGGTTTGGTAGTTGTGGTTTATTTTTCGTATCTGAAAGCAACCACTGCCTTCGAACATACGATACTGAGCGAGCTCGGTATAGTACACGTCGTGGTAAAAACAAATTTAACAATAAATAGCTTCGCTCAGAATCTAAAACTTTTATCAAACATGTATCTTTCCTATTTTCGTATTGTGTAAGAGTTTCAGCTTGGTCCGATCTTTATTTTGGATGTTATCCTAAAAAAAAAATTGATAAATAATAAATAAACGATTGTGTGAACCAATTTTCTAAATTTTCAACCACATATATGTATATAAAATTATCTTGTTTAGATTGTATTAAAGTTTCGAGACTTCAACATAAAAACTAGAGGTTTTATGGAATAATAACTGCCGTAAAATAACAAATTCGAAAATTTCAAAGTTCCATAACTCACTTAAAAATGATCAAAATCTATTGAAATTTCAGCAGTAGTAACCCTTCTTAATGACGTACGTAAATTTCAAATCGAACGGAGCAATTTCGAGAATTTCGACGTTTTTTTTGCTCATAACGTCAAAAATAATCAAAATGTCAAAAAACGTTTCGAATAACATCTCGACTCAATTACCCGTCTTTTGACGTATCATACGTTAAGATCGGAGCATTCTTTCTACTAGAAAAAGTGATCAAAGAAAAAAAAAAAACATCATTGTAAAAACAGTACATTCCTTGCTGACGCTCAGAATGTAGTAAAAATAAAAATGGCACTAAAAAGGACCAAAGGATGAACGTGTTTTCTATAAGTATTATGTATCGCTCATATTGCAGATGTGGTTATGCCGCGAATGGATGCACCGTGGCGCGGCGGTGCCGTAATTCGTGCCAAAACTATAAAATGGTCATTTTGGGACAAAACGAAAACTGTTTAATTATTTTTAAATCATTATTTTGTACCTTAATTATTTTTGTTGACGAGTCAAAAAAGCATACTTGTAATTTTGACTCGATTAAACGACGTTATTGGAGCAACAAGCGGCTCCAAAAATGGCAATCGTGTGAGCGAGTTGCTCGTAGTTGCTCGACAACGACGGGTCAAGTTAAAAGTAAATGTTATTCATTAATTACATTCAAAGTTAACTATGTGAAAAAAAATCGACTCGACTTAAAATAAATAGATTAGCATTTTTAACTCGCGTGGTTTTGAACCTATAGTGTGACATTTCCTCCGCTTAAAAATGTTTTAACGTATTTTCTTTTGACGTTGTTTTCTAAAAAAAAATTTTTGAACTAACAAAATCGCTCGTCACCATTGCACAATTCAAATCGGTGATGTAACTTCAAACTTGATTTTCTCAAAAATTACTTGACCGATTTCGATAAAAATTGTACGATGCGCACAACACTTCAAATATGTACGAGCTTTATTTTGCCGAAATCGGTTCAACCGTTTGTGAAGATCGTCGTCACAAAAAATGTACGTCCATATACAATATATACGTACATAACTCAGGGGCGCCATTCGGCAGGGTTCATTTGACGTCCTTTGAGGTCCCTATTTTTTTTTCTGCAAGTACTTTTAAAAAAAGGGAAGATGTATTATACACGGATTTGGAGGAGTTGGGCCCCGGCTAAATTTAAAATCCGGTCGGCCTACTTCAAATGTTACTTTGTTAGATTTTTCCCATAGAAATCTACGTAAAATCCTCGCGGACGAGGATCCCCTTTAAATACGCCGTTGCGAGAGGCCCAGGCACGACGGCATTTCGCCAACCCCTTATAAACACCACGCCATTGCAGCAGGTTGTAACAATCACGATTTGAGAAATAGAAAAAAAAAGAAAAACAGAAGCACGCAGGTCGTAAATATCGTGTGCGTATTTAGTGCCTGTATATTGTTTTTCAAACATAATATTATGGTGGCACGTTTTTTTTGCCGTGCACCAGACCAACGTAAAAAGAAGTAATATTTTCTTATTGACGTTATCGTGCCCGTAGACACGGGGCACTTTTTACCCGCGTGTTTTCCGCAAATTCGACGTAAAACAAACGGCGTTATGCTAATGTTATTGTGAAAATTGAATCGTCGTAAGTTGAATACCGTGTGTTGTCGAGTATTTTTGACAGCAGCAGCAGCAGCTGTACGGTATTGTCGTCGTGTGCAACTCGGCGCCCCGCGCTGATGTCGTCTGGTCACGATGACTGGGAAACAGTACGTACGGAGCAGTCAGTGTTTCTTAAACTGTGCGAATGGAACGGGACTTGATGGTTCCGCGAGTGCTTTTTTAAAAAAAATCTTCTTTAAGACTATACTTTAAGACATCCGGGATCAGTCCGGGTGGCCATGGGCGGTTTGACGGAGTACCGACTACGCTCTGGGTGGGTCACTGGTTTGAAAACCGTGGTTCGAACGTACTATATTTTATATCCGAGAGCAATCGTCGCCTTCGGAAAAAACGGTTCTTAGCGAGCTCAGTTGTCTCGTATACGCTACGGCGAAAACTATCTCCGAAAGTCGTATCCACGTCTAAAGAAAACAATAGTTCAAACGACGTTTGAAAATTTTAATACGTCTACCGATTTACAATGGTTTCGAACGGACAAACACTCGCCACTCCAGCGGGCTTTTTCGCATAAATTTGTGTGGACCGCAAAACGTGTAAAATTAAAAAATGTCTTCAGATTAAGATATCATAATCCAAAGCCAAAATCTCGACAGTTTGTGGTATTCAAAGTTAAGATCGGGGCGTTGCCTTAAGAAAAAGAAGAGCACGATATTGCAGAAATTGACTTGATTTACTTTTGTTTTTCACCCGATTTGTTCTTAAGTCTAAATAGAGAGTATTTAGTTTAATATTTACCCCCTCCCCCTAATCGTCGCGTTATTATTTCGTACTTTTTGTCGGTAATAACTATATAATAACTCTTCCTAAGATTGTTTATACGAGATATAAAAAAAAAAAAAAAAAATGACGTCGTATACCTAACTATCGTTTGTTAGTGGACGAATTGACTTTATTTTTGGTTTTTTGATGGTTGTGTGTATCTAATTTTTGTCGTACTACAATACCGATTTTTCAATAACCAAAAACGTGATTTTTTCGTAAGCCCATTTATTGTTCGTTTTGGATACTCCGCGTAAGAACAACAGTATAGTAGCTTTTGTGCAAAAGCGATACTTTTCCGTTAACTCGTTCGTATAGAATATATATACATACATTAAACATCGAACTTTACACGAGTTGTAACCGCAGCTCTTGTCTTAACCTCCATATAAAACGTATAAAATATTATCCAACGTTGTACAAAATAAATCGTATTTTATCGTGTTATACTTTTCGATGACCTCGTATAAAAAACGATATTTTCTCCGCGATCCACGACGGTTTTTGCTTTTTATTATTATTAATATTATTATTTTCTTTTTACTTTACGATGTTGGTAATAGTTTACTTACTCAAAAACACGCGGCCCATAAATATACCATCGGAAATCGTGCGCCGCCGCGGAGCGTATTGTCAATTTTTGTTGTGTTTATTTTTTTTTTTCCGCTCGCAAAGTCGTTCGTTACACAGAACCGTAAAACGTACATAAAAAATAAATAGTATTATGTGAAAACTGACTAAAACGTAATATTCACACACTCGCACGTTAATAATGTGTACATTAACACTGTATCATGTTAGGTACCTTACGGTTTATGTGCAGTCGACGCCGTATTACCTGTAAAATATTGCCTTTTTTAGATTCTGAGAGTTTTTTTGTTTTTTGTTTCTCTGCGAACAACTTTAAGGGTATATGGAATGCTCCGATTTTCACGTGCTCTGACCGAAGGTCTTTTTAACTATTTCGTCTGTCATCCAAGGCTTTCTCGACTCTTTTTTTTTTTTTTGGGTTCCTAATACTTCCTCTGCCCGGATGTTTAGAATTTTTTTAATATTTTCCCATTTATTTTCCTCCGACTGACAATTATCAATTTGTAAGTTGTTTAATGCTTTCTTACATTTCTCTTTAAATTCTATTCCGAGATCAGTCTAGGTTGCGTGGGTAGTTAGTTAGTATGACGGGGTAGCGACTACGCTTTGGGTGGGTCAATAGTTTAGAAGTTGTGGTTTAAACGCATTGTTTAATTTCTGAAAGCAATGATAAATCGTTGCCTTCGAAAATACGATTCTGAGCGAGCTCAGTTGTCTAGTATACGTCGTGGTAAAAACAAATTTAACAATAAATACTCTTGTCAAATATCTCGAAATATCATGGAAAAAACCGTTTCACACACACACACACAAATTAATATTAATAATAAGCGATCGCGGAAAAAATCTTAACCGTTCACGTCTACAAAAAAATTGAACATCGACACGAAGAAAAGACGCTCGTTTAATACAATTACGTTTAATACATAAATGTATATTATGTGAATAATTTAATCTTCGATTCTATTTCCTAAGTGGTATCTTAAGAATAATAGTTCGTCAATCCCACAAATTTGTTATTTAACATTTTAAAATTAAATAATGTGTTGTGTAAAACGAAATTTGCCATTAGAATAAAAATATTTGAATTTCGAATTGTAGAAAAAAAAAAATCGTGTAACGAACGAGCCCGTGCACGCGGCCGGCCAATCAAAACGACCCGTCACACAGTTCAAAGTTCATCGCCGACTTTCTCCATTACCGGGGACAGTCGAGCCGGAAAAACCCACACGTCGTTATAAATAAATAAATGCAAAATAATTGTCGACAACTGCACTCCGGCCAATCAAAACGATCCGTCACACAGTTCAAAGTTCATTGCCGGCTTTCTCCGTTACCGGGGACAGTCGAGCCGGAAAAACCCACACGTCGTTTATAATAAGAAATGCAAAATAATTGTCGACAACCGCACTCCGGCCAATCGGTACGATCCATCACACAGATCAAAGTTCATCGCCGGCCTTCTCCATTACCGGGGACAGTCGAGCCGGAGAAATCCACACGTCGTTATAAATAAATAAATGCAAAATAATTGTCGACAACTGCACTCCGGCCAATCAAAACGATCCGTCACATAGTTCAAAGTTCATTGCCGGATTTCTCCGTTACCGGGGACAGTCGAGCCGGAAAAACCCACACGTCGTTTATAATAAGAAATGCAAAATAATTGTCGACAACCGCACTCCGGCCAATCGGAACGATGCGTTACCCAGTTCAAAGTTCATCGCCGGCCTTCTCCATTACCGGGGAAATCAAGCCGGAAAAACCCACACGTCG
>CM029359.1:21187313-21202632 GCA_017140985.1 Hormaphis cornu
ATAATTGTCGACAACTGCACTCCGGCCAATCAAAACGATCCGTCACACAGTTCAAAGTTCATTGCCGGCTTTCTCTGTTACCGGGGACAGTCGAGCCGGAAAAACCCACACGTCGTTTATAATAAGAAATGCAAAATAATTGTCCACCACCGCACTCCAGCCAATCAAAACGATCTGTCACACAGTTCAAAGTTCATTGCCGGCTTTCTCAGTTATGCTATAATTTTGTTAAAATTTAAACTGTTACATAACATTTTTTATATCTGTTGCGTTAAACACGAGGTTAACAACATGTTTATATATATATATATATGCTACTAAAAAATTACGTAAATCCATAGGCTACTTATTTTTTTTGCCGTTTAAAGTTATTTTTATGAAAAAATTCGTTACTCACACAAAATGTTTTATTTAAGAATTGAAATTTAAATATGCTATGTAAAACAAAATTTGTTGTCTGATAAAAAAATTTCAAACAAATCCGCCCAATAGATTCCGGACGCGTATACAATATGATTTGAAATCATACGTGGTAATCGAAAACTTTCAGAATGATATAAATGAGTTTGTATTTTTTCAATATTCGTTCTGAAAACGGTTCTAAGCACTTTCATCGTTATGTTAATAGTATAACTGGATTTTTATGCGTTACATTTTATTTTTAAAAACGTCATTTCGTACTTCAACGACTGTGATATTTTTGCCAGGCTTAGAGTCAACACCGATAGGTTGAATCAAAGACGGTAGTACCTATAAACAACGTTTTTACAAAATGATTTTGCAAATAAATAAGTTTTCCTAATTTTATGGCCGTTTAAAACCGATTAAATTATCGTCATCATTTCAATGTTTCAGTTATTGTTTAATTTTTTAAAAATAAAAATTATTTTGTAAGACACGTTAGACGTTTTAGAACGATTTTAGAACCGTTTTCAGAATGGGATGAGTATAATACAGCCGTATTAGTTTTGAGGAACTGCTGAGACCATATTTGCGCAATAAAATCCAGTGCCGCAAAGACCCTTAAGATTTGATAAAACTCGATACGTGGCGATATTTACGGTGGACACTTTTTCTTTTTTTTTGCGCCGATTGAATTTTTCGTTAGGTATAATTTTATAAAAAAAAATGTGTGAATCTCACTGCGACTTGTACATGGACGATCATCGTTAGCATATTATACATGTTTAGATGGGATTACGATACAGGAGAGTTATTCACGCGTACCCATTAAATCGGTTTAATTTGTACGGCAACACGTTTTACATCATATTTTTCATGTACTTTTGGCTGCACAATGTCCCCAATTTCGTGTGCTGCTCCTCGTAGAAAAACTATGTGTCCGCAGTGCGTCAGTTTGAATAATCATGCGAATATACTCTGAATATATATATGTAATTCTGTATGAATTTAATGAAAACAGTAAAAACGCACAGCAGAAACCGACTAAGTGCCCGGTCACGGAATTTATTTTCGGGACGCACGTCGTCAAAAGCGTAATGAAATTCGTTTTTGCCGTGCAATATGTGTGTAGGTACTTACAGCCACGTACCGGAATCTGGTGGGAAAATCGTCACATTCCGTTTTATTTCATATTTATAATACACGTTGTTTTCACAGCTAAAAAAGTCGGTGCAACGTTATTATGGTCATAGCGTATATATATATATATATACTTGGGAATTTATGTTTCGTGAAGTAAGTATGATCGAAGTGTAAGGTACCCCACCCGTATAATACTGTATTGAAAAGAGTTAAAAAATTCTGTCAGTTTTCAGAAGAAAAATAAGCAAAAAAAAAAATTACGTTTGTTTAAGTGAATTATTGACGCGACCGCACTTATATACATATATATATGACTATTCCAGAAGATAAGAAAAAACACAAAAAAAAAAAACCCGAAGACGCCAAAACGTATTTTTTTTTTTCATGCGCCGAAATATTATTACTACACACGGGTGATCAATTATCATTGGAGTGCTCTTTAGATTAATGTATCGAAAGCAATACGTTATTTCGTGTGTGTCATTATATTAAGAGGTACAAGAGCGTAATAATATCGTGTACGTTTCGTTCGGGCTCTGTTCCGATAAATGGAAAGAAAAAAAAATCTAAATTTATCAGAATGTCGTCGTCGCATAGTCGGACGGTGTCGGGGGACCCATTATGTAGATACCGCACGCGTCCTAATACCTTGAATACCTTGTATCGTTATTGTACGGGGTGGTTCCAAAGTGATTCGTCCGATTTGAAAAAGTCGTGAAATTTGATTGATTAATCAGCTGAGAATATTGAGTTTTACAATTTTTATTGATTGTTTTTTATTGTTTTACCGGTGCAATATGCCAATGTTTAATACGACACTCGCACGACACACGACGTCCAGGAGATATTCAAATTATTAAACTCATAAACCGCAGCTGTTGACGCGCGCGCAGTACTCAAGTTGACGGCGTCGTCTGCAGTGATGTGACTTTTAAATTCTTCGAGATCATTTCCGAATGGGAGGTACGTAAACAATGCTTTTTACGTGACCCAAAAGAAAAAAATCACCGATTTTGTAAGTCCTTGGACAAAAACCGTAAACCTAACCGTAACGCATACGCCGAACCGTCGTTTGCGGAATAGCAAGTTCTCTAGCTGCTATTGAGACGGACTGATTGCCCGCGGACTTCTTACGAAACGTTGTCGAATTTTTTCAACGTTTTCATTCAAAGTCTCTCCGATACGACTTCCGTTTACACGAGCGACCAGTTTCTTCGAAGGTTCCATATTCGAATACTGCGTTGGACGTTCGTCGAAAATCGAACGGTAATAACAGACTTGTCAAAGTCAAAACGACCTTTGCTGATCGGTCGACATCTCGATTAAATTAATTAAATTACGGCAGTCGGCCAACGTGCACTTAATCGCGCGACTTATCGGCCATCGATGAAAACTGGTGTTTCGTTTATCACAAACTACAAGAGCTTGAATTACATAGCCTACTAAAATCGGACGAATCATTATTTGTAACACCCTGTATATATATAATTTACAGTAAACACCGTTGTGTAGTGTAGTAAGTAGTTATTTGTTTTTTTATTCGATAAACAGCTCGGATCGTATTTCTCCGCGTTCTGCGGCGGCCACTTAACGGCGCTATTAATGTCTTCTTAACACACCCGATTTGTATTTTCCGTCCGATTTGTAGTTGTTTTTTGTACGACACGACGTCTTGTTGTATACGTTTTGTAGTTTTTAATAGCGTAACGGGCTCGCGGATCAACGATGCGATAAAACACGAAGATAACGGCTCAGTTTTAGTCAAACATAGAGTCAAAATATATAGGTATAAACGAGTGTCCAAAAAAAAAAAAAAAACACGTAATCGGAAAACATATTTTTTTTCTTAAGGTATTTAAAAATATTAAATTTTAGGTTCCGGTTCTGGTTTTGATACGAAAACAAAGTTTCCCGTTTTCTATGACGGCGATAACTGATCGCCGAATAAGTAGATACGTATTGTTTTTAAAACGTAAGAAAAAACTATTATTTTAAGATAAATACCGAAATCCTGTTAAAAACGTTTTTTAATCACGTACAGCAAAACGTGTTTTTAGGTCACGTCAAGTCTCCACACTTAAAATTGAAAATTAAAGCAGACCGAGTCCAAAAGTGTCAAAGTGAACTTCAAAAGGTTACGATTCCGTTTTTGTATGTTTAATTTATTCATTCAAATAACGTATGAAAATTTCAAGTAATTTGGTCATTTTCTGAAAATTTGACATTTCAAAAAAAAAAAAAAACTTCAAATAAGAGATGCCTGAATATCTAGAGCCAGCCGATCGTCTATCATTAAACAGAATATCGAAAATGGCTGTTGCATGTTAGTTTTACCCATCCTAATGAAGTGTGCAGATTTCAAGTCGTTTGGAAGAATTTCGAAAAATTCTACATTTTGATTACAGTTTGAAAAAAATTTCATTAAAGTTTTGAAAACCCACGTACCATCTAGGGTCGATAATTTTTCATGTGAGAATTCATAGGTAAATAATGGAACTAGTTCCTCTAGTAAAATATGTTTTCAGAAAAAAAAAAAAAAAATACTGTCGTAAAATCAATAAGTATGTTAGTTCTCGGCGCGCTCAGTATTTTAAAAGTCAAAATCGATTAAACGCGTTAATTTGTGTCAGAATCAACTGTCAAGTTATGTTATCATCGATTTATAAAAATAAACCACGCAAGCACAAGATGTTGACAAATCGTGCGATAAACTAATATATAGTTTGAACGAACGAAAATAAGTTAAATTGTGTGAACAATATTTTGTAATTAAAAAACTATGTTTCGATAAAAAATAAAATAGACGAATGACGCCTTTTTGACGTCACGATCATATTATTTTAGGAGGCGTCTGTTGACACGGTCTTTTTAAAGTATGAATTCGTCTAATACACGATCGATTATACATTTAAGATTTACACGTTCTCTATGTGTTATTTTTTTACCAACAACGGGGAGTAAGACATTTAAAATTTTTCGTGGAACACGAAAACCTGTTTCGTGTGTCGACGACAACGTTTGAAATACCGATCAAAAAACGAAAACAAAACATCCGGATTTTCGAAAGTGTTTCAACCTGCGTATTATAATTTAACGTTTCGTCCATAATCATTTAAAAATAAAATTATAACGTTCAATACATTTCTTTGAGGCACTATTACGTTAGTACGATGTGGTATAGTATAGGATGTGGTATTTAACTGTGGTATTTCGATACGAATGTACTGCGACAATTCGCCGTCATACATCCATTTAATTTATATAGCTGTGATATTAAATTTCAGCGATAGCTGGTCTGCAAATACAACTTGGTTTTTCGTATGCTGTTCTCTCCCGCGGTCCAGTAAAAAATACGAAAAACTCGTGAAAAACGTCTAAATACACACGCACATAAAGCGTTATTTAAGAGGCCATCCTTTTTTTTTTTTTTGCTCGAATGGTTCGGTTGAGTATTCCCATTGTTGATACTAGCTTTTTTTTTTTGTAATTGTTTTGTTCTTCCTCACCAGTTTTAGTTTAGCAAGATACTGTAACTTTGAAACCTGTACGTACTGCTTGATGTGATATACTGTCGGGGGCCGATTTTTAAAAACCTCGTCGTTGAAAATTAAATTTCTCGAATCGAAAATCCCCCCAAAAAAGAAAAAAACAACTTCAGTGTACGGGTAGTTGTAACTATACGTCATTATTCCGAGTCGTAATCGTTTTTCAGAACAAAAATATTGTCGTTTCAGTCGTAAGATTCCTTACTGCCGTTGTATAGAAATACACGCGCTCCGGTGGAATTCGGCACGGTAACTAACTCCTTTCCGTTATTCGCCCTCGACGTTTATAATTTTTTTTGTATCCCCTCGGAATCATTAACGGAAACATAGGAAGACGATTATCGTCTACCGCCGTGACTACACCCTACGCGTGTAGTCATAATATACCTGTACGACCGCGTCGCATACGTCTCGTCCGTTTTTTTTTTTTTTTTGAAACATTTTTATTCGTACGACGATTGTCTCGTCGCGTTAAAAAAAAATACAACGGACAATAAAAATAAGTAACCGCACACACAAATCGTTTCTCGTATATAGTCGTCTCCTATCGTCCATTAAAAAAAAACGACGCGCCACAAACCGTTTATCGCCCCGCGCACGAACGCATTACCGGCCGGCGTACGACCGTGGTTCGTTTTGTTTTTCCGATGACAGATCATCGAGATTTACTGTTATACGCACCCACACGTGCTACCGCGGGGTCGTCGCGATGCCGTCGACCCGAACGTAGACCGTTCTAATTGCTGCGATCTTGGTCACGACCGTGTTTTGTCGTCGTTCGATTCACGTGTGTGAAGCGTGTACCTCCATTAACCGTGAACGTTAGAATGAAAAAAAAAACATAAAAACTATAGTCCGAAAATCGCGTTCAAACGGGATTCAATGTCCAATAATAACACTAACAGAAGATACGTTCTTCTTCTACGTTTTCGATCTTTTCACCGACTGTCTGTGGGGGATCCGCCACGCTTCTCGCAATCTTCCGTTCGCGTCTCAGTTTTCCGTCCGTCCGTTCCGTTCTCGCGTAGATCCCCGCCCTCGCCGCAGCAGTTTCCTCCGTTCACACGCCCGAACCGTCTCTCCGTTTACTACTCTCGTGCACACTGAATCGACGCGACGCCGAAAAATTGTCGAAAAAAAAAAGAAAAGAAAAGCGTCCTCCTCTCATAATATACGAGGTCTGGCTATTAAATAACGAGACTGCGCGCCTAGACGGCGCCCTAGAGGGAAGAAACGATTATAGTGCGTTGGGTATCTAGATATCTTCTCTATTCGTGTACCAAAAGACGTTTTCGTCACTATTATAGTGTTTGTGCAGTAGTGGTTTGAAACGAACGTGTCTTTTTCTCGTGCCGAAAAACAGGAGCAACGCATCAATCTCAAATTTCTCGTTAAATTGAAAAAAACTACTCCGACTGAGTGCTATATATCGCATTGTTGCGAGAGGCCTATGGAGACAATTCTCGTGCGCGTGTTTTTGAGTGGTATAAGCGCTTCAGTGAGGGCCGAGAGAGCACTGAAGATGATCAGGTCGCCCTGTCACTGTTTCCGGAGTTGAAACGGTGACAGGGCGACCTGAGCGCTGATCATCTTCAGTGCTCTCTCGGCCCTCACTGAAAAATCAACCAAATTGTGCATGTAGATCGTCGAATGAGCATCCGGATGCTCGTACACTATATTCCGTTCTATTATATGCGCTCCTGTCGACCATCCACCCAGACACTCACGAACCACGCGGCCGGTCACACCTATAAGTAGGTAAAAACTCCTCACCTTTTTTCAGTCTCGTGTTGGAACATTTTATTTCGTTCTTTTATCACGTGAAACAACGCCGTGGCTGCTTGTTGTTGGCGCGTCCAGACTTTGTGACGTCCGCACGATCGATCATTTCGGGATAGGATTTCGTTCCGGCGTGCGGGTTAGGCACATCGCGGATTGGGAAGTTAACGGACGGTTGTACGAAACGAACCAGCTGTTGTTATTTAAACGCATTTATTTTCTCAATACAATAACGTCTTAAACTGTGTTCGACATCGAAATTTTACTAACTAGGCGCGTAATAATGTGTTTAAAAAAAAATTCACTAAAATCGAATAATGAAAAAACAATATATGTACTACTAATAACGAGAATAATAATAATAACACGACGGTTGTATATATACTACATACGTAAAAAAAATATATAATCGTATAACATAAACGGGTACATTGCACCGGGCCAGCCGTGTGATGTTTAGGTAGGTAGGTAGGTAATAATAATATGTTATAAAAACTGTTTAGGTGCGCGTGATACGAGAACCATACAGTACATCTGATAATTTTTTTTTATCAAACAACGGAATCGGTAAAAAACAATTAACGAGTACGATAAAACTATGCATAAAAACAAGAGAATGACGCGATTTATAAGTTACGTATTACTATTGTGTAACGCGTACAAAACGAACAAATTAGATAAATTTGCCGGGTATTTTTTAAAACGTTTGCGGTACTTATAGTTATTATCTACTTTTCATTTCCGTTCGGCTTTTCCTACGAGGATCGTCTAAGACGGAGATCACAGGCGCAGCTTATGTGCAAGTTGACACTATACATACATAGTTTCTATACATTTTTACAACAATTTTTTATAAGAGTTATCTACGTAATTAACGGCGAAACGTTCGCTGACAAACGAATTTCACTGCACCGGTCGATCGCGTCTTAACTACTGCACCGCAAAAGACGTCGTACAGTTTTGCCCGCGCGGTTCACTATAAACTATGACTAATACAGAAAATGTGTTTGAAATCTAACTAAAATTCGTACCAAGGGACTTGTGAAAAAAAAATTGTTGTCTCTGAATTTTTTTTTAACAAAACATCAATAATACAGGATTTCACGGTGGGATCGCGTTAAACTTGACATCTGTTTTTTCCGAGTAAATTTTTATTTCATTTTTTTCATTAATATTACAACTTAATTTTCGCTATTCGTTTTAAACATTCGTTGTACGCGCATTGCAACTTCTCGTTCAACATTTCGAGTTTAAATCACGCGCTATTATTGTGTTGTTCTTTAAATTTTCCTTTTTTATCGCAGTCTTTTTTTTCTGAGCTTATCGATTTTATTCAGATGCACGATGTACACACTTATGATGTTTTGTTTTACACTTTTCCTCGATCGGTATAAAATTACGTACACCTACTAAACTATTTGCTTACAACTAATTTTACAAAGTTTAAAATGGTGAGTCAGCGCCAGTGTTGCCAGGTTTAGCGAAATTTACTATTTCTGGGGATTCACGAGGTTCCAAAAGGCAATCATAAAAATGTTCGAGCTATTTACAGTTGCAGGAAATCTGTGGAATTTTACGATTATCCGGTAGGAAATCTGTGGAATTTTCGAAAAAGTATTAACACAGACCATTTGATATCTGGGAATATCGAGACCAATCAAAATTTTTTTGATTAATGAAATCCAAATTTGGACCGTGCGCGTCTGGCAACACTGGTCAGAGCTCTAGGAAACACAAAGCCATAGATTATACGAGTGCAAACATATTTTTTATAAAATTTTTCTAAAAAAAAATTCTGTATTTACAATTATCGACAAAAAAGTATAAAATCACATAGTTTGGTATATTATTTGGCGTAGCTTTAACATATAATATACAAGCGTTTATGTGATAAAACCGATACTTTTGTACAAAAAGGCGTTAAGTTACTCGTAAGAAACTATAACAATTTTTTTTTTAAACTACAGTGAGTTTGAATTGACCACCGTTCACCTTCGTATGAAATTATACGCTTACAAACGAATACGGAACATGTATGCTGCTCGTTAAGTAAAATACGATAAATTTCGATATTTACAAGATTTACCGAAAGTTCCATGCGCTTCACATACAATTACAATCATGGCACGTGTTTGTATAGAAAACAAACTTTTTGCAGAACTTTAAAAAACAGCGTCCTTGTGTACGTTGATGATTGAGAAGTGAGGAATCTCCGAGCTAGATCGATGGCTGCTTTCCTCATATCTTACAATTCGCTCTCACGTCCGTCTGTGGACAGAAAAAAAAAAAAAAACATATTTAATACATATTATATTCACAGACAGGAAATTATGGTAAAAACAATCGTACAAAGTTCCCCACAGATAAGTTATGATTAATAAAAATTATTAATGTGTTTTAACGTATTTCAAAAACATTTTTCCGTATAGGGGAATAGCTGTATAAAATATGATAAGAGAATAATACATGTTTTTTTACTATCGAAAGATAGTAATGAAAAATAGAAAAAACACATTTTTAGTGTTTTGTTCAGTTTAGTGTACGAACGTCGAAATTTCAAGCAGTTTTTTTCTAAGTAAAATTGTTTGGTTTTCGAGCTAAAACTAAAAAACAGAAACAAAACTTCAAGTAAAGTATACCGCCAAAGTCCACTATCCAAACGTTTTTGAAGCAACGACTCGTTTTGCGGTTGGACGCGCACTCTCTAGCGGCCGTCAATGTGTTTACAGAGAAAACATCGTGGTAAAAACAAAACGTTTTTCGCTGCGCTCAGAATGTAAAATTCACAGAATTTGTCGACAGCAGCTACCTACGTATTTTCATGAATCGCGTAAACAAGAAACGTTCGAGAACTTTCGGCGTGCACCTTAGACATGACGTAAACATATGGATTGCGCGTTAAAATTAAATTGAGTCGCCAAAATGTCTATGAGCTGAACCTATATACGAATGTTGGAGTTTATTTTAATAACAGTTTTTCAGTTCATTTTCAGTAACGCCGCGATCAATGTGTTCGATGATTGTCGAATGATGAGGCACGCTCGAGTTTTTTTACCTTGAACCGACGACGCGTCGGCGGCGGCGGCGGCGTCCTGGTCGACGCGCACGATGAGCGACGGACGGTTCAGGGACCCGGCGGGCGGCGGCTGGAGCGGGAACAGCCTGTGATGGTCGGCGGCGGTAGCGTGAGGCCACGGCGGGAACGGGACCAGATAGTGCGGCGCCGGTTCGACCAGCGTCTCGTGGTGCACGTTCGGCACGTACTGTTCGCCGGGCCAGTCGAACGTGAACGTCGACGGCTGATGATGGTGGTGATGGAGATGGTGCAGGTTGCTGCGGTGCTGTTGGTGGTGGTCGTCGGCGGTCGGCACCTGGTCGTCCGGGTGGTGTTGCGGCGCGGTCATCGCGCCCAGCGTCGGATGGTACGAGCCGCCGCTCCCCGGGGTCGGTGGCGTGGGCTGACCGCAGTAACCGCCGCCGCCGCCGCCGCCGCCGCCGAGCATGTCCACGTCGGGCACTTTCTGCAGCGTGCCGTTGCCGGAGCAACAGTCGGACCACGGCGGGCTCGGGTTCCACGTCTCCATCATCAGGTCGCCCGGGTCCATGACCGCTTTGACGAGGGCCCGCGACCGTCCCAGCGACGTTGCCGACGGCAGGGACGACGACGACAGGGCGGCGGTGGGGCCGGCGGATTCGCCGCCCGGCGACGGCGGCGAGTCGCACGTCATCGGGACGTCTTCCGCCTTCGGCGGCGGCGGCGGCGTCTGTTCCGGCGAGTGCACGGAATAGTCCACGGGTTCCGGCTCCAGCCGACGCCGACGTTTGGTCGCTCCGGCGGTCGGCGCGGCGTACCGGAAGTAACCGTCCGGAAGCTGCTGCTGCTGCTGCTGGTGGTATTCCGACGGTTCTTGCTGCTGCTGCTGCTGCTGATGGTGATGGTGGTGGTGCTGGTGCTGTTGGTGGTGCTGTTGTTGGTGGTGGTTGTCGGTCGACGGGTACGCGTCCGGCCCGTGGTCCCCGGCGCCGCCGCCGTGTGGCGATTGTTGATACGCGTACATCATCGGCACGGTCGGTGGCGGCGGCGGCGGCGGGACGCTCTCCGGCCCCGCGGACGGAACACGCGGCGACGTCTGCGCTTCGAACTGCATCCCGTACTGCAGTTTGCTCTGCACCATGTAGTAGTGGTACAGCCAACCGTTGGCTCGCATCACGGCCGCCTCCTGTTCCCTGCAAAATAATCGGTCAATATCGGTGTTACGACGACGACACGAGTCGACGCGAACATTCGCACTAGGGTACGTTCGACCGGAACGGTTGCCATCGGTCGGGTGTCTAAAGGAGGTAGGTTTTTTTCTAAAGAGTAGGTTTTTCAAATAAGAACGCCTTCGGAGAACATGCCTATTTTTTTTTACGGAAAGTGCCTTATCGTCGAGAAAATTGGGCTGCCGTCCGGAACCGACCGGCGTTCTGCTGCGCAGGCCGAATCGTGTGCACGCACCCCTGCTGGACGCCCAAACTTTTCTGACCCTCACACGGGGTCGAGTTCGCGAAAAATTCGATTCGAGCTACTACTATTTTCTTTACACGAAAACGACACTCGTACGTGTGTCGCAAGTGCAAACGATAAACGACTTTGTTTGCGGTTCGTCGTTCACGCAGGAAAAGATAACCGAGAAAGTGGGTCCGTCCCAGATCGTGTTCGAATCGGTAAGGCCGATGTTTACAGCGGTCGCGTGTCGATATTTGAGTACGGGAAAAAACCCCCCCAAAAGACGACCCCGATCATACACCCCGTCACGCAACAGCGCTTAAAATAGCGTTGCCGGCTTTCACGCGCGGGACCCCTTGTCGGGGACCCACGATCGCCACGATCGGAGAATATCAATTTTAAAAGAAACTCAAAATTTAAAACCTCGGTAAATCACTAATATTTATTACAAGAATTTTAGGTTGAAAACGTAGAAGTGGATTCAAAATCTGGCCGCGGAGATACGGGACTCAGACCCGGGGCCAAACGCGTTACAATCTTCTGTTTTAGATTCCGGGCGCGGCGAATTATGGAATGTATTGTTTTTACGATGATGTTTTTTTTTATGTCAACGACTTTTCGTACGGAAAGAAACGTGATCTTCAAAGTCGGTAAAAGGTTTCTAAATGGACCCCGGTGTGGTACTTTGGTTCAAATTTTTTGTCGGAAATTTAGCTTACTTTTCGAGTTTGGCTGTAGAAGGAGTTTAACAGCACATAAAAGTTGGGGGGTTTTGGTGTTAAATTTTTTTGCTATTTGAATCATTTTTGGATTCGTCGTCTCTTGAGTTACGTGCCGAAAACAGCGAAATCGCCAAATCCGGCCGTACCTGTTCAACTGTCGTTACAATAAAAACTCTCGTGTACCTACTACATTAATATAATATCGAGCGGTCTTTTTTATTTTCGCCCGGGACTTTTTATAGATTGGATAGCTCGCTCGAAATAGTTTTTTTTTTGAAACGAAACGATATTTATCATCGTTGCATAGTAAATAATACGGATAAACTGTTTGATAAACCAAATGACCCCCATCCAAAACCGATAGTCGCTACTACACCGCACCTTTACCGTTATTTTTTTGTCATACAGAACCGCATATTATTATTATTGTATTCTTATAAATACTCGTCGATGAGCGCAGCCGTGTGTGGGGAGGACAGTGTCACTGTGCGGTAAAAAATTTGCATATTTTCTCCGATTTAGGCTCGTGTTACAAATATTGCATAGGTAATGCGGAAAAACTCGCATCCTTAATGTGCAGTGCGCGTGTGCTCGGATCGTATAAATTGATATATGTGTGTGTGTATTTTTCTTGGCCAGACGACGGGGCGAATTTACATAATTAAATGAATCGCCAATATCGATCTGTGACGAATAATTACAATATAGTAATAATTGCGTCCAAGCACGTTTTCCGGTCCGCGATTATAATAATTGGCCGCGACGAATCAATTCGCTTTTGTGTTTATCGCATTTATAACATTACTATATAGGGTTATCGTTTTGCATTTCATCGCGAATACAATTTAGCGATGTACGAACCGGTCGATTTTCGCACCGGACACAAAATAGTCCGGTTCTCGAACTGAGGTAAAAAAATTTGAACCTAATCCGTCGAGAAACGGTAAAAAGTAGGTACCCACTGAGAACAGATTATAGACACGGCATAAATGGTCGTTTATATTTAGTTTTGTTTTATGGTTCGAATAAAAAATTGTGAGTTCGTTAAGATCTTAAAAAGTTCGACATCGAAAATTTGGCTTCGTAAAATCACTACGGTGAAATTTTTTATGCAGATTCGATAAGAGCCAAGTAAATTTTAAGCCCTAATCATTTTTAAGGACTCCCCATAGAAAATATGCAAATTCTACAAAAACCCAGTCGTGGTTGTAACATCAATAATACTCGCATTAAAGTGAGGAAGTCGTTTTTCGTTCAGTACAGAAAAGTGCGCTCACTTTTTCTGCTTCTGGCGGCAAGTCAATTGGGGAGGACACGAGCTTTACGCTCGGGACATAGAAAAAAACAATTTTTTTTTTTTTTAATTCTGTTACGAAGCTGATGTGTTTTTTACATTGCGCGTGTCCGTTCTCAATCGACTAACGTAATCGATGCAGGTTTTTTAAATTCGTGTCACGCACCACACGGTTTTTTACGGTTTTTTTTTCCAGCTCGTCATGAATACCTAGAGGCGTGGTGAAGACGGGTATTTAATTCAAGGAGGGCAGTTATTTTACCGATTTTTTTTCACCATTTTTCGACCGTTTGAAACGTTTTAGTAGCGCCAATATCTTTGATGATAATTTCTTCTTCGCCTTTCTTCCAACTATTCGAGGAGGTTGGCCACCATCGTCCTCCAGTTATCACTATCTCGTTCACATCCCCAGAGTCCTCTCGTACATTTTCGACCGTTTTCGTCGATCTCTTCTTTGGTCTTCCTTTAGCTCTTCAACCATCAACGTTCAGTTTCGCTATACCTACTTCAGTTTCTTTTCTCTTCATCGCACGTCCGAACCAACCTTATAACATACTACCTGTCACGCATTTTCGTTTTTGTCCTGTCCTCTCTCGTTCTGCTCCACTCGTCCATCTGATCTAAGCGCTCTCATCTTCGCCCATACTCTGTTTTCCCGTCGTCGGTCTCGTCGCACTCCCGTAAAACTCACCGTTTTATCGGAACTCTTCCGTCGCATCAAACACCCCCGGACGTTTCTCTCCGTTATTCATTCGGCCTACGCTTCGCGTCCCTCCGTACCAGAGTATCTGTCTACTTGAAGTTCTCCACCTTTCGCGTAGGCGTTTTTTTTTCCCCAACGTTCACGGTTTTGTTGTCGGATTTCGCGCGAGACCGTGTAAAATTTTTTCCACGTAGACTACACGATGACCCGTCGCGTCACGAGGTCGGCCGAAATATTATAATTAACCGGCGACAATGGTGAACTCCAGCGAAGATCGCAGTGACCGGGTCGTCCGGGACGTATTGTGTTTTTCACTATAATAATAACAACAACGGCACGCGTATTTTTTTTGTTTCACGTTGTTTTTTCACGGTTTTTTTTTTGGTTCCGAAACGCGACCACCTCTGCCGCACGACCGCGGACGGTTTCGGGAGCCTCTCCGCTTTCTACCAGCCCAGTCGCCGCACGTTTCGCCGTGTTTTTTCTCTCCCGAACGAATTCACACACGCGCGCCGCCGTAATGTCATGGCTCACGCCATTTAACCGTGACGCGCGAGCGGGCAAATTTCCGTGAGATCCGGAAAAATAACGCGTAACAACGAGCGCGTGTATGATTTTTCGAGAGAAAAAGCAACTCGATCCCCGTGCGGTGTTATTACGTACGGTCGCGTGTAACTCGTATTTAAAAACAATCGTCGCGGGCGACGTACGATATCACAAAAAAATACATACTACCACGAAGTCGTGAAAACGTTCGACGAGAGAGAGAGAAGGTTTTTTTCTTTCTTACACCGAAACGTGCACCGGCTCTTGAAGGCGACCAAGTGCGCAGTGTAATTTGCGAATCCAAACGCGCGTATCATTCGACGTCCGAGAGAAAACGATTTTGACAGCGAGGCCGACACCCGAGTCGTCTACAGCGTAAACGTAAACCTGGTAAACATTTCGACGGTTTCTAAGTTCTACACACGGTTGGCGATTTTTTTTTTTTTTTGGGATGAAACTGTTGTCGAGATAATGTGATTATTCGCCGGTGTTTTTGACACGCCAACCGAAGAAGAAGGAAGCGTGTAATTTTTTTTTAGTAAACCAATCAGATACTCCTGAATCGCTGTCGACATTCCCCGTTTTCAATTCCCGCACGTCCGTTCTCCTCTACTCGTTCCACAAATTTCACGAGTTTTCGAACGATGAAATCCGTCTACGTGTTTAACGTACATTTATTTTATTTAGGTGCAAACA
>CM029359.1:21207632-21242857 GCA_017140985.1 Hormaphis cornu
TTTTTTTTTTGTTGTTGTTGCAAGTGATACTGTAAAATTATACGCCGTTCGTTATTCAACAATATTCGTAAAACGCGCGCTGGTCGAACGGCAACAACGGCCGTTTACATTGGTAATAAACATTATCGTGATCCATTTGTGATCGTATCGCGACTTTTCTCGGTTACGAGTGAAGCGGTCATTAAATTTCATAATATTGTTGTACGTCAAACAAGTCTGTACACGAGCCTCGGTCGTACTTGCATCGAAACGCGATATTGTTCATACCTTTCTGTACCTCCTACAATGTGTGTAATATCGCGCTGTACCTGTTAACTTTTGATACCTTTAAAGGGAGCTATCTAATAAACACAACACGACTTTACGCCTATTTTATTACGTACGATGATAACAACGAGCGATCGTTATGAAAACAATAATAATTTCAACGCGTTTTAAGCGAGCACCGCACGGGACCGACTAGAAGATCGCGTCGAAACAATTCTCTTTGAAACCTGTAAAATGTGTCGTTTTTTTGTTGTTTTTGGTCGAGCGGTTTGGTATAATCTACACACTGTTTTGATGACGATATACTGCCGTTGGCCAATTTTTAAAAAATCAATTTTTTTATTGTAAGCGTTTAAAATCTCATCTCGTTGTCGGGAGTCAAGTTTCGTGAATATTTGTTTTAATAATTGAAAAAAAAAATTCCACGTCAGTATTGTTGTTATTCTGAACTGTGGCGATTTTTCAAAACATAAATTTGTTAACTGTTGTTTCGGTTGTGCCAACAAACTATAAGAGTTAACCTACCGTATAGAAATATCGCGGTACAGAACGCGCTTTGGTTGGAATTCTGAAGATAATATCTTTCGGATACATTGTCAATAATACACACACTCGCAATACGCAATTGATTACGCACCGATATATCGTGTTAGCCTTTCCGTCCGGATGCATTCGATTATAGGAAAACAAACAAACAAAATAGTTTTTACGAAAATAACATAATAGGTACAAATGAAATGTCGCCACTGAAAAAACTGTGAAAAACTATACGATTCGGTCGTAAAAAATTTATGACTCAAAGACGTTACCTAACCTACCTGGAACGTTGGTCAATATATATTTAACAATTGTGCGCGTGCTTCGACGTATATTTTATGATACGCGCGCGTCAGCTTATAATTTATTAATTCTGTTTTCGTTCAGTCTGTGTTCTTGAACTGCATATAGAAGCCGTATCGAACTACCCGTATCTAATATTGATAAATTAATCGTAAAATGTGTTTTTTTTCATTACACGTATTTTCTATTTTCAGAGCGCGGTTTCGCGTTTCCACTCTACGGGAGCGACGTGGTCGATTCGATCGCAGATACGAGGATAACTCGTCGAACGTTCGTTTGAAAGCACTAACTGCACTTTAATTATGTTATTAAAAGTGTTTAATGGGCGTACAATAATTTATACGCGTCTACAATACTAACGTTTTTATACTAATTGAAAATTGCTGTTTTAGTTTCGAGAAATTCTAAGTGCCAAAGCGTGTTTTTTCAAAAAAATGTTGTTGGACGCTCGTCGGACACATTTTTTACGTCGTAATTTGTCGTTATCGCTGCTACCGAGTTATCCAATATCGATACACAATATTTACAATAATAACGATTGTGTTTTGTATTTTAAGTACAATAAAGTACATGGCCGTGTTATCGTGTAACAATAGTTTTTGGTGTTTGTTCCGCCATGAACTGTCGCGTTGACGAAGAAATTATATTAAAAATATGTTTGTCGGCAATAAACATGATATTTTACTTTTGTGATCACTATTACTATCGGTACCCAACAGTCGAACGACATCACAAATAATTGTGTGAACGGTTTATTTTGATTTCGTTCAAACAAACTGTTTTCTATGACTATACCGAGTTGTAACAGATAAAGTGCTTGTTAATTCTCTCGGGTTCATCGCGAATAAAATATAATTATTACGATACGCCATGATTCTAATTTTTCGGGTAAGTAAAATTTTTCGACACGCCACACCCAACAGTGTCGAACGTTGACTAGTATGATATTCATGACGGCTGCCACTGTTAAACTGTTACCGTATTATCTCGCCACATTACGAGAATTATAGACGTAAGATTTAAAAATTATAAATTTCAGTTGCATTCCAGATTTCGAATCGCTAAAAATCTTGCGTAACTATATATGTAACGTACGTTACAAGTGTGTATGCAACGAAAAATTCTTTATGCGATTTATAAAAAACTGACGTAGTACGTATAAAACAACACGATTGTTCTGTACGACTCGTTTTTCCGAGTCACTAAAAAAAATAGGTTGGTTAGCTGAACTAAGTACAATTAAGTTTACTTTTCTTTTTTTGTTTCGACAACGATCTTTGTCTATGGCAACGGTTCTCCTGCTTGAAAACCGGAAACGGGCAATGGCGTTGACCGTTTTTATAATAGGAACAATTTTATAATAGCGGATAATAAGTATCAGAACAATATATATATATATAATCATATATTATATATATGCGTTTTCAAAAATAATAACTTTTTTCGCTCCTTTTAAATACGTTTTGTCGGACTGTCATTCGTTGATGATTTCAAGTTAAGGGCGTTCTCTGCGATATTCCGATACAACTGAGTTTGTATTTTTCAACTTTCGTTCTGAAAATCACGGTTTTAAACTCGTGATCGCACGAACAGACGTTTGGGAGCACTTAATCAGTAAAACTGTATTCGTGCCTATAAATTTTACTTTTAAAAATATCATATTGTACTCCCACGATTGTGATATTTTCGGTAGGCCGCGATTAGAGGCAAACCCTGATTGGAGTCGATTTAAAGACCTGTAAACACTGTTTTTACAGGACGATTTTGCCGAGAAATAAGTTTTCGTAATTTTATGGCCGTTTAAAACCGATCAAAACACGTCGTCATAATTTCAGTTTTATTGTTTATTTAAACATTTTCAAAAATTATCTTGCGTAAAAACATTGCAGACATTTGATTCAGAACCGTTTTCAGTCCGTTGACAGTCGGATAACCGTATTAATTTATGAAACTGCCCCGAGACCATATTTGCGTCGTAAAATCCAGTGCGACGAAGAGTTTATACGTGGACTTCTGCAGCGCGCGCGTCATTCGTTAGAATCCGTTTTATAAAATATATATAATAATAATATTTAATAATAAGATATAATATAATATATTAATAATAAGAAAAAAAAGCCGGGATCAATCTGGGTCGTCGCAGTTTGATGGAGTAGCGACTGCGCTTTGGGTGAGTTTAGAAGTGTAGTGGTTTAAACGCATTATCTGATAATATCCGAAAGCAACGATAAATCATTCGAAAACACGATACACAGCGAGCTCAGATGTACGTCCTGGTGAAAACAAATTTAACGATAAGAACTTTTATCGTATTTCAGCGTTGTGTTAAAGTTTCAGCTTGGTTTGGAGACTTAAAACTAGAGGTTTTACGGACTGCCGTAAAATAACAAATTCGAAATGCTCGAAAACTCCCTTAAAAGTGATCGAAATCGATTGGAATTTCAACAGTGAGCACTCGCTGAACCCTTCTTAAAACGACGTATATAAAAATTTCATGTCGAACGATTTCGAAAATTTTGCGGTTTTCGTTTTAGGCTGCGAAACTGATAGAAAAAATTCCGAAAACACGCTTCATATATAAAGTAGTACCGTCTCGGTAATCAATCATCAATCTTTCGAGGTGTCGTAAAATCGGAGCTCTTTTAAAAAGCGATCACAGAAAAACGAAAAAAAACGTCATATTCTCTTCGTCGACGTTCAGAGAATGTAAAAAAAATAATTACGAGTGAGCAGTTATTAGTCATTTTTTTTATTTTTACTCGACCGCGTTAAATATATTATAGTGGAAACAATAATAATATCATAATAGTAATTCGGCGGCGTCGGTCGTACAGAACATACGTGTTATTATTAATATCGTGTTTTTTCACCGCAGATGACTTTTCACATTCCAAACGACGACGACATCGATTGCTGCGACGCGGCTATTACGAACGACCGTTTTGGAGACGCGAAAAATACAAAAAAAAAAAACGCGGTGTAACTATGAACCACCAAACACCACCGGATAGGAGGCGTAGAGAGTGCTGTTTATAACCGACGGTGATTTCGACTGGTGTGGCCGTATATAGGGTGTTCCAAAAATTTATAAAAAGCCCGCAGTTTTTTTCTATTTTTTGTGCTAGCGATCCTTTTTTTATCCTTGACGATTCGTCGTGTGATGAAGAGATGGTTGTTTGGGAGACGTCCCGCGGTCCGTTATAATCGTTTATCGACAGCGCCCTGCGTATGCGGCTTTGGGACCTCTCCTCTTGTGAGAGTGAAAACATATTTACGAGAAAAACAGGGATGAACGTTTGTTTTTGCAAATTGTTTCCTTCGAAATATCGTTAACTGTAATCGTACCGTTATCATACATAACTTATATATATATAAAAAAAACGGATTGTCGCAATTCTATCGCTGATGCCCGTTCTCATTTACTCCACATCTCGTCACCCGAATTCTCTTCTTACCACGACGGGTTTGTGTGTTATGCACGGTCACAACGGGCGTTCCGACGAGATAGGTCAAAAACTCCGTGGACACCTCCAAAAAACGCTCAATAATAGCTGAACAACTTCAAACGAATCGTCGAGGTATAACGAAAAATCGTTCGCGCGACGACCCAAAAAAATAAAACAGTGATTTTGCGTGGAACCATTTTTTATGAAACACCCTATATATATGTATAATATATACACGCGGTGTTTCTTTTTTATATTATTATTATTTTGTGCCGGGTAATTTGTCAACCGCGTTCGAACGAGACTCGTTAACTTTATTATCCACCGTTAACGTCTCTCTGCGGGTTTTTTTTATTCTCTCTTTTTTTTTTTTCACTTCGCTCAAAGTCGCCGGACGATCGTTACAATCATTATTATCACCGTCGTTACCATATTATCACGTCGTATTAGTGTATATGCTTCCATTTTACACGGTTTTTTTATTTTATTTTATTACACGTCATAAAAAACACGCCGAATCGCAAATCAATATGCAGCCTGCTGGTTTCTCGCCGCGGTCGTTATACCCGCGCTCGTTTAACGCGTGCGACACGTAAATTATTTCGTATAAATTCCGCGACGAAGTTTTGACACGTGTTTAAACGCCGTATACATAATACTACGGACGTTTTTTTTTTTTCCTTTTTTTTTCTAAGTGTTTACACGTTTCAATAAATTTCCCGGAGTCGCTTGTGTGTGCGCGCCCCGGACTCGTTATATTATTTATTATCGTACAAATGTCGTTTTTTATGATTTTTTTTTTTTTTTAATTTTCTATAATACAGCACGTTTGCGTGTCCGCACGCACGCGTATAATAATATATTATGTTAGCGATCGGTAAAAAAAAAAAAAAAGGCTCAAAATCGTTGTACCCGTTCTACACGTTTATTTTTAATCGTTCAATGTTAACCCCCTAAGTTATGCGATTTTTCGATACGATCGTAAACTTTGTTTTCTTCGTGTGGATCTTTAGAATCCCTCTACTGGTCTTTCCGTCCACCGTGCCGTAACGTATAAACAGAATTACAAACGGTCAGTCGAACGTGGTGTTAAAAAGTCGGCTCAAAGGCCCGTCGATATCATACATCGAAGGATCCGGAGGACTTAGGAGGACGTATTTTTAAAAATGAACGTACAGAACGGGAAATAGAAGGAACTATTAACCACAGTGAAAGCTCGAATACGTCGGGCACGTTATGAGAAATCGTCAACGATCGACTCCGGCTCATATTATTACCGGGAAAGGAAGGAAAAACGTGTGTCGGAAGAACGACGTCTTTGCCGAAGAACCTCCGCGACCGGCATCATCAATATCGATTTATCAATATTGATCACTCTCGACAGAAATAACGTTGCCAACGTGCTGCGGGACTCGCACGTTAGAAGATACGTTTTCGGGGCTGGCATCGAAACGACCCGGTAAAATTGCGAAACTCCAACAGCCGAATGCCCCGTCCGTCGTCGCGGGATGTTCCGCCTGTCCGAGAGAGAGAGGAATACTACGATGGGTGCGTCGTTTAAAAACGTCGAAAGCGTGATGGTGGCGTAGGCAGTGTGTTTAATAAAATGTGCGGATCAATTTTCCGCGTTTCAAAAACAATCGAGTCGTGAGTACCGGCTAGTTATGGTGTAGTCTCGATGATGCGACGTGACAATCGGAGGTGTGTTTATAACACCGCTCGCGTGTAAAACGAGCGCGGACGTAAATTATTACCGCCGTGGCCGTCGTGTCGCGCGGCGGCGAAGAGACAACGAGAGGGGAAAAAAAACGATAAATAAATAAAATATCAACAAACGTACTGTATAAAATTGTATGTAGAGTAATAACGTCGCAAATAATAATGTTGATCATACGCGAGTAACATTACAGCCGGTAACAACAGCAACAGCAACAAGCGTGTAAATAACGATAGAAGTTGACAAAGGAACACAACAACATCAACAACAATAATAATATAAAATAACAATTATTTCTATAGGAAATAGTTTTTTTTTTTTTTTTTACTTACGTAAGCACTTGATTTGTGCTGACGATGACTGGCTGTTGGCTGTTTTCCATGTTGTCTTTGACCTGCAACACGCAGTGTATCCAAAGCCAGTCCCCGGCCGCGGCCCTCTTCTGCACCCTGGCCAACAGTATGCAGGAACGGTCCTGTTCCGATTGTGTAACTGCGCAGACCGACGGACAAAAAACAATAACTGTCAGTGACAAAGGCCGGGGGGGGGGGGGCATTCGTCGAAAGTCGAAATTAAGTTATAAAGTCAAGTCGATCGTGTCGTTAACTGTTTTTTTCGTTGTTTTTGGACTCTTACTAACTCAACGAGTAAATTATTTTCTAAATTCAACTAGTCGACTTCCAGTCGGTCTGTAATAATAGTTTCTAAACTCGTTCAAAACAAAAGAAGCGTTAGCGAGCATGGAAATTTTCAAAAGAAAGCGTTTTTTTTTTGAAACGGCGAAAACGTCGTACAAAGTTAAAAAAACAATTTGAATCGAAAACACGAACTGTTATCTTTACGAGTTCAGTAAATTTTGTTTTTTCCATATAGGTAGTTAACTTTTAACTTCTCTTAACTGTTTGTTTTCGACTTAACTTGACGTGTTAAAAAGAAGTTGTGTGTTCAGTGGCGGGCCCGGAAATTCGCAACCGGAGGCGATGCAAAAACGGACGGGAAAAATTGTCGGTGTACCTTACTGATAATAATATTATTGCATCGGAACCCAAACCCAAGACCCCCAAAGCCGCACCGCGAACAGCACAAACGTTTTCTTTCCCTCACGCGAAAACGCGTCATAAAATTGTTTACACCCTCCAACCCTAAACGTTCCACTCGAGCCGTGCCACCGTGAATAGCCTACGAACACGTTTTTTTACATAATATGTATAGTGCAGGAGGAAATATTAAAAAAAACCGATTGGGACGTTTGTATATCTGGACCGCTAAAATTATCTAAATACGTAATTGTTTTTACGTCGTACAAAATTATCGATCATCTACGGGTTCCAATTACGGGCATTTTGTATTATTATTGTATAAATGTATTTTTTTATTACGTATTGTTTGATCCGGTTGGAAAACAATAACTATAGCAGGTTATATAAATCTAAATGTTTGCTAAAAAAATCACCCTGACCTCTCCCCTGCGCACGCCACTGAGGGTGCTTATTAGTCCCTCCTTAGAAACATTAAAAGCCCTCATTAAATATTCGATCACTCTTCAAACTCGTACAACAGCCAGATACGGACTGCGCGCGTATCTCAATTTTAACACGCAAAATGATTTTTATACTTTTATTTTTTTTTTTTATTTTTACAAGTAATCTGTATCATAAATACAATAAGAATATATGCTAAGAGTAACATAACAGGAAAATAACTCGATGAAAGGAGCCACCCATTGATGACACTTTCTGAGGATTATTAATTAGTTAGTTAATTTTTTTTTTATAACTATAACAAATCACGACACCACTTGCGCTTGAGGCGTCTTGGGGGATTACCAGGTATGGTAGCGGAGGCCAATTTTTTGATAAGTGGATTCGAATGAGTGCTTAAGTGGTTGCAGAATCTTTTATAGAAACATTTGGATTCCTCTGCTATTGTTTTAGGTCCGAATGAAGGGAAAAATTTGAGACGTAGGGAGGAGCATTTGTTAGTTTCCTTAGAGCAATACACTTTTTTTACCACGGTAAACAATGGTTTTATCGAGATTTCGGGCTTATATTTGCGTATTTTTTTTTTACGTCGACTAACAACGGTTTTTTTCGTCCCTACGTCCGTTTTGGCGATCCGGTCGAAGCGCAGTCCACGGGGCAATACCATTTATTGTAATAACAAATAATAATGACCAAATAGTCTCACGAAAATATTAATTTATCGAACCACCGCCCCCCGCGTACGGTTTCGACAATAATTGCTGGCGCGTTTCGTACGTAAAATATTTTTTAATCGCCGTATGTAACGTGTGTACAAACGAGGATATACCACGGGTTATTTCGATACGACCGCGGTCTCACTGCACGCATCACGCGGGTGGGCCAATTTAGTTTGAAAGAAAAGTTTTTTTTTTTACATCGCTTTCGGGCACGTTCTACTGCTTCGGGCTGTTTTTCATGCGATACATATTTTTATGTTGTGTGTATTGTACGATCGCACGTAAAACACAGTACTCGGGACGGACGGAGTTTCTTTTTCAAAAGGAATTTGTTCTCCTCGTTCCGACCTTAAAAACACGAACTCGTTGCTCAGGGGAAAAAAAGCAGCAGCTGATTTGTGATCAATACGTACAAGAATTGTATCCCATAGGCACGCCGTAAAGAATCGAAACACGATAATACGACGTCCGTGTAACGGGAGAGAGTGCAGACTTTTTGAGAACGGTTTAAAACGGATTTATGAAAAATGTTTAACAAAGTTTGAAATGCCGGCGATGTTGTCGTAACGCGCTGTCCGTCTAATAATCGACGATACTATTGCGCACCAAAAACCACGACGTTTTTTTCTATTCGTTTGTGGCGACGTCGCACCCCACGAGTCGTCCGAGTTGTTTACAATACTGTCAGTAAATAAACGGAAACCCCGTGTCCTAGAATACACTATAATTATCCCGTTAGGGTGATTTCCAGAGAAAGTTCTAAAACAATCGACGCTTATATACGGCTGGTCAGTCGGTCAGTGTCAGTCCGTGAGCGCACTCCGCGGACACACCGTTAATTACACTCCGCGATTCCTCCGTCATTGTGTAACGTATCGATTGATATTTCGTACGTGTTTATAGTGTTTAGTTGCTAGCGATTTTTTTTATCGTCACATGTTGTTTGTTACACGTTATAAAACGTGTTTTTATTTCGTACAGTTCTTACGATTGTTCTATATACATTAGTTATACCGCGATAAAACGGATGATCTTAAACGGCGAGTTCGACAAATCGGCGAATATAAGTTAGGTAGAATCATAAAACCGAATCTCGGGCTGTAACAACGGCTTGATCGATGGCTATCACCGGAGACCGCATTCTGCGTTATTATTAGTTTTTTTAAATAAACGAACAACGGGAACCTGTTGGATAGATGCATAGGTACATTATATATAGTAGTGTACGAATCCAAAAGAACGATTATAAACGAATCTGAGAAATGTCAACACGGTAACTGCTGTAGTTATATAAATTGTACTTAAAATATCGTGTAACAGTATACTCACTCAGCCTGTGTTTGTTTTGGGCCTCGCGCACGCAATCCCAGTGCAACAGTTGGTACCAGGAGATGCCTTGCAGTTCCGAACGCGAAAACCCCAGGTGGAATTCGCCTCTGGAAAACGTAAATCGACGGTGAAAAAAAAAACACACACACGAAACGGTACAAGAAAATATATTTGATCGATTTGTTTTTGTATACAACGACACTTAAAACCCACTCTTTAGAGTAGTATACGTAAAGTAACACAAGGATAACGATAAAATATTTACCGCGTGCGATTAAAATTTGCGAGTTTGTCGCGCTTCTCGCGGAATTTTTCGTCACCAAGATGCAACGACAGTTACGTTGTAACCTAACCGTACAGTAATTGTGGAAAATCGTTTTTTTATTTAACGAAGTCCGAATATTATTCGATTATATTCCAAGTAGCTAAACGTTTTTAAGCTCAAGATTTTTTAAACGGGTGTTGGTAAAAATGTACAGATTGACGCCGGATAGGAAGTTGTAACTACCAGATTCAAATATTGTATTTTCACGTGTTTGCTTCCGTGAATTTATAAACATTTTTTTCACTAATCTTATATCACGAAATAATTTTTTTTTTTTTTTTAGTTCATGTGTATCGAAAATTGCGGTGAAACTTTTTTCTCGAGACCGTTTATGATTGAAATCGTTGAGAACAACAAGATGCGAGTAAAAAGTAAACACTTGACAACATCGATAAAGATTATATTATACGTACATATATTGACGGACTCGTCCAAAAACGAAAAAGAATCGTGTTACATGAAAAATTTACCGTGCGGCGAACGTGTCGAGACTCGGGTAGAGATTATATTATACGTTGCTGCATTGTCGATAATAATTGTAGGTCTTACTGTAGGAATTTTTGAAGAAATCGTATAATGAGACGTACCTCCGCACACTGTTACTATATATATTAAAATATATACGTTGTTTAATGCGTTTTAATGGAGTTCCATAATACCCGGGCAGAGCACCACGCTGCTGCACATTCTTACGTAAATAGAGGCTTACGACGATGAGGGAATATATGGTTTTTTTTCGATTACGTTTTCGATTGGATTCCAAAGACCTCCTCCGATCGCGTTATAGTTTTCTTCAATACGTTATAAACATACAGCTCTTATACGCGGTACCGTATTTTCTTTCTTTTTTAATAGCTTATCGTCAGGAAATTGATCGATAGTGAGATTTGTTCTTCCATCGCACACAAACAACACCTACATCTACTACAAATTCTATATAAAACGTAATACTACCTATACGACACAAGTACAGGGTGAGCGCGTCGCTCACCGAAACGCAAAACGCATTTTACTGTCGATACGAAATGACGGGGGGGTAAAATGACGCTCGATTAAAAATTAAAAATTTCTCGTAAACGAATACTGCAGTTGACGAACGAGTTGATGAAATGATTGATACCGAAATGCTTATCGCTCAATACATCGTATTGATGTAGAAATTATCTTACGGACTTTATTATATGCTACAACTGCATTTCAAGTAAAATCTTAAAAAAAAAAAATATATAATACTAACAGAAATTAGTATCTTGCAAGAGACTTTTCATTTTTATTTGGACCGGAAAAAATATGTAGGACGTACGGAACTTCTACAGTAATCACTAGACAAATATTTGATTAATTTTATCTTCCCTGAAGCACCCTAAATAAAATGATCTAGAAATAAATATAAATTTGTCGATTACGATATAATGCGTGTACAGCGCTAAATAAGTAAATTATATTTTTATTAGATGTACCGTAAATCGTACATGACGTTAAAATATTTTAACACGAATTGTCTGTTTTGTTCGTTTTACAGGTGAATTAAGTAGGTATATTAAATGGCGATTATTTTTTTAAAAAAAAACGTAATTTTACACAGTCGCATAAGTAAAAATCCTTAAAATATTTTATCAACTATTTTTTCGATGTTAAAGAGCCCGAATTGACAAATTTAAAAAAAAAATATTGGCCCATTGTGTTCGTACGTCTGAGTTTGAGTCGTTCGCGTCATCCGGACGGCCTTGGTCACCGCAACAAAGACGGTGCCACTACGATGATAATGTTATTTTACCCAGAAGAATAAGAATTATTATTTTTATAAAGGCAATTGTGTTCGGAAGAGTATTTTAAGAGGAAAAACGAATGCATCGTAAACGATCGAAAATTCGTTTTTTGGACGGACCGAAACTGCCGTGACCGCGGAATTCGATTTAAAACCGCTTTTCGCGTTCCGATCGCGGTAAAATAATACTATATTTATCGGTATTACATGACGTAAAAAAATTCGATGTACACCCAAACGTGATGTTATTTCTGATATCGGTATCACATTTCATCGGTGTAAAATGTCCGTGGTTGAAAAACGTTTTTAAATATAACGCATTTTGTTTTTCTCGAACTGGTATGATATTTTTTTGCACATTACGTTTTTCACGGAAAAATATTACTCGTTGCAGGTCTTACATTCAAATTTTTAGCGTGGAAACATTACTGACGTGTGACGGTCCCCGAAAAAACTGCGTGAATTTGTTTCATGTCTGAATGAAAATTTTTTATTTTCCGAGTGAAACGATAAGCGGATAAATAATTGATTATGGGTATTTATTTAACGGAATATACATTGTTTTTACGCGATTTCTGGGAACGACAAACGTTCAAAAGACGGATGATTCGTATAGCAGCTAATTATTTGACTGTTAAGTATGTTTAATCTATTTTACGTTATTTCTGCGGTATGAGACACCGCAATCTATATCTTTAATCCTGAATTGAAAAAAGTTTTAATTTAAAAATGTCGTATAGCGAAAATTCGGAAAGTACTTTATAAAACGTAGTATAGTTAACGTAATATTGTATAAAAAAAAAATTAAGGAGGAAGTGAGTGTGTCTGAGATCGGTGAGATGTTGTTTGACGTAGCGATTACTTATAAAGTCGTATTTTAGGTAGCATAGTTAGCTCAACAAAACTAATAATTTTTCTTAAGTTTGGTTTTTTCCAGAACGTACATAAACTAGATAACTGAGCTCGCTCAGAATCGTTTTTACAAGGGCCATTTACAATTTTTTTCAGATATTAAAAAATTTGTTAGAACTTCCCAAACCAATGACCCGCCCAAAGCGCGTAGTGGCCTTTCCGTCAAAGGAGTTTAAAAATTTTAAAAAATATTTTATTATGCACTGGCGTGTGATAAAAACGATTTTCGAAACTCAGATTTAAAAAAAGAACGGCACCACGGTAAAGGTGCAGTAGCCACTCTACGCTTTGGGTGGGTCATTGGTTTTAAAGTTGCGGTTTATCCGGATTACCTGAAAGCAACGCGATAAAAAAAAAAAATGGTGTACTATATTTAGAAAACAATTTTTTTCAATTTTTTATGAAGTAATTAAGTTAATTTAGTACGTAAAAGCTTGAAAACTATAAGAAATAATTTTTGACGCCGGATTCGATGATTTCGTCGTTTTCGGCACACAACTCGGAAAACATTCAAAAAACGCTCAAAATTCAATACAATTTAAAGACGAAATCCCAACTTTTATGTGATGTTCAACGATTGGAGCGATCCATCTACCCGAAAAATTGTCGATTATTTTTTTGTGGTAAAACTCGAAAAGTAAATTTCAACAAAAGCTTCAACCAGTCTACTATCGGAGTCCATAAACCTTTTAGAAGAGTTACCGACTTTGAAAATCGGAGCATTACTGAAATATACGAAAAGTTGTTGACGGAAAAAAATCTGAAAAGACATTGTAAAATCAATACTGCGCTCAGAGTGTAAAAACAAAATAAAAATGGAAAAAAAGTTATTCTCCGGTCGGACGCACACAGCAGGGTCGTCGTTGGGTGGTCGGACTGTACGGTGATATCGCCACTTGCGGATAGTGAAATGAAATCGCCATTCCCGTTTAATACTACGAGGACAAAAAAATAAAAAAAAAGCCGGGATCACTTTAGGGGGTGGTTTGACGGAGTAGCGACTACTACGCTTTGGCCGGGTCACTGTTTCGGATGTTCAAACGTTTTATTTGATATCTGACAGCAGTGATATATATCGTTGCCTTGGAAAAAACGATTCTGAGCCAGCTCAGTTATCGAGCAAACGTCCTGGGCGAAACCCAAATCGAATGAAACTTTTTGAACATTTTTTCGTAGTCCTACAATACGAAGACACGTTTTTTTTTAAAAGATTTCAAGACGGTAGAACGATTATTTTCTCGCGGAGAATAATAACTGTACGCGATTTTAACGAAATCCGATACGTCGCTAAAAACCTTTAAAACCAAAGATCGGGCGATTTTTCAAAATTTTCGCACGACCGACGTTGTGGGCGAGTCTCAAAATCCGACCCGATTGAAAAACATGAAAATATAAAAGAATTGCCCTAAACATAAAGGGAAACTTTTTAAAAAAAAGTCGTAGTAAGTACAGCGCGCACAAAGATCGTCTAGAATTTCGTGGCTCGTCGATGATTGTTTTCGAAACTGCGGAGAAAATATAACTGCGTTATCGACAAAATGCCGTTTTTAGCGGTTTCTTTCCCCGTTAAAAAACCACTGGAACAAATCGAAAAATGACCTGGCACCCACTGGCACCATCTTGATCCGTCATTGACAGAAGGACACTGAGCGTAAAAGTCCGTGCGCTCTTTCCGGTAGAAACGTCGTTAGAGAAACAAACGTCTTTGTGAGACCACTGGCTCGGACGTTTTCCGAATCGCCCCTGTCTGCGTTGGTTTTGAAATTTTCGTGTCGACCAAAACGATCTTCAGAGACGCTGTCGACCGAAAGAAACGGCCGTAACACCCTGTAGAGACCCCTCGCATCCATAACGACATCTCTTCCGATAAATTACGCGCGCGCGGCCGACAAAACGACGGCGGAACAGCCGGGCGGCGGAGGAGTACCCCAGGTTCGTTATTTTTCCAAAGCTGCTCTCTCTCCGCGACGCGTGAATGGGCCGCCGCGTGACGAGCGGACGACACGAAATTTATGTGCGCACCGCGCGGCGTCTCTTTGATGATCGAACCGGACCGAAACGGCTATTATAATAACATCGCGGCGTTATTTTGTCATACGCGGATTCGCCGTTTTTCTCGAATACGGGGATAAAACTATTATGTATATAACCGTGGCCCGGGTTAAACGTTCAAATTCTCAAAGTCGACCCACCCGTCGTTTTCTCCAGGACGAACCCCCCAGAAGAGGACGCGGGCAAACGAGAGGGTCCGCGCGAACGTCAATCAGCCTTTTGCGAGGTTTTTTTTTCGCCCGTACAGAGTTTACAGCTTTTGTTGCAGCGGCGTTGCAGTACGCTACAATCTTCGAATCTCGACACCGCTCTCAGCGATACTACGTTTATTTAAATAGCAATGTTTTACCGACAAATGCACGGTACGCACAGGACGTTAAATGATCAAAAAAAAAAAAATATTTTCAATTTTGACGACGTCCTCCGCTCCGACTTGAAGTTTTTTTTTTTACCTCTTTTTGCGACATTCTCGAACGCGTACTTGAATTACAAAAAAATCTTTTCATATCGGGTCGTAAAACGGAACTCTAGAACCGGTCGAACGAACGGCCGAAACTCGATTCCGCGTAATAAAAACAAGCGTACAGAGAACCGCGATCTTTCCAACGATGTTTGTTATGTTCCTGTACGACCGCCGCGTGCGAAAGTCAGACTGCCGCGCCACCCACGAACGAAACGCACGTAGAAACCATCTTTGGATCGAGACGAACGGAATAGTGCGAAAACAAAAAAAAGTTTAAATCGGACTCATGGTTCAGGACGTCTCTTTCTTTTATACCTAGATATGTAGGCCATTCGAGCCGATTTTTCGAAGATTTTTTCGCGAAAACAAAATTCGAAAATCGTACACACGTATTGTGCGGTCTGTTGAATGATTGAGTTGGTGGTTTTTTGTTTCTCCTCCTTTTAATAGGGGTATCGTCCACTACACCCTACCACTAGACGCACCTATAGTCAACCACCTGGAGGAGGTAATCCCGATTTGAGCTACTGATTGATTGCCTCTATTCGTGACGACGATAATACACGCGGCGTCTGTCCACGCTTAAAGAGCGAATAAAAAAAAGAACGTAAGAAAAGATAACGGTAAGGGTGCAGCGGGTAGACAGCGACCACGCTTTGGTCGTTGGTAAGTTTATCCGTATTGTTTAACGTCCGAAAACGACGGAAAATCAAAAAAAAAAAAAAACGATTCTGAGCGAGCTATCATGGGTGAAAACGGTCGAAAATCGCTCCTTTTATACGTACGTAAAAAAAATACAGTGTATTTATGCGTAGTGGCAAAAAATTTTTTTTTGCGATCTTTTACAACGTGTATTGAATTAATGTAGTGTACACAAACGTTTGAAAACGACGCGGAATCATTTTTTATAAAGATTATGGACATTGCCGTTTTCGGCGCGTAACTCGGAAAATAATCAAAACATCGAGGAACGCTTCAAAATTTCGAACTTTTATGTGGTGTTCGACGTAACGGTTCGGAGCGCTGCTCCCCATTGCAAACGCGAAAATTTCAACCGAACCACCGCCGGAGTCTGTCGTAAACCTTTGAGAAAAGACGGTCTGTGCGAAAATTTCGCTGACGGATAAAAAAAACAATCATCGCGTAAAAAACGATACGCGCTCGTCGCTCAGAATGTAAAACGCCGACTTTTTTTTTCCCGTGACGACTCGGAAATTTCACGCATTTTGTAATAAATAAACTCGGCGCGTGGAAAATTCGCTGCGAAAACAGTCTGTTTCGCCCGTGAACGTAAAATATTATTCTACTCGATATATCGTAACGACGTCGTGTCAGCGACCGATAAACTGCTCTGCTGAGGAGTACGTACACAACAAGCGGTAATTATTTTTTTTTCCCCCCGAATTCTGCACAGGTGTTAAGACGACTGCTGCAGTTAAACGGATATTATACTATTATCGTGTACGTTATTATAATAATATATAGTATGTGCCACGTTACAATACTCTGCGGGTACGTTCTTCAGTGATGAATGGCGAACGTGTAATATATAATACGGTAACACAATATTGCCCGCAGTACATAAGCGACGTTTCAACAGAGTAATAATAATAATAAAATTGCGACGAAAGCTCGTACACGGTTTTTTTTTTATATTGTATCGAGCCGACCGCGAACTACTTTGGTATTCATCGGCCGACCTCGCCCACGCGAGACAAATTATCGTTCGTCTTTTTGCCGGCACCGCTTTATCGCGCGCGCGCCGCGGCCGCAGCAGGTACGAAACTCTGTTTCATTAATCACCGGCCGTTAGGAAGAAAACGTCCCGCGCGTCGGGTTTCGATTCTGGAATAGCGCCGAAAAGTTACTCGAAAACTCACGAAAACGGATCGTTAACGAAAGAAGAAAAAACAACAACAGAATTCGAAAAATCCACGCAGAACGACGAAAAGGATTGAGCTAAGCGTGAAACGTTCAATGTTTTGCTGCGTCGTGTTCCGTTCAGTAAAAGCTTTGAAAACTCATTGCAAGGTTAGGTTTTACATGTGATCAAGGATGATCTACGTAACGCAGTGTTTTCTTAGAAACCTCGAGGGCGCATTACTGTCTCGTAAAAAGACAAATAATGCGTTGTTTGTGATTCGTATGCCGGTTACAATTTTTGAGCGCGGCGAAGAATGTACTGTTTTTACAACGGTGTTTTCTATGAACACTTTGACGGCCAGAGAAGTCCAATCGAAAAAACGCGAAAGTTGGGACGTTTTCGTTTCGTTTTTTGAGTTATGGCCAAAAGAACGCGGTAAAACGCAATAGGCGCATTAAAAAAAAAAATTAATATTCGAGTAAAAGCTTTCGAATTTCAACAAAAGAATTGAACAGGTGACTACAAATTGTTGGAAATCGTAAGAGCGTTATTTTTTTTGTCGTTTCATCAGTTGGGAATTCGGCGAAAATCGGTCTCTTTTTTCTTTAGAAAGATTTCGTACCTAACTCAGTTTAATTGTTCATAAGCCCTGAAAATATGTTGTTTTAAACGAAACTGCCGCGACAAACTTCGAAAATATCCGACCTGTAGTATAAAATATATGATAAGCGTCGATGAAACGGGATGCCGTCTGACATGGTTTTGGATTTTCCAAGACGTAATACCGAGGTCGCTCAGAATCGTTTTTCCGATGGCAGCGATCGCGCTTTCGGATAACGCGTTAACCGAAAATTCCGAACCCACCCAAAGCGTTGCCCACGCGACCTAGGGTGAGATTCCGGCTTTCTTTTTTTTACATAATATGACGATAACAATATTGTTTTTTAAACGATACAATTATGGGCGAAACACAACCGCGGATCGTTTTAGTCGCACCCGTATTCCCCGAAAGTTGTGGTACACGCGGATTTCTCCGCGGGAATCGTAACGTTGCCGGCCGAGGAAACGACGTAATTCTCGAATTAATAATTCACACTCGCACATGAATTATTCAGACCGCGTCACCGCACAAAGCTACCTGGCAGTAGCCACCGGTAAACTTAAACACGAATCATAACACAATATAAACGTGTCGAGCGGTATATAATAGCAGCAGTATCTACCTGGAACACTCGAGTCTGAACAATGCAGGCGCTGTTTGTATAGGTAAACGGATTAAAAAAAAAAAATACACCGCTAAACAATAGGCCTCCTAATGGCGTTTAAGTGTTAACATACATTTTGTCTACGTGTATGAACTTCATGTCCATCGAGTGGATGGCTGTGAACACCGTCGTGGAACCCTGGACCACGGCCTCCCGGGTCTCGGGCATCGCCACCGGACTGCAAGTGGCTAGGAAAACTGGTTCGTTTCTGCTGCACAACGGCAGATACGATAGGTAGTGGCCTTGCACTAGAACCACCTGCGGACGGAGAAAAGAAATTAAAAAAAAAACGCTTATGATTATCATCTGAGCGTCGCTTTATAAGTACGATCCTCTGTACAAATGGACGGAGGCTTTATGAGTGAACAGAGCGCGGTCGGACGAAACGGAGAGAAGCGTCGGGTCATTTTTAGGTGAAAAAAATTCCAATAAGGCTAAAAGGTGAGTTTTGTGTGTGGAGAGTGAGAGACCGACCGCGAGAATGTTTAGATGGATCAGAGGAGTGACGGGAGAAGATGAAGCGAATACGCGAGAGGTGCCTAGAAGTCTTGAATCAAAAGTGGATAAGACGAGAGAAATGAGACTGATGTCTGGACGTGTGACGAGGAGAGAAGAAGCAGTGAGATGGAGTTATGAAAATGAACGTTGAGTTCAAAGGAATCCCGTAAGGAAAAGGCGGTGGAAAAAGACCAGGGGAGAGAAAAATACGTGTGACAGTGGTTGACGTATATCGTGACGCGAATGATCACGATAAGCGAGGGTGGCCGACCCCAAAACGGTTGGGCCGAAGACGCCGGAAAATTGCGTATTACGCGACTGACAGTTACGATATTTTAGTAGTAGAATGTTCTTGATAACACATCGCAATATCGATCGATAGTTTAAAGAAAAAAGAAGATTAATTCAAGTAAGTTATTGTTTCGCGGCAATCGATGAAACTACTGATGATCCATTAAAATCACTTTAATCACAGGCTCAAGCAGCGAGACATCTGTGTCGTCGACCTGATATTAATTGATCGAGTTGTAAAAACAATAATAATTTTTTTACATTCGTCTTACTTTTTGATCGCCGAACCGCATTTGTCTCCGGGCGTTCCTGGAGACGTTCATCCGGCACAAAAACATGCGTTTGCCGCACCCTTGGTCCTCGGCGGACGTCTGACCCCGGGACAGTTCGGTCTGCACGGCTTGGTGGTCTTGTTTGTCGATCATGTCGTACACGCTGTCGCCGTGTATGAGCAGGTCCTCCTGCGCAAAGACGAAAAAAAAAAAACGGCGGTCGATTAAACAAGCGAAATATCGCTGTGAATTAATCGCTATTTCGGGGGTTTTGTTTCGCGGATTCTGAGCGCAGCAAAGTTCGTAATGATGTTTTGTTTCTGGGTGAACACTTTTGACGGCCAGAGAGCGCGTCCGATAGAAAAGCGTCATGGCGCAAAAAAAAAAATTAGGGAAAGCGGACTCTTCTTCGTTTGTACCTTACTCGAAGCTTTTTTCTTATGTGTCCAAAAAAATTACCGTTTTCGGAACACGGCTCCCGTTTTTTACGTCGAACACCACAAAAACGTTAAGTTTCTGGTTGTTTGTATTTGAAATATTTTTCGATTATCTTTCGAGTTATCTGCCGTAAACGGCGAAAAGAGGAACATCGCCATCGAATTCGATTATTGTTGTTTACGTTTTCGAGGAGAGCTCAATTGCGTGTATTACAGCACAAAAAGTTAGGGAGCATGATTGGATTTTAATCGGAAAAATTGTTTAAAATAACACACGTTTATACGTGAAAAAAAGTCGTGTTTCGGCCGATAGTGCAGGTTATCGATATGGCCGATATATTTTTGTCGGTATTTACACGCGTATAGACGAGATTCGCCGGTTTCTTCCGAGCGCGACGGTTCGCGCCCCGCTTTCGGACATCAGTTTGGACCGCGACCGCTTGAAACGCGTGTTGGCCTACCCAACGGACTGACCCACTCATAATCGATACGGCCCATCACCCGATCCTTTTTAAGAACGCCGTTCGCTTACACCGCTGTGCCATTCTGCAAAGCATTTTAAGCGGACGAAACGACATGCGCACGTCGACGAATGCCCCGCGAGCGACGAAGATACTATATAATAACGTTTAACGATTATAAAAAACGTATAAAAATAAACGAATCTCGTCGTCGTCGTCGTCGTCGTCCTACGCGTGCTATATGAAATCGACGCCCATAACGCGTTTTATTAATCACAGAACAAATCTTAATAGCCTATATCGGTTTAACGAATCCTGTTGGTACGGCGGACGATAATATAATTATTTTTACGAATGTGTTTCCAGTAACGTTATGAAAATCTAGGAAATCACGTAGGCACCGCCGTGGACCAAATAATAATATTTCGGACGAGTTCGGCGTGTTTTAATTACTACAAAACCGCGCCGGATCGATTGCGAGTCGGCGGTACACGTGAAAAATGTTCATCGTATAACTATTTTTTCCCGCTACAACTGAAATTCCGTTCCGAAGACGGTTCCGAACGTGTGATCGTGATTTTTAAAATGTTTATAAATAACTTTCCGAGCGCACGTATTTTTTCGTTCGGTTTTGATTTTTTTTACCGGGACGTACGCTACTATAACTGAACTCGCTCGGAATCGTTTTTTTTCTTTCGAAGGCTCCCCGAACACGAGGGTCTTCGCGGATTTCCCGATACGGCTATCGTATTTTTCGATATTTTCGTATCTGAAAACGGTTCTGAACTCGTATCGAGAAACATCGCGTACAATAATTCGGGAGCATCGTTTTAAACAGTACAAACGCTTTGTAAGTCGACACGTTTGATTTTTTGAAAATACCGTTTTGTGATCGTTTTCGTAGATCTACGGGCGACACTGATAAGGCCTAAACACTAGTTTTACCGGGCGGCTTTGCAAATCTAAATTTTTCACAATCTTATGGCCGTTCGAAATCAATCGAATATCGTCAAAAATTCGATCGTTGTTTATTTCTTCAAAAATAAATGTTTCAAAAACTGTCACGTACGTAAATATAGACACTATGACGAGAACCGTTTTTAGAATGAGAAAATTGGAAACGTTATTAATTTACGGAACGGCTGAGACCGTATAAGATCCAGTGCGACGAACAGTTGAAGTATTGTACATTTGACCGACTGTATCTGACTTTTGCGAGTTATCCAGAGGAAAATTTTGTTTTTCCAAAAAATTTTTAAAATACTGTTTTGAAGCGTAGTTTTTACTCCTTTTCAAAGTCAATGGTTTTTTGTTTTTAAAAAGTTATCCGGACCTACTCCTCACACAACTAGAATGTTGTACACGGTATTTATACTTTTTGTGAGTTTACCAAATAAAAGTATATTGCAGGGTGTGGTTCAATTGAAGTAGGCGAAAGGGCGAGAGTCACAGTAGCCAATACACCTACGAAATTCCCGTAACGCTGTTACGTTCGCGAGACTCGACGCGCGTTCGACGTCTTATCAGTTATCGTTTCCGGCGCTTCGATGAGACGATAGTTAATCGATGTTGTTCTCTAGCTGCTGTTTTCTACTCAAATTATTTAAAATTAAAAAAGTACCTACGGAAAACAACAACAGCTCAAAACGTGTTTGGCATTTTCGTGTGGTCACGCTGCTTGCCCGCCACGTATGTTGGCGTACAGCGTTACACGGTAGGGCCTCTCCATAATACTATGTGTTCGTACTTCCACGATTGTCGCCGGAACTCTACGTGCGAAATTTCGGCTCGTTCCGATACGACGACCGGTTCTCAATATTTGATTCGCAATATTCGATTCGCAATGTTCGATTCGCAATGTTCGATTACGCGTAGACGCTGCAGACCACCACCGGACGGTTAGGTTAGGTTAGGTTGACACGCGGTTTACACGAGCGCGATAAATCGTTTGCAACATCATTATACTGTATATACTACGGCCACTGAGAGAGCGCTTTTGGGCGGCGACCAAAATTCGTCCGATCTCGCGCATTCCCACCACCTAACCTTCCCGAACGCTGGCCGCCGTCAACTCTGGCCGCCGCCACCGTTGGCGCTACCGTCGCGGATCGACGGTCGACGCATAGCGAGTAGGTAGTAGAGTGGGAGAAATTTGAGTATGAAACCGCGGAACCAATTCATTTGGATGCGCGAAGGAGTAGCGCTCTCTCAGTGGCCGTAGTATAGTGTTGTTATTCATACACGTCAGGTTACGGCGAATCGAACTATCTCGGAGATATATCGTAGAAAATAGAAAAACTATGATTTTCGTTCCTACGAAATTTGTTTCACGCGGTCTAAGTTTCATCAAACGTTTTTGCGTACGTCGGTGGTGTTTTTTTTTCGTACGACCTTTAAAATTCAAGTAGCCTATACGCGGTTTTTTTCCGTAATGAATTTCTCGGTGGTCGAAAAACGATGATTTTCCGTGAACGGCTCGAGAGGTTTAGAGTTTCTGTACTGTGCTTGTGTATCGCAGTGGCCGTCTGGAGTTGTGACTCGTCGACGCATAAATATCATTTGCAAAACTGAAATAATAACGTTTTAGAAACCTCTATAGTTTGTAGAGTTTTTTGTTTTATATATATAAATCCGTTTTTCGACCACAGTCACTGAAAGTTGTTGTGATAAAACACCGATGTACATAAAAAAAAAAATTTGGAATTGTAATCGTTGTAGACCACGAATAACGAAACGACTGTCGTACGAAAATGTTTAGGTTCTGAGCGTAGCGTAAAAAACGGGGTTTTTTTTTCTACACACGAATGCTCCGGTTTTTTAAGTCAGTACCTCTAGTAAAAGGTGTATGAACTAACAAACGGTACTTTCTAAAGTTTTAAAGTTCAAAATTGAAAAGGCCTTGAAACTTGACGTGTTTCTTTACACGTCGATTTAGATTCTTTCGGCGAAAACAATGATCGGAACCAGCCGACGAAATGTTTACGTTGTGTTAGAACAGGTGAGATACAAGTCTGATCAAAGTTTCAAGCGGTTTCGAAAAATTTTTAGCCAAGTACCACGGACTGGGCTCGCTCAAAAGGGCGAGGATTTATCGTCGCTCTCGGACAATACGAAAATGAACCACAATATTTTACGAATCAGCCGTCCGAAGCGTAGTCCGAAGCTACTCCGTCGAACCATTTCTGCGCTATTTTCAATACTTTCCGAGACAATCGCCGTAGATAACACCCTGTGGAGAAACTTCTGCCGCGCACCCGTGGGGAGACACGTACTCGACTGTTACTTGTAAAATTCGATTTTCTACGCATTTTCGTCCGTCCTACACGAGGTCCTACATATGCCGTACGTATATATATGCATAGTATGTAAGTGTCTGTTTTTTTTTCTTTACATTCTAAAATATCCCGTACCAGAACTTTTCACAACTGCGTTATACGCGAGACGGTGAAAGTCTACGTGTGCGGGAACACTGATAATAATGACGACGGAAAGAACGACAAACAATACGGTAATAATAATTGTAATAATTATTATAGTTATAACAGTAATGACAATTTATACGTCGCGTGCGTACGGTATAAATTTATGATCGCAGGTACGTATTGGCTCCAGGCAATAACTCACACAAAACCCAGCGGGCGATCTCGGGTACTGTAGGTCCCGTATAATATTACGGTAAATAAACACCTAATCTGTAATATATAAGACGGTAAGAAAAAAAACTTGTCTTTTGAGAGATCGTTTTTTTTTCTTTCTTTCTTTGTTTTCTTCCATAAAACTAACTGTTTTGCGCGTTCAGCAAGCGCATCGTAAAGCCTAGTGTAAGTGATACGAACGGAAAAAAAAGAAAACATCCCGTGACGAAACACTATACACCTGGACTTGTAAACACGTTACGACGATCGACGTGACGATCGGGATTTTCTAAACGTCCGATAAAATGTGGCCGAGCGGGAATCTTCCGGTTTTGACGAAAAAAATCCGAATCAACAGCGGCCGTTTAACGCCTAACTGTCTGCAGCGCAAAACGTTTACGCGATTTCTCAAACAAATTACCAAACACTATAACAACACACATACGAGGTTCTCTCGCGCGTTATTTACACATCGGTAAAATCATAACTCAGATTTTCGATTCGATAAAGTCACGTACGAGGCGGAAAATATTCGGACGCCTGCAGCTAGCTTGATTACTATAGCTCACGCGCAACAGCGATTGTTCTCAGAAACTTCCGATTTTCGTGTGAAATCGTATTAAAAATGTCGACAACGCGTGCACGAAACACACGCGAATCGTCAGTTTGAATAACGCGTCGAAACGGAGGAAGAAATCATCACTAAGGTGGATTCCGGTGTTCGAATGCAGAGAAAACGTTTGCCATCCGGGTGAAATTCTATTTAATTCAACGCGTGCGTCTGAACTAAACTCGAGAATCCCGAGTATTTTTTTTGGTCAAAAAACTTGCGCAAACATTAATTTTGGCCCGTGTTTATGGGGGTGGACTACGAAATTTCAGGGAAATTATATTATTTCCAATCAACATCCTCTTCTTTATTTTCTTCACCAGCTCATTAACAGTCCATTCGGCGGGCCCTGTCCATCCGATTTTCTCCGTTCACAATTCAATCGAAATATGTTGCGCTACCAGTCCCAAATCATTTTCCACAGCGTCTTTCCACCTTGTTCTTTTGTCTTCCAAGTGGACGAGTTTTCTGTTAAAAATTTTTTCAATACGTCTCCATCAGCTGCCCCTGCAGCCTATCTAGTGTTTTGCATCTTGTATATTACGTAACGCGTTTTCATAATATACTTTTTTCGTAAGAACTCCCGGTCAATCACTGTTTGTATTATATTTCTTACGATTTTCCATACCCGCAAGCTTTCTTCTTTCGTCGCGGACCAAGTGTCACACGCGTAGGTATATCGGTCCGAGATATATAGTGTAAAATATGTAATTTTTTGATTTTCTCGATAGTAATTTCGATCTCAACAGCTTGTTTATGCTTAAGTTACGTTCATTTCCATTCTCTTTTGTTTCCCAACACGCACGTTCTTGCTCGTATATACCTAAGTACTTGATATCGTTAAAAACTCATGTTTCTCAACTTTCAAATTCGACTGGTCTTCGTTTCATCTACGGTATAACGCCATAAGTTTAGTGTTTTTTTGTGGTTTCTATTAATATTTAGAAAGCGATAGTTGGGGGCAAATTCGGCTCGCGTGTTCTCGATCGACATGAATTTGGAAAAAAAAAATAACTATAATAATTGTTTTTAATCTTTAGTTTATCTCTGTTCTTTACCTCCATACGATGATGGCGTTCCTTATCGTTAAAGCACATTCTGCGTTTTAGAAGATTTTTTTTTATCAGTCAACCCTGAAATCGATCTCAGCGTACTCTCTGGATGTTCGAACGTGTTTTTTTTTTGCGCGCCATCGTTCCGAATAAGGACGAATTCGTTTTTCGTCGCCGCGTGAAATAGTTTTCCCGTATTTTTAATTGAGCGTTTTTATCGTAACGCGTTATCGAATTTTCGAATGTGGGAAAATCAGTGTAAAAGATAAATAAATATAATAATAACGACGCGATACGTAATTGGACCGCGCGGTGGGACGTGAGCCGATGCGCGGTCGAGATAAACGTAATTATATTAAACACCGTTTTATGTTCACATCATAACTTTTTTCGGAAGACGATCAAAACGTTCGTGTACATTATTATTCGTACTACGATACCTATATTAACCATATTACACTAGATTTGCCAGAAATCACGGAGACGACCATAATTATATTTGTGTATAAAAATTTCGTTTTATGTAAGCAGTTGGTAATCCAATTTTTTATTCCCCGAAAGAGTACACTATCGGATTCCGCCAGAGCGCTATACTGTATTCCTACAGCAGTAAGCGTTAGAGAATGTTTCTTCATTAGTTTTTGTTTTGAAAAATGATTACGATTCAGAGGAGTAGTATAACACCTGACGTTGAGTTATTTTGGAATTTTGATTATAAAAAAAAAAAATATTCTAACAACAATTTCAAACTCCGATGTCTTTTTGAAAAAATTGATTTTTAAAATCTGGACAACGAAGCAGTATGTATACAGATTGTATACTTAAAAGTTACAGACTTCTAACTGTAAAACTAGTGCGAAAGAACTTGAGATGCAAAATTTTGATTTTTTCACTGTTGTTGTAACTGACTAGAAAATAAATAAAAATTTTAAAATATTTTTTATTGCAAGCTCAGTATCAACTATGTCTACTACGAATATGCTCAACCAAACCATTAAAGCAAAAAAAAAAAAGAAGACATTCCACCTGAATATGTCCTCGACATAAGTTTATTCATCTACATCCTCATATGGATGGTAAATCGTAATCATTAAAAACGAGGGCGTAGTTAAGATTCGTATTGTTTTACGAATATAATATTATGTGACAATAGTGTTTTTTCAATTCGATTTTATAACGTAGAGTTAGTCGCGTACAATTTAGATGTTTCAATCGTCGCAGTCTGGTTTTCATAATATTCTATAAAGAAGTAGCGAACTGAGCGTTTAAATTTTGTTTCGTTGCGCGAAGCATTATCGCTATAAGCCAAATTGAATGGACTACCGAATGGACAAAACGTCTGTACATACGTTTTAGAAAACCGGAATTACTTTGCAGTTTGCCCTACGTATACCGCCTATCTGTCTTCAAAAAAAAAAAAACGAGGGAAAAATGATTCGAATTTTTGTATAACGTAATAAACCGGCCAGTTTTTACAAAAAAAAAAAAAGACAAATATAGAAGACACAATAAATATACGTGTAACGCGACGGTGCGAAACACATATCAATTTTTTTTAGGTTCTTTTTTTTTCCTATTGTTATTCAAGACGTGTAAACGGTATGTACATGTAAATGATTTTTCTGCAGAATATGTTAAAAAAAAAAAAACAAGATAGTATTATACACAGTGTTTACTTAGGAATTATGATGATATTATACTTTTGGCTAAAATCATGGTACCTATAGATAATAATTTTAAAATTTGTATATTTGAAGCCGTGTCATCGCGCAGCACGGTTAAGCGAACACGTATAGTGTGTATTCTTTGCGATTATCTAAAAAAGAAAAAAAACTCTTTTGAGACGATCACCGCGAGAACCGTCCGTATATTTGCATCAAAAAAGGAACGTATACGAGGCTAAAAATTTACGAAAATCCATTTTCCGCTAAAAAAAAATAGTATCTACGTTTTAATCGTTCTTTTGCACTAACCTGTATTATCTGCAGTAACGACAATATACACACGTCTATTAGATTTGTATTTTATTTCCTATCCGTTCGTTAGCAAAGTACAACAATTAAAGTACAACAGGTACGCTACGTGTTTTATAGTGTGTAAAACAACAAGTAAAAGCCTCGAAAACGACTTGGAATGTACTAGAACGTACAAACACGAGGAAAAATCACGCGTGAACAGTAGTCAATAATAGGTGTCGAAACATTTAAGAATTTTGGTATCGAACTGTACGCCATCAGAGTCGTTTTATTTAATTAAAAAAAAATCGAACAAAAACGCGACGGACGACGTAACGTGTAAAGTACTGTGGCGCAAAGGTAGTTATGATCGAAACGAAGGTTTTTTCGTAAAATAAAATTCTGGTCCGAAAAAAAAAACGGCTCCCCACAATCGCGAGATAACAAAATCGTGTACTAGCCAGCGTCGCCGTGAACCGGTTTAAAAGCTGTTTTTATAAAATCGTCGTACATCGACGTAAAAGCCGCTGGAAAAAAATAAACGGTCGTCGTCGTTACGTGACACACACACACACGGTATTTATTAAATTTATATAGTTTTATAATTTTTTTTCATTTTAATAACAGCAACATATTAATATAACAATATCGTGTACTACGCGCGAGGGTTGTGTGTACACGACGTAATCATGCCCGCCGAACGTGGCCGGCGCGACCGGCTGGAAAAACGACCGTATTATATATCTCGGTGGGAAATCTCGCCGGTTTCTCATGGTTAGTTTTATTTTGTTGTTATTATTTTTTGTTGTTGTTCTTCACTCCCGTATTATGTAGGTGTACACTCGCCGCATAGGTGTATCTTACCATTTTTTTTTACTTTACTTTTTTTCCGCATTTGTTCCTTGTCGCGCGCAGTAGAGGTACCCGTCTCGTCTGGTCGTCGTCGATCTCTATCGGGCCCTTCCGCGGCGGCGGCGGCGGCGGCCAGACGGCTTAATTAACCTCATTAGCGGATTCGCGTGCGGGGGCGGCGTTATCGCGATACCGCGCGGAAAACGGGAAGACGACGACGAGAAGAGCGACCGCCTGATAACGCGAATGGGACGGGAAAAAAAAAGGGCGCAAGGAACGGGCGCGTGTTACGTTGTACGACGAGGGAAAGAAGAAGAAAAAAGAAGAAAACCGGTAGGAGAGGCGAACAATGCCGTTTTGCGCGGCCACGAACACTGCAAATTATTCATCTCCGCGCGCGCGTTTAGTGATATATGCTGCCGCGCGAGGTGAACCGAATGCAGATTTTTTCTCGAGAAAACCCCGATTCCTATTGTTTGAATATCTATCAAAGTTTAACTTGAACTCTCGCGGGTTATAAGCGTATTATTTTTTATATATATACGTCTGCATTCGCGTCTGTTGTGTGCACACAACATTGTTATGTGCGCGACGCATAATATATAGTGTGTTGTTAGAAACGTTATCGGAAGCAACGAGTCAATGAAAAACTGCACAGCCTCGTACACACGAACAGTGTACGACCGAGTTAACAATGTGATAATAAATATTGTGCGAGCGAACGCGTTGTTGTATTATTGTTCTATCATCATCGTTTCGAAAAACGGTTTTTTTTTTTCATTTTACAGACGCATATTCCGTACAACGTTTTTCATTTTACCAAACGGACGGTTATAAAGAGTAAAAAAATTTCCGTCTCTCGGCTGAACGTGTGATATACAGTCACGAGCCGCGAAAATCGCGATCGAACGTTTTTTCAAACTTCAGTCAGAAGGGGCGGCTCTCTCCCCCGTTGGCAATCAGAAAGTCGTCCCCAAATCAACCGCTGTTTTTACGTGGAAATTTACAGCGCGCGAATTGGTCTGATGTACTGATGCTGATGTACACAAAAGTCGTCGATCAGAAACATCTGAGAAACTTGTAGACGACTTTTGTTTTGAACTTTCAATAATTGTATCGTTCGTAACGATACAACAGTAGCGTTCGCGTACTGCGCAGACACCGAAAATACACCAGTGTGTTTGCCAAAAACGACGAAAATACTACGTTTGAAAACGACGATCGACGACGAGCGATAATGTTTGTGAAAACTCGTACGCAGTCGGAACACGTGAAAACGCCCGCATTTGTGATTAATCGTTGTTGATGCGGGGGAAAAACTCTGTTCAACAACCGTGTTTATACGTTCGAAACTACTCGGCTGTGTACGAGCTCGCTAATTAGGAAACGCTGTACCATAATGTGTTACAGAAATCGCGGTCGCGTAAATCTATCGCGTTGTGTGATACACGCGCTCCTCACTCTCGACGCGCGTCTTAATAAAACCGGACCTAATTTCCAACGTAGCGGCTCGATAACGCACTCGAAAAACTCCTACTCTGTTATTTATAACGATTATGGCTGATGTATGCAAGTGATAACAATATTAATAATGATAATTAACGGTCGTAAAAAAAAAAATTCATAAAAAAGTAATAATAATAATAAATAAAATTAAACCGGTATCCGCACGCGAACGATGCCGATTTTTATGACGAGCTATCGAAATATGTATTACAATCTAAAGACACAAAATTGTAACAAGAAAAGTGTTTGAATTTCGGACGACCTGTCGAGACCTATCGAGATGATGTGAGGAAATTGTACGTAACCATCGTGTATATAACGTTTGCGATATTATAATATATGACATATGCTAGCTTAAGTTTTGTTTTGAGCGCAGTTATGTTATATTGTATTATCAGTTCGCTTTAAAATTAAAATACAAACCACGGTAAACACAGCTCACACGTTTAAGCGTTCATACGTGAAACGTGTAATTTCCATAAAAATGTTTATAGCGAAAATACGCGCGTGCAGTTGATGATTTTGTCCTAGACCGTACATTTGAATTAAACTAGAATTTTTAACCCGATTTTTACGATAGTCAGCACACAACTACACATTCGGTAATTTACAATGCGACACGAGTAACTGCGGTTTCGAATCTAGGACTCACGACCGATTCTTCAGCCAACGTCTCCATCCGTCGTTGTTCCAGTTTACTCCGATTCTTCTACGTCCCCCATTGACTGCAGTATCTACACATCTCGATTTTCCCGGAGGGTTTTTTCCTACAGGATTGTACACCGACACCGCATTCAATAGAGAGTTTGGGGGCTCCTGATCATCACCTTTCCGGATCGTCTCTATATGTTGTTTTCGTTAAACGTTTCCCGTAGCTTTATCTGTTTTTCCATCTACTCCACCCGGTCATCGGTCTTCCGCGATAGTTTCCTTTCTAGCGTTAAGGATTTATTACGTTCGTTTCCGATCCGTACAATACCACCGGTCGTATGCGATCGTTTTTCGATCACTCTCTCGATTTACGACTATCGATAGTTTTATACAAGTCCGTCTGGGTATGTCTTATTTCCCGCTCGGATTCTCGCGGCTACTCTCTCGGTGAATATACTAGTCCGTTAAAATAGTGTACCGGAAAATATTTTTTTTGTTAAAAATGAATCGGACCTTTCGATCGCGGGAATTCGTCTCGTCGCGATCTCGTATCACGTGCGCCGGTGATAACGTATCATGCCGCTTTTGTTTTTACGTGTTTTCACGCGCGCCGGCCCGGCCGCATTTCCATGCACCGCGGTTACCGGACATGTCGGTGTCTGGCGCGGTGTTTCCGACAAAGAACGTCGTAAAAAAAAACGAAAAAAAAAAGAAATAATAATATTATTATTGTCGTTTTTATCAGCAGACGTACTTTGTAAACGCGCTAATTTAATATTCTGTGCGTAAGTCGGTCCGCAAATATAACATAATATAACACAGTATAACGTACACCGAAATTCGCAACAGTAAAAAAAGAGAAAAAAAAAAAGTCTTTCCGAAATTCCGTTCCCACGCGGAGACTTAAACGCCCGGCTACGAAAATACCGCCGAACGTGTGCCGCGTGTCACCGCGAAATGCCACGGACTACACAAACGTTATGAACATAATATTCTTTTTTTACATCAATTTCAATAGTTTTCATGGACAGTCTATGGATGTTTATGAACTACGACGCACCTGTACACAAGACGTTTCGAAAAATACATCTAAAGTAATTTTACAATACATTTTCACGACATTGCGCTACATATATGGCTTTGTGATCGTGTGAAATTTCAGTGGAAAATTCAACATTGGAAAAATCAACGACAAATAATAATAGATTTGTACTAAAAGTAACAAAGTAAGCGACTCCTTTTGATCACCGTTGGTTGAAAATAAACAAAAATAGGTCTTATTTTTAGAGTTAAGGTGCGTAACGGAAAACGATTTTCATGGCTTATAACAATGCTGTTAGTTCGCCACGTGCTCCGCGCAGAGAATATGCTTCATTAGGCCCCGTTGTCGTTTACGGATTTTCTGATTTTGCCAAGTTTGTATTACATTACAATTTTTTGTTAGGTTTAGAGGCAACACTGATAAGTTGAATTAAAGACGACAACCTAAACACTAATTTTACAAGACGACTTTGCAAACAAATAAGTTTTCATAAGTTTACGGCCGTTTGAAACTATTTCTTTAAAAATACACACTTTGAAAAATTGTCTTGCGAAAACACAATCAACGATATGATGACGAATTCAGAACCGTTTTCAGAACGAACGAGTGTTGAAGATAGATAGATCTTCTTTCATAGTACTTTCTCGTTATTGTTACCGTCCAACTTAATTCTTCTGTAACATCGCATCACAGAAGTTTCTATTCTATTCCGTTCCTCTTTGGCAATCGTCCACGATTTGTTGCCATACAATATTACACTCATACGTCTTCAGAAGGTTTTTACTGGTGCTGATATTTCTTGAAGTCCTCTTTTTTCTCTTTTTATCATATATCTCGGCATATTCTGCCATCTTCACTTATTTCGCTTTCCAATAGCATAATAATATACTTGAACTCTTCTACTCGCTCTATATCGCTTGGTCAGATGTATTTTTGCCCTCCAACACCTGTTGTCGCCTACAAGAACTACCCTGGTATTTTTCGTGTTCATTAAGCAGCGTTTCTTCCACACATCTCTTCGCTCTTCGTTATCACTGCTGATGTACAATATCGTCCGCGCGTTATAACGTTATCACATTTGTACACGCCTCACAGCGCGTGGGAAGTGAAAGGATGCAGCTAATAGCGTACCGTTTACGCGGATTTTTCTTTATTCGCGGCGATCGTTGCGAGGAGAAAAAAAATTGCACATTAAAAAGAAAAAAAAATCGCAAAGACACAGCTATAGTGTGTGCAGATAAGCCTGTATACGCCGTATAGCCGTGGGTCGGGAAGAACGCGATTTATGGCTAGAGAATCAATAAAATAATGTCGTTAATCGACCGATTCAATAATAATAGATGGTGTACGTTCGATTTCAGTATAATAGTCGACTGTGTTAATAATGTTCTGTAATGAACCTTATCAGATCGTCGTGTACATGTACAGCGCGTTCTCCGGTCCGGCTAATGAAACTTTGACGCAGCTGCGTTTGGCGCTTTCGCAACGCGTCGTTAAAGAAAAAGAAAAAACGTCGCGTAACAAATAGATATAAAGTTGATAGGAGTTCGTACAAAGTGAAAAAGGTGAACTGCAAAAAATGATATTGTATTAACAGCTTGAAAATCGTTTAAAAATACGCGAATTTAAAAGCGATTCACGTATGAAAGTTTGAAACGTGATCGAAAACAATGGTAAATCGTTGTGTTCGAAAAAAATAAACGGTTCTGAGCGAGCTCGGTAATCCAATACTACGTTATAGGAAGGAAAAAAAAAACGTTTAGAATCTATAAAATACGTCGAGTCTCAACAACTCGTAGGTCTGTGAATACGTCATGGGTACCTATGCATTAATATTATGTTTATCGACAGTGACAACAATGTCAGTGAAAATTCACCCACGCGATTTAATCGATCATTCTTGTGAATACCTATCTGGAGAGAAATCAGTGAACCCAGAAACTCGTAAACACGACTGTTTAGTATTTTTAAATGACGAATATTGATCGTGTAATGTGAAATCCGGTGTGATGTTACACTTTTCGGCGTTGAATAGTTAAAGATTCAACACGCTGAACCTCCCCGGGAGCCAATCGTTAAATTGGCCTCGGTAAACTCTACAGATACCTGCATAATATCAATGAATTCCGATTATTCTTTGAATACGGTTGTTTTTCGTTTCTCCGAAAATTGATTACTATTAAGAAAAAAGATTCGATTGAATTTTCGAGGGAAATATTTATTATTTTTTATGATAGAGAGCTTTTAGATTGAATATTTTTGGTATTTATGTACCTCGAATATCCACCAAGTGATTTCAACTTGATAAAACCACTCTAGGTTAACGGAGTAACGACTACGCTTTGGGCGGCGGGTTTGGAAGTTGTGGTTCAAACGTATTGTTAAATACCGGAAAGGCATTGGTAAATCATTGCGTTAGAAAAAACGATTCTGAGAGAGCTTAATTATCTAGTATACGTTCTGGTGAAAACAAAATTAAACAAAAAAATATCAGTTTTATTTAACTACCTACACCACCTGAAATACGACTTTTTTTATGGGTAATCGCTACGCCGAACCGCACTTTTCTTTGACATCAAATATACTCCTTTTCGTTCTTTCCTTCCTTCTTTTTTTTTTTTTTTTACTACGTTTACTATGACGTTATGTATACGCTCGTCTCTCCGCACCAGGGTTTTTAGTCTAAATTTCTGTGTTTTCGGATCAAAAACCGCTGAATCAATGTAAAATTTAAAAATTGTTTCGAATACCCGTCTAATCAAATTCTCTAATTTTTTTCTGCTATACTTCCACTCGAAAATACAAATAATAATTCGGCGATTTTTCAATACCGTCGTCGTTTTCGACAGATAACTCAAAAAAAACGAACAAAATTTGAAAAAATCCTTCAAACGAAATATATATTTAAAAACCAAAATCTAAACTTTTCCGTGGTACATATTTCTCCGTAAAATTGTCAACTGTGTTCAAAAAAAACCGAGAAAAATAGTAAGCAAAACACCACTTGCGATTTCGAACTGTGAGTAATCGATATTTTAAGTTTGCCGACAAGAATTTTGAAAGATATTCCACGCGAGCTGTTGCGCTGCCGGCGATATTTTCATGTCAGCATTATACACGCCAGTAGAGTAGGCCGGCCGGACGTCGTGTAGGAGTGAACGGAAACCGCGAGTTTAAAAACGAATTTTTTATTTTTTGCTTTCAGTTCGACGTATTCTACATAATAACACTATAGTGCAGTCCTGCTCTAAGTAGCCGCGCGTATAGGCTTCGACAAAAATAAGAGAACAAAATATATTAACTTTCACCGACCGCGTGGCTGCAGGTGTATGACTTTGTCCGGTACTATATCCGACATTCGATATAATACACATTATGCTAATATTTCGAATATTAAAACATTGCTTTTATTCTTTTGAATGTTAAGAAGGATGCGATATTATTATGGGTGCTGCCGTGACCCGGAAACGGGGGAATGGCGTAAAACGGCCAATGATGATCGTGACGTGACGTGA
>CM029359.1:21247857-21274437 GCA_017140985.1 Hormaphis cornu
AACCCGCTGAGCGACTGAAAACAACAATTGGAAAAAACCGTTTAGTTAAATCCTATCGATGTGCAAACGGCGTGTAAGTACACGGTAAAACATATTATTATTCCACGTTTTTCTACACGTTTTCGTCGGTTGTGTAACGTTCTTTTTTTACACGTCACACCAGAACTGACCACGTCGGACCCGTTCTTTTCGTCAAGACGTAACAACAGTTCCCGCACACCGGCGCGGCGTGAGTTTGCCAACGCGATAAAACAATAGTTACGCGCGAATTTTTTATAACGAAAATGCAGCGGTCTCTACCGTTTTCGAGAGAAAAGTACACGTACATCGGTGGTGCTACTACTAATAAAAAATTGTTTTTTAGATTTTTTCGCGTGAAACTTCTTTGAAGTTTTCAACCGTTCGGCGCGAACCAAGTGCTCGTCGAAACGGTCGCCACGCGGCAAATAATATCGTTATTTATGTTGTGAAATATGGAGGCCGTAAACGAATTTACGAGAGAAATCATTATTACGCGGTTGTACGCGTTTTTTATGATAAAACACGTAAGTTTATTTTTCGCGGATTCGTGTTAAACCGACGATTAATATGAGCGGTGTACCGTGAAGCGTTTACAGTCCGCGAGATCTCTCTATCGCGGCGTTCCCATCGTCGCGACTGCGCATTTCGTGGGGAAGTATCCAAAGTATTTTTTCTTTTCAAACGGTTCGGTCGAGTACAATACAGTTAATGTGCAATGACCGTAAAAAACGTTTTAGAAATTTTTCAATTTGGTTTTTACTCCGTTACAAGTAGTTTAACAATGGAAATTTTTTAATGGCACTATTTTTGTACAACCTATAGACGTCGTTCGATGTACCGTCGTCGACCAATTTTTAAAATACAAATTTTTTTTTTACAAGGGTTTAAAACAATCGACCTCGCTGTTGAAAATCGAACTTTACGAATATTTTATTTTTAATAATCAAATTCGAATGCAAACTGTGTACGATTTCGTATGATTCGACCGGTCTCAATTTTTATCACGTGGTTTTATATCGTAGATAGTATGTACGAATTAAAACGCTCCGAGTGTTTTATGCGCGCTTTTATTCGTGTTCCAAATATACAATATACACAATAAACCGTCGAAATGGTAATGATTAGTAATCTTAAAATACAGATGCTGCCTATTTTCCGCAACGACCGTTTTTGTGCTTAGTTTAATCATTATTGTATAGTTTTTTGAACCCGAAAAAAAAATCGGGCACCGTACGAGTATTTCGGAAAAAATAAACTTCTTTTTTAACGCGGCCAAGTTAATCGTTATCCATCGAGTTATCGTTTTTTGTTTAACCAAAGGCCGTTTTTTATCGAACTAATCGCACCCAATCGTTTTCACTCGCCCACCGCCTTTGCCGTTCGTTTAGGATAGACGCCGCCACGGTGCGTGCACTACATCCGAGACGTCTCATTTTCGGACCGTATCCTCCGTCGTACGGCGCGTGCGACTCGACAGGCGGCAAAACGAAGCGGTCAGACCACTTTCTTCACCGGCGTGTACACAGGGTGTACAATCGTTTGTAACCGGCCGTCTTAGACGAACATCATACTGTTATATTATCTGCGTTTATATTTCTTCATAATATTTTTTAAACTCGAGACTAAAAAAAAAAAAACGGGTGGCACACGCTGGTAAATTTGTTTTTTTGTCCACGACGTATATCACAGTTTACCGGTTAATTTTTCCGAACTACCCGGCCAATAAGCGATTCGCTTCGGTCCGCGACGTTGAACCGCCCGACTTTCTGTTCGTAAAATTCGCCGCTCTCCCGTTTTTCCGTAATATTTACAAAGAATTCGATGAAAATTTTCTCTCGTGGCAGTTACTTGGAGAAACGTAACGTGTCAAATCGAAACGTTCGCGCGCTATCGGGAAAATTATCGAAATAATAAGAAATTTCGTTTGTACCCAGCACCCACTTCTAAGGGCTCGTTCGATTCATCAAAACACGATCAGCGGCGCGCCCCCAAAGTCGCGACCTGCGCGCGTGTTTCGCACTTTTAAACCGTCCGTTTCACCGCGCGACCTATCCGATTTTCGTCCGGATTCGCGTAGGTGTGTGTTTTTAAATGATTCCACCGATTCGTCTCGCGTACGTGTCGCGCTAAGTTTTTTTCGTTTATCCACACTATATTATGATATTAGAGGCTAGAAAAAAAAAAATTAAATAGTTCAAAACGGTATCGCGCCGAATTTGTATAATATTTTTTAACATCGCCCGCTCGCACCCGCGGCCTACGGAGATGGCAACACCATCGATCATCTTACCGAACACGCCGATGCGTCTTCTTCGAGTGACGCGACAAACGATACCAAACGATACCACGGCGATCCGAAAACGGCGGTGTCGCGTCAACGACGAGAATTCGACTGCACGCGGAGGGCGGACTTCGAGAAGCGCCGCCGCCGCCCTTCGCCGGGCGCGACCCACGTCTTTTTACCTTTTTTTTCTCTCTTCAAAAGTCTGAATTCGAGTTGAAAAAAGAAGAATCCGCGGTCGCTCTATGTCGCGCGTACTATACAGCGTCTATATCGAGATTAGTTTAGAAGTTGCGGTCCGAACGCACAGTTTAACATCCGAAAGCTGTCTTTTGAAGTCACGCGATAAGTCCGGAACTTTCCTTCCAGAAGTGATCGCAGAAAAATGAAATACGTCGCTGAAAATCCTAATGATCGTGCCATTTGTTCAGTGTACATTAACGCGCGGCCGATGTCGCGTCCGAAGTGAAAAAACCCAAAATTAACCCGTTTACGAATGAAAAATCGCCACGGACAGCTTAAACGAAACTTTTTGAACATTTTTCTGATCTTTGATAGTACAACGATACATTATCGTGTAAAATTTCAAAACTCCTCGATGATTGTTTTTGAAACTATGGAGTGAATGAGGCTATACTGACGTTACCGACAAAATTCCAACCGGGTTTTCGCAATCTTCGGCGATTCTTCCCGTCGCGTTAAAACACTATTGAAAAAATCGAAAAACGACTTCTCCAAAGTACCATCTTGATCCGATTTGCTAAAAGAAAAGTTACTGTACGTAGAAATCGGTGCACTCAAAAATTAACTTTATCGTATTTCTTTTCTGTTAACGACTTTTCGTATAGAGAAGGGATGCTCCGATTTTCAAAGTCAGCATGTACCTCCAATGAAAGGTCAACGAACTCCGGTGGTATTTTGGTAAAAGCTTTTTTTTTTTTTGATATTTTTCTTACTTTTTGAGCTTTACCCCTCTCCTCCCAAAAAAAAATACCCGAGAATTTTACTGCGAAATATTTGAAATTTTCACGTTCGTTATGTGTTTTGAGTAACGCTGTAAATAAAATAATGTTTAATTTTTATCTGAAATGATCAATTAAACATAGTCGGGGATGACATTTTATTCACTTAAATTTTTCGATTACAAAATCGGTCCCAAGTGCGCCATACAAGACCTAGGTGTACAGAACGACACTATACACATAACATATTGTACATAGTGAAAAACCGTCGTGGTGACCGCTGGACAATCGCCAGTAAGTTTTCGTATTTATATTTCGTGTTTGAATTCCTCTCATTACTTTGTAACGGTTTACGAACATATTGTTGCTCGTACACGTGGTCCGTACGGTTCAGAGAGAAAACATTTTACAGACACGTCGGAACAAATTTCTTCTTGGACAATCGATTGCGACACGTTGAAGCATATAATTTAAACGCGTATTGTGCACAAAAGTCTTTCGAAACTAACCGACTCTTTTCCGTTTTTGTATATTTTAAAAACGATGTTGTTAAAATAAGTTCGTGCAGTCGACATACGCGGAGGGATGCCTCTTCTTTGTTAAAATTACCCGTTTTCATCTCGCCACCGATAGCCGTTGGTAACTTTTTTCTGTGGTCCTTAATACTGTTTAGCCTCGTTCGTTCAGCAGCGTATCAAATCCGACCAGCATTTGAAATATTTCGCCGTTAACGAATACTATCGCACATGGTCTGCTAGTCGTTTTTGTTTTCGTGTCGCCTACGCGTAATGAATAAAACGTTTCACAAACGACGGCAAGTTCGCCCGATTTTTATTTGCGCGTTTTCCTCCGCGGTGTGTTATCAAATCGAATATTTAATTTTTTTACAACAGGCTACAAGAGGTTTCGTTCCCGGGACCGTTCCCAACCCGAAACGATTTACAAAACCTAATACATATTGATTTCGTCAAAAAACGAGAACGGAGCGCCCCGTAGATAGATGTGGCTCTAACGTCTACTCGCGCCTCGTATAATACTATACGTGTTTTTTAATCGTGCAATTATTTTTTTTCTTTTTTAAATTTTTGACCCGGCCAAAGGCGACAGGGCGCGGTATGATACGATATTATTATCATTATTATAATACCCGTATCGCGTCCGTCGAGCGGCCGTATAAGTATACCTTTAATAAAATACTGTATCGAATGTCAATAATAATTCGACTTGTTTTTATACGTTTAGCCGGATAACGATCTTTTCGGAATTAACCGGCTAAACGTGTGTATAAAATGTAACGTACAATAATGTCGGATGTTGTCGAGTACTATACGTTAGGAGGACACGCGACGGTGACGACGACGTTTTGACATTCGCGGGGCCGCGCGAGTGATTGATGGTGGACGGGCGCGCGCGCGGTCAGCGTCGTCCCTCTCGGGCGTGCGTTAAAAGAAAGAAAAAATTATAATAAATAATAATGAGAATAAACAAGAGCGTGTTGAAACACGTCCATACGGCGAGAGACGACGATCGTACACGGACAGAGGTTTTCTGGTAAACATTCTGCTGCTCTCATGATCTATATGGTACGTGTTAGTCGGGCAAAACTTAAAAAGGAAAAAAAAAAAGCCGGGATCGCTCTGGGTCGCGTGAGGGGTGGTTTGACGGCCGTTACCGGTAAATCGTTGCCGTCGAAAACACGATTCCGAGCTCTTTAGTAGTTGCCTTTGGTTAGTATACGCGTCCTGGTGAGAAACAAACAGTATAAAAACTTTTATCGAATCCGTATGTCCTTTTTGTTTTAGTGTACGGGTTTCGCGCGATCATTGTTTGGACGATCTAAAAAGTCGATGTGTAAAAAAAAAAACACGTCCCATCCCATAAGAGATGCCCGGAACGACGAGTGTTTAACGACAAAACGACAAACCAAAATCGTGGGAACCGATTTTCTAAACGTTTCGACCACGTTTATGCAAAACTATCTTGTTCAGATCGTGTTAGAGACTAAAACGTAAAAACTAACGGTCTTATGGAATAATGACTGCGTAAAATTCAAAAATTTCAAAGTTCCATTACTTCCGAAAAAATGAAATATCAGCGAGTAAACTCGATAAAAACCCTTGACGATTTCAAGTCGAACGGAGCGGTTTCAAAAAATTTCTACGTTTTCGTTTTTCGCTCAAAAAATAATCGAAACTTCGAAAAAACGCTTCAAATAAAGTACCATGTCGGATCTATCTTTTGAAGTATCACACCTTAAAATTGGATCGTTATTTCTACTAGAAAGAGTGATCGCAGAAAAAAAAAAACATAATTGTAAAAGCAATACTTTCTTTGCCCACGCTCAAAGACTAAAAAAGCCCTAATAGTAAGTATACCACTATATATGAATCATTGCCTTCGAAAGAACGATTCTGAGCGCGCTCGCAGTTGTCTATTGTTGTATACGTCCTGGCAAATTTTTCGAGGATTTCAGAGTTCTATACTTGGCTCGAGAATTTTCGAAATCGCTCGAAACTTTTACATAACGAAACCTGTATCTTACCCATTCGTATGAAAAGTGTTTCAGCTTATTCCGATTGGATGTTATGGCCAAAAAACTAACAGTCGATGTAGTCTGATGCCGCGCGGATTTGGCGATTTCGCCGTGTTCGTCGTTTTTGGCACATAACTCGGAAAATAATCAAAATATCAAAAAATGTTTCGAACGAAATACAACGTTGAAATGCTAACTTTTGTGTAGTGTTCAACGTGACGCGATTGGAGCACTCGTTCCACCCGAAAACGTCACTACAAACCGTTTTTTTGAATTTTTCTCCGTAAAACGGTCTATTTTTTTTCGGTGTTTAAGGTGAAATCCAAAAGGTTGGTGAATTTCAAAAAAAAGTTCATTAACCTAAGTCCTACCGGAGTTCATAGACCGTTCGTTAGAGTTACTGCTTTTAAAAATCTGAGCGTCCCTTCTATACAAAAAGTTGAAAAAAAAAAAAACACCATTGTAAAAACAATAAATCTAAAAAAAAAATAAAAATAGACCTATATATATATAATATTATTATACAGGGTATAACACATAAGCCGAAGTTCTACCAGAAAGTGGCGTGTCGCGTTAATCCCTGGTCACGTTATATGTTGACGAAAAAATAGCGGTTTTTCGGTTTTTGTTTTGGAATAGTTCTGAGCGTTACTACAAACGTGTGAAATTCGTACGGACGAAACGTGAAAAACTCTTTTTACCTGCACTCCCATTCGGAATTTATCGATACCGTTCGCCTATTATACTCTCGGAAAATTTATAGATTTTAGGAGACGCGCGTACACTTGAACGGTCTGCGGTAACGGAATAAAACGCATAAATATTGCCTTAAGCACTTAACCTGCTACAGTATACACGGATAATGACATGGTTGTTTTGAAACAGTTCAGACGACAATAGAAAGTTGTAATGCTACGTAGTATGATACCGCTTTATAAACTATTGCGTCAAAAATATACATGGAGACATAATATGTGTCATACTAAAATAATATATTACACAGCCGTGACGTGTTGTTTAGCGTTTTTTTCTTTCTTGGAGGACGTCGATCGACAAACAAACTTATATCAGTTGAAACCGCATTATTACACAAAAGTACGGGTTTGTCGGCGTGTATAGAGGCTTAGGTTCTGAGCGACAAGCGCGAGGAACGTATTGGGTATTTACTGCAATGATGTTTTTGGATTCAAGCTTTCTTCGAAATTTCTCTGACTTTTTTAACCAAAAAAACAAGATTTCTCGATTTTTACGACAAAAAATTTAAAATTTTCAGCTTTGTAATGACTTTTTCGCGTAGAAGGAATTTTATTTTATTCGAAGCATTTTTTGATTATTATTATTGTGTGCCGAAAACGACGATAGTGACGACGAAATCGCCGCTTCAGAACGGTTACATCGTTATAAAAAACGAACATGAAAAAAGTTTTTGCTAGGTATAATACGCATTCTTTTTTTTTTGTATAATTGGAGTAATTTGCTTTTATTTTCTCCCAGCACTTATTAGATTGCTCGCGCAGAATCGTTTTTTTTTCCTGTTTCAAACGCAACGATCGCTTTCGGATACTAAAAATAAACCCGGATGAATCGCAACTTCCGGGGAATTCTTTCCTCCGGAATTCGTGCACGTTTCTTCTGTTTTTTCAACTCTCAAATTATTTCCCACGTAAAAATTTTAAAGGTAAGCTAAATCGAAATTAGTTTTTTACTTCGAATAGAAATACGTTTTCATTGAACACCTCGAGTATAATATCTGCAGCAGATACATACGTTGTTATACGACTGATGAGAAAAAGGTATTTTTTTTTTTGTAAATGAGACACACACGGCTGTTTGTTGTACAACTGTTGACGCCACAGTTTCGAAACTAGTTTAAGATTACACACTCCTACAATCTTACTTTGTTTTATACGACGTAGGTGTGTATATACACCAGTTTAAAATCTTAAAACCTATCGAGCGTTTAGCGAGCGAGCGGATTGTACGCATTATTACGTCAACGTATTACTATAATAATAATTACATTTTTTCCCGGTCACTCGCTTTTGGTGAACTCTGAACCGTATATAATATTACACTCGCGTATAACGTAATCGAAGCTGCGATACAATGCAATATTATTATTAGTTCATAGGGTGTCCCCCGAGTTAGACGTGTTACATCTCGAAAAATGGTTGAAAAAAACGTTTTTACGAAAGTGGTTTTGTTTCTGTAATAATATAGTCGTCTACGATAGTTCTTAAAATCGTACGCTATCTCGTTCGTCGGTGTTTTTTATCTCGAATCCAACACTTTTTTTTTTGTGTACACGCATAATTTCGTAACGAATTTCGCGACGGTCGTTTTCCGTAGGAAACTCTGCTGCGAGTCAGTGAGATGTCTCGGAAAAGCATGCACGTAAATATTAACCGACAGCGGTGTGGACGCATTATAGTTGACGTAGACATTACTTTAGACATTACTAAAACAACGATTACTTTTCAGAAACTTTAGACCGCCTTGTACGGAAAACAATCCGACCACCAAGATTCGGTTTCGCGATTGAAGAAATGATCGTGTGTTTTCTTTCTATTTTCAACACTTTCCGAGATGCCGTTTATATTCTAACTCGTACGCCACACTGTATACGATAGCGTCCCTCGGCAGGCGTTTCGAACAATACGATAAATCCGTAAATCACTGGTTTCGTTACGGCGGTGTAGAAAACACCTCCGGGGTCGTTCTGCGCGGCGGAGTGACCCTTTATGAAGTAGAAATAAAGATCCGTTTAATTGCCCCGATTAGCGGGTACTGTATAAATATTATACTTACACGTGCGTAATAACGATCCGCGCGATTTCATTCCTCTCGTTTTATTCTATCTTTTTTTTTCGTATCGTTTTTTACGTTTAACGAGCGCGGGGCGACGACGAGCGGCCGTTTAGCGGAGCCGGAAAAAGATTTATTACGACGACACGGCGGCGGTAGTAGTGCTCGACGGAAAACGTTTTTTTATTTTTTTTCAACAACCGACCCCGCTGATCGTACATAATTATTACCGTTGTAACGATATATGCAGCATAAAAAATACTCGAAAACAAACGTCGTGCATACAGCAGAATGTTTCGACGGACGTCACGGCGGAAAGTGTCGAAAACAATTTTCCGTAGACAACTGTCCGCCGCAGGTTAGAGCGGTTTCTAAAAAGTTTTCATAATAATAATATTCGTGTCAGCCGGGTGATCCGACAACCACAGACTGTGTCGAAGCAAACGCAGTAATACATACATTTTAGAAACTTTTTGAGAAACCCTCTCCGCCGACCTGTTCTACGGGGAAATCGTTGTTTTCGTTGAGAAATTACGCGCGCGCAAACACCAAAAAATGTACGCTACTTGGACTTCAAAAGTGGATATCAAAAACGTCGATGAACATTCGGAACCGTAAAATTATCGTATGGACCACATAAACGGCTTTCACACGCACTTTTTTTTAACTGTTTTCAATACTTTCCGAGACGATTGCCGTTCAACTTGGAACACCCTCTACGTGTACGCGTAGTACACACGCGTTATTTACTTCTCTCTATCTTTCCCCGATCGAGTATAATTTTCTGTGTGGCGGTAATACGCTACGTACAGATCGGGTCTTTAAATTTTAATATCGATCCGACTCGTTTACACACTCCGATATTGTTATAATGGCCGACCGACCGGGCGTTAATGCGCGAACACCGTACAAAATATAATAGTGTACTGATATATTTAAAATTTCAAACACAGACGAATGTGCGCAGAGTGAGAGACGTTTACAAAAAAAAACCGTTCAAGTGCGATCTGGCGGGGGACGGAAACGTTTCGAATACCAAATAGACAGGGCTGGGCATAGAGTTAAAATTATATTCAAAAGTTTAGTTGATTTTAATGAAGTTACTCATTTTGAATTAATAGTTTTTTTTTTTTTTCAACTTGTTGACTCAACTGTTGTTCTCGACTCCAAGTCAGTTTGTTTAAAACATTTTTTTTCGTCAAACGCTATAAAAAAAAAGTATCGGTAAGACGAATATTTAAAAAAAAATGGTACGAAAACGTTTTTTTTTAAAGCAGGAAACGTCATACCGAAACCGTGTGAATTAATAACGTACGAATCTTCATTTCGAGTCTAGTCGATTTCTGTTGAAGGCGAAGTTTTTATTTAACAAATTAAAAAGAAATTAACTTTTTTTGACTCGACACAGTTTTTGGTTTTTTCAATTACGAGTTAAAAAACGTTGTCCAGCCTCGGAGATGGTGGGCCGCGCTACGAATTATTTTCGTACAACGCGAACACAACAATATTGGATATTGACAGCGCTACACAAGGATAATTAATAAATAAATTCGTCAATTTTCAACAGTTGCCAAAACATGAACGGAAACTATTGAACCATAATTATGCGTGATAAAATATCATATTATGCGGTGAGGTTCGTTTGGTTTACGTATATTATAAAAGTGCTTCTATCGTTCTATAGTGGTGTATACGAGTGTTTAGGCGAATTCACGTCCGATTCGAACGCAGGCGTTTCATCATAAAAAACACAATTCACCCAATTTGACCCTATATTAATATGTTGAGCTTACGTTCGTAGTATCGATTCGAATCAACAGTTATTGTGTTTCCGTACGGTGGTAATTTTGCTAGTTTAGTTTTCGCAATATTTTCAGGTACGGAGATCGCCGTTACCGTCGAATTCTCGCCACAGAACAGTTTCAATGTTGGGTTAGTTCGTAATGTTGGGTTCTATTCGAAAACCGAACGATTGTTATCGCGCCGACGAATTATTATTTTTCGGAACTCGTCGGCGAAATATTCTCCCTATTTCGTACGTAGTGGCCCATTTTAAGTAACCGCGATAGAGACGATATTATTACGTTATACGACATATTATTATTATACGAAGCGAACACTATGCGGCGGCGGCGTCGTATTTTTTTGCTTTTAAATAGAATAATAATATCATCATTACACGATGAGATAGAGAAAAAAAAACACGGTGCGACTATAATACAGCGCGGGGCTAAGTGGTGACCGATGTCGGTGGTTTGTTAAAAATAAACCAGTATAAGAGCGCAATAAAAGAGAAATAAAAAACTATTAGTGAAAAAAAATGAATAAATAAACGGATTTTCTCCGTGAACCGGTTAGCGCGCGGTGCAGTCGGTGTCAAAGAGTCATCATCGTATCACACAATTAGCGTGTAAAAATAATAATACGACGAACCATACGCGGTGTAATCATTTTACCGACGGGCGAGACTGAGTGTAAAAAAAAATATATATATCACGTATATTTTTTTTTACACTGCACGATGATAATATGTGTGTACACAATATAATTTACGAATTCCGAACAACATTATAACACGACGTATTAACACGGTACGTACAAGCGCAACGTTTCACGGAAGTTTTTTACGAAAAAATTAAAAAAAAGCCCGGATCCGCACTCTCTATGGGTCGCGCGGGTTGCGGCGACCGGGTCACTAGTTCGGAAGTTGCGGTTTAAACGTTTAATAATATGTTATCCGAAAGTGACGATAAAACACGTGCGAGCTCAGTTTTCTACAGCACAGTACGACATGGTAAAAACAAACGATAACACAGGTCTGCGACATAAAAATTGAATAAGTGATTTTTATAGTATTTTCAACGCTAATTTCGGGAAAAATAGTGAAAAAATTCCATCACGTACAGTTCGATTCCACAAACTGCTTGTCTATTTTTACCTTTTTTCGATATTTTTATACATAGTTCCGTACTCTAGTGAATTTTTGTTTTTAGGATCTTTATGAACTGTTATTAAGCCCATAGTACTTTTAATAAGTATAAAAAAAAAATACTTTAAGGTATTTTCAGTTACTTAGCTGTTTTTTTTTTTTTACTATACAAGTTGTATGTAAAATAAAGAGTTGATTAGGAGAAACCAGCATTGTTATTTTCATGTCGGTGCTTGTCCATTGACTCCCCTCCCTCGCCATCCACATACTGACTCACTGAGCATGTTTCATGTCAGTGCCTGTCTGCCACAGTGCCCATCACCAAGCAGTGAGCTTCTGCTACCTGTTCTTCAGTTCACAGTATCTCTTCACTCTGTGCTCTGTTCACGTGCTGTGGTTACTAGTGATTTGAAGTAGTGATTGTGAAAGTAGTATTAAATGATATCACACGGATAGTTGTCAATAAAGTGTGAATCAAATAACTTTCAGTGATTTTTTATCGAACTACAAATACTACAATAATAATAATAATAATACAATACTACATAATTCAAGGCAAAACAAGCCTAAACAGATTGTTTTCTTGTGGTGTGAAGTTGTTTTATGAAAAATGGCTACCAGAGAATGTATCAACTCACCAGATTGCTTCTGCTACATTTGTGGTAACTGGTATACAGTTAAAAAGCAACAAAGAAACATTTCCGATTTTGTTGAAAAGGTATATTTTGCCTACTTTGGTATAAAGTTACAAGTCTTGGACCCCACACAAAGTTTGTTCAGTGTGTGTTGAAGAACTAAGACAATGGTTTCAAGGTAAAAAGCAGTCATTTCGTTTTGGAATACCAATGGTTTGGAGGGAGCCCAAAAACCATAGTGATGACTGCTATTTTTGTTCTTGCAATGTTCAAGGTTTCAATTTGAAAAACAATATAAGGATATTTTTTACCCTAACATCAAATCAGCCCTGTTCCTCATGGACTTGAAGTACCAATACCCTCTCCTCCAGTTTCTTTGAACGGTATTTTAGATGACCACGAGCCATTGGCTCAGCTAGGTGAAAGTGAAGAAGACAGTGAGGGCTACGATCCTGGCACAACCGATCCCGTTCCGTTCTCACAATCTGAACTGAATGATTTAGTTAGAGACCTAGGTCTTCCTAAAGACTCGGCAGAACTTTTAGGGTCTAGATAAAAATATGTTGGCTCCGATAACATGATAGCGGACTACTGCTGGATGCTAAAACGAGATGACCCTCAACGAGTACACAGTCGGAAAAGCAATAAAAGAAGCTTCGACGGAAAGCAAAAGCGTTACTATAAGGACTTATGAGCTTAAAGAGAAATGTAAGTGTACTAGATATGTAGTTTATAACATGTATTATACATGAAATAAAATCCTTAAGAAAAAATTTGAAAAATTGGTAAAATTTTGTTATTATACCAAAAAGTAATTCTTTTTTTGTGAGAAAACCTTACGTGATAGAAATAAATGGATTGCATTTTTGAAATCAGCGCTGAAAAATACATAAAAATCAGTTATCAAATTCCAAACAATTTAAAAAAATATTTTTTTTGTAAACCTGTGTAATAACTTTTTATCGAATCCCGTTTCCGTGTAAAAGGTTCAGCTTGGCCCGATCTTTATTTCGGACGTTATGAAAATCTAAATCGATGCGTAAAAAACACGTTCCCGGTAATTATTCGGCCCGGAACGACGAGTTTAACGACACAATAACAACGCGAAATCGGCCATATCCCAATACTGTGTGAACCAATTTTCTACATTTTCTAACCTCACGTGTGTGTGTGAAACTATCTTGTTTAGATCGCATTGGAGTTTCGACACTTGAACTACTAGAAAACTAGAGGATTTATGGAATCTGCCGTAAAATAACGAATTCAAAAATTTCAATGTTCCATAACTTCCTTAAAAATGATCAAAATCCATTGAAAATTTCAAAAGTAACCTCATTAAACCTTTTTTAATGACATATATATATGTGTTCAAGTCGAACGGAGTGATTTCGAAAACTTTGACGTTTTTGTTTTTGGCTCATAATTACAAAAATAATCGACATTTCAAAAAACGCTTCAAATAAAGTACCATCTCGGATCAATTACCTATCTCTTGAGGGTATCGTACGTTAGAATCGGAGCATCCGCCTTCTACTGGAAAAAGTGATCACGGGGGAAAAAAAAAGGAAAAAGAAAAATATCGTTGTAAAACAATACATTCTTCGCTAACGCTCAGAATCTGAAAAGTAAAAAATTGCCTGTAATCATGAGGAGTAGACATCGTTTTGAGAGTGCGAATCACGCGAATAAAGAAAAACTGATGATTCCCAAGTTTTATACGATAAATTTAAAAACATCGACATATTATGTTATATTTTAAATCAAAATCACTGAAGAAGTACTTCTAACGTTTATTTTCGTATGGTTTCTATTAAACCCGTCGTGTTCAGGCGCAATCGTTTTGTCGTTTGCACAAAAAGCGGATGCAGTTCATCGAACTGATCATCTTTTACTGTTTTTACGTCTAAAATACACTTACAAATCGTGCAAACGTTTTTTTGTCCCGAAATTCGGCTGAACCGGTGAAAAATTGGTCCAAGAGACCGGACGTTCTCCGTTTCCGAGAACATTCTCCGAAAACCGTATCAATCATTGTAAGTTTATTTACAATCAATACATCATGACCACGTTTGCGCGGGCACCATTGTAAGACGCGTATTTATGACAGATTAGTGAAAAAAAAAAATGAACTGCGATAGGTTAAAAGTTGAGATAGGAAATGAAACTTGACTCGGTTAAAAATAAGTTAATTATTTTTTTATATATCAGGCTGAAGTCTGTATATAGTTCAACTGTTGTGTAGTTAAAATGCGGCAATACGATTTTGAACGGTTTGAAAAACGAAAATAATCAACCGGTAAAGTTAAAAAAATAGTTTAACTTTTGATTTTTCAACCCACTCACTTTTGGCGTGCCCGGATAAATAAATTCCCGGTATGGCACGTCTGACGTACGGTGTTCGGAGCGCGCGCGCGGAGAAAAATGAATAATAACGACCCCGGCAGCGTCGTCGTCGTCGTCGTCGTCGTCGTCGTTCACCTGCCCGGGACATAAATCCGAAACCGTGAGAACCGTATCCACCCACCCACTGCCGGCGACCTCGGATGCATTTCTCGGACCGGCGCGAACAATCGTCGTGTAATTATTTAAAAACTCGCGTTTAGCTCTGTAACACCGGGACAGTGTAAATGCCGATTTCAGCGAGGATTTTTCTCGCTCTCTTTTTTATTCGTCCGGTGTCGAGATTGGACTTGAGCCGAAGGATACGATAGTACCGCGGAGGGTATTTTGACGGAGTAGCGACAGTGTTGGTCCGAACGCAATGGTAAGGAAAAAAAAAACGATTCTGAGCGAGTTTGAAGATCCTACAAGTCCTGGTACGAAACGCGCGCTTGTGAAAACTGTTGAAAAATAACCCGGTAAAAAGGGTTTTTTCAATCTTTCGGTAACGTAAAAATCGTAATGCCACTGGTGGTGGCACACCCTGTGACGTCTGCGCGCGTGAGCCACATCGACTCATAAATATCGCCGTTATTATTACCGCGCGGGTGAGACGATAAGTTTACCGTGTCCGCTGGGACGACGGCTCGTCCCGAACGATACGTATCGTCGTCGTTGTCGGTTCCGACGTAGCTCTCGGCATCGCGCGATCCGACGGATTTATTGGCGGCCGTTTTTCTTTTCTACGCGTACCGCCGCGGCGAGCACACAACAAAAACGGTATTTTTCGACCGCGCGATTTTTCTCTTGCATCAAAAAAGCTCGAAAATCTTCGAGATCGAACATTTTAACAAACCGAACTTACGATTTTTTATTCGAACTTTAGAAAAAACACAAGAATATAAATTTACCTACGCCGAACAACGTCTATAACTTATCAAGTTCCTACCTCTTAAAAATAATTTTGAGTAAAGACGGATTCCACATTTTTCCATTTCTTTTTATCGTTTTTCGACAAGCTAGGTTCGAATTTTTTCCCCCCCGGGTTCGATATATTCGATTTTGTAATTAGTTCGGTTCGAATGTTTCCAGTTTTCGAACGGTTCGTAACGTACGCGGCTAGTCATTTATCACGGGAGCTTTGTACGAAATATACGTTTTACCCCCCGTATTGCCGGTATTTTTTGTTTTCGGAAAATTTTCACTAGGTTTAAAACTGTTTTTTTTTTTTTACATTTTGCAATTCTAATTAAATCGTACGAATTGGAGATCATATTTTTTCGAATTCCAATATCACGCGGCGTTACACATTACGGTCCATAAATTTAACGTATCGCATAAAATCCGTCACTACCATAGGAACCGTGTTGATAACTTTTCGCAACACTCGGTTTTCAATGCAGATTACAATGATGCAGCATAAAACGGTGTATAAATTGATCAAAATTACTTTGCATACTCGAGCAATATTACCCCAGTAGTTTATCATAGTAAATCACCGGTAATTTTACACCTATACCAGTATAACGCGTGGGTCGAGACGCTCGACAGGACCCGTCAGTGACGTATTATCCAGAGAAGGGCTGGAAAAAATGTCTGATAAATTAAAATGTTTTATTTAAATATCGGTACTTTTTTTTTTTTGGTGCCAAAAACAGAGTGTTTTAGTATGCCTACTATTGATTTTACGGTTCTGATTTGTTTTATCGTAAAAAGTACGTAGGTATCGAGATTTTTTAATGTCGCCGCCGGCAACCGCGTACGTTTACAATTAGTTTTTTTTTTTGAAGAGACGAATAATTTTTAGTGCTAATCCTCTTTTTCCCTACTACACATGAATTCTATAAAACGGAAACATTGTTTATCACGATTCAGTGTCCCGTATAAAAATCCAAATAATAAATATACGGTCGCCTATAGTATCTTATAGTTACGCTGTTTAAAATATCTTGGAATAAAACCTAAAAAAAAAAAAAAACCGGCGTGGGACATACTGCTTGTATCGATTTTGCTTCTTATTCACTGCAATGTTGCTCGTCGTTTCACAAATATCACGGACATACTACTATGTGTGTCGTCTTAATTGCTCGTTTTCAGTGTTGGATATCATTGGATTTTTTTTTGTTGAAAAAAGGCTTAAGACCGCGTTATGAATCTCCAAGTACTATATATATCACCGTTTTGGCGAAAATTAAGTTACCTACTGCGTTTTTGCTTATCGACCCAAGAAAAAATGTTGACTCTATCAACGTATTTACGCTATTTTGGTTCATCGACCATAGAAAACGTACAAGCGCTATCGTCCCGAGAAAACGTGTCGGCGCTGTCGGCCCCTCGTTTTCGCGATCAAAATATTATATCGATCCTCCGAAACAATAGTACTTGGCGTACACCACGAACGAATTTCGTGATGACACTTTTTTGTTTTTCCTACCGAAACGCGTTTTCCCGCGTTCGCGCGACACAATAACGGACCATCGCCGTATTTTATCTGTGTACGACGAATACGTAGGCAGAACGCTAATTATATATATGTTATAAATCTGCGGCACCGGAACACGTACAGTGTGTATATTATATTATATCCGTACGTATTGTGTTATTGTTGTAACAATATTCTTTTATAAGACACGTCTTATATTCCGCGTTTGACGGACAACCGGCGGCGGCGGCGGCGACGTTTATTCTTATTTCGTTAGAGAGGCGGCCGCGGCCAAAGACGTCGTCGTAGTCGTTGACGGACGCGGCGGCGGCGACCGAACGCGCGTAATTGTCCTGTCCGCTCGCGCGCCCCGTTACTATTTACCACCGAGCGTTTAAATCTCCGCCGCGGACATCAGATAAGAAAATGCGCGCGCGCGTCTAACGATCGGCGGTATTATAATAATAACACGCTATGTAGGTAGGTAGGTACCGTTTGACAATTTTCGATTTTTAAGAGCGAGATGGGGCTTATTTATTTACTTATTGAGGAAATGCCGTCGACTTTACAAAAAGACGCGTGTAACGTACTACTGTTTTTTTTTACAACGGTGTTTTTTCTTCCCTTCCGTGGCCTGCCGAAACTCTTAGACGATCGGATGAAACGACGGGTCCGAGCCGAGTGTAGAAAGTTTACGTTTTCTTCTTTGCTCGACGAAAGTCACTCGGCCTTTTTTTTTTTTTGCACAGAATTTCCGCCGGAAAGAGTGCTGCACCGATTTCTATATACGGAACCGTTTCTTCTAGGGAAATCGGCGGTGCGAGATGGTACGTACGCCGGAGAGGTCGTTTTTCAAATTTTCTCGATAGCGACTGGAAAAAATCGCGAAAACCCGATCTATTCGTCAACGCCGCACAGTTACGAAAACAACCGTCGAGAAGTCTGGAAATTTTCGACACGTATCCTTTTTTGTACGAAATTGAAAAAATGTTTCATTCGGCCGTTTATGGCCGTTTTTAGATTTGAAAATCGCACAACTATTATTATTAATTGATCCACCGATATTGGTTTTAAGATTTTTAACGACACGTTGGTGCTTCAAACGGCGTACATTTCACCGTGATCTCGTAAATAATCGTACCGTTATTAACGTCTTTACGAATCTAATTCAACAAAAATGCATCTTCTGGAACCACAAAAAAAGTTCTCAACGATTAAGTTTTAGGCTATTTTCGTGCGATCGATAACAAAATCGTATCAACTCTTAAAATGACGAATATTTTGAAATTTCCGCGCGTCATTAAGATTCTTTACAACGTGGATACGTTTTTCGGACCATTTTCAACGAAATTGAAAAACTATCGAGAAAATCGAAAAACCCAAAAAGCACGTTATTGGTCCGATACCGCTAAAAGATGAGGGTATGTAGAAATCGGTGCACTCTTTCTGGTAGAAATTTTGTTAACGGTATAAAAAAAATGAAAATATAAGCTGCAGGTACTGTAAATTTCGTAATTTCGCAGGTTTCGATTGTACGATGACAGTGATGTATGCAATAAACACCGAATGACTCCTAAGATGTAATTACAAGTATCTACGACGCGCGGCCTTCCTACACACTTTATACGCACACGCCCAGTGTTTTTTTTAATTTTTGTTTATTCGTATTATTGGTTTTTCATCGGTATATTTCATCACCTCGTTTCACTATCCGTTTCGTACGGTTTTTAGTAAACGCTGCGCAATTGTGACGGTAAAACGCGTTTCACGACCCAATTGTTTATTAAAAAAATTAACCCTCCGCAACGTTTTACGAGGGTGTACGTAACAAAAAACTTGTCGCAATACATTGCGTCGTCAGTTATACACGATATCGGACAAACAAAAGTCTTCACAACTCTGTGGTGTTTCAGTGTTCACAATACTGCTGCGGTCGACAGATTTCGCGATAAGCCGACGAAATGAACGATCTCGTGCGTATAGTACGAAATGTTGGAATCATTTAAAAACATAAAATTTGGATTTCGAGCGATGATACGGTGGATCGTTACGTAGACGGCACGCTATTCGTATTTAATCGAATCGATACGAAAATAGCCGATCGTGAAGCCGATCAAACTTTCGTCACTACAGTTTCGTACAAGTAAATCAACGATGAATTTCCCGTAAAAAACGTTTAAACGGATCGGAACACAGTTTCGAGTTATATTGTGCGTGGTGTATTGCGTCTCTGTACCCATATACACAGCGGATCAAAAAACGTTTTCAAAAAAGTACCCACCGTTTTCCACTACGCGCGCAAACGGTCGAAATAACAGACGACCGTTTACGTCGGGCGTTCCGGTGAACGCGAGAAAGCGCCTCGACGATAGTAAAAATTGTGGTGTCGCATCGATCGTTATTGTCAAAAACACTCCAAACAGCGATTGTTACGTTGACAGGAGATTTTCGTAAAGTTACGTACCTATTATACGGTGTTGAAATTCAAAAATGCAAATCGACCTATTGTATAATGAAAAACACAACCATTCGACCGGCTGAATTACGTTCAATTTATTTTTATTACCACTACGTAGACGAATTTCGGACCTTACGCACTTTGCCAACGATTATTTTGGTAATACGCGTGAGTTTCGATGCGCGTGTAATCGTCAAAAAAAAAAAAATAATAATGCAGTTGACGTTGAAAACAACCTTGGATATAGTCGTACACGCCTCTCTGTATGATACATGTGTATAGATAGATATAGAACAATCGATCATCGTCGACCCTACGTACCGTGAAACCATAAAAAAAACACGCGCGATGATTATGGTTTCCTCCGATAGAGACGGCGCGCGTCGAGAAACGAACAAAATTATAAAAAAGAAAATTGTGTTCCGGAGTCTGCGGGATAACCAATTACCTACCTATCGCGCTTATATCTGTACATAGCGCAGAGTTTGGATCAACAGAAATTATTATAATGATAAAGGAATAATCATAGTTTGTGCGGGCAAGAAGAATAAAATCGCCGAGGCGGATTTCTCGGTGTTTTACTTCTCCGTCCGTCACAAGCGCGGAGCATTGGAATTCAGACGGTTCCCCAACGTACCGCGCGAACAATCAATATTGTATGTAATACAGATTAGACGGTTAGGAATCTGTAAATCAAAGGCGTGTTTGGATCGGCGGCGCGTTTTCGATCTTCTGAATTTCAGTTTTTTTTTAAATATGATGAGAGAAAAAAAAATGTACGACTCGAAGAATCCAAAGTAGACACACGTGGAATTCAAATCGGTTTATCGCGTCAAGAGCCGATCGATCGGTATTTCGTAAACCGTCTCGAGTCGCCGCACGATTTACGCGTGTGACAGAGAAAAAAAATTGAGGTAAAACGGAACAATAATCGACTAATTTTTGTTTTGAAAAACTATTACGGTAACAGTGGCGAACCCGATGATTCTCGGAGGCAATCAAATTTAAACATTCACGCCCGGTCCCGGTTCTGATCTTTTCCAAAATTCTGTATGTTTAGTTTTTTTTTTTTTTAATTTTTGGACTGATCTATTACGGTGGAAAATTAAAGCCCTAATAGAATAGGTTTTATTCTCTTTTTTCCTGATCGCAGGTAAAGAATCACACCACAAATAACTCGGAGACCTCTGGGAAGTATGTTCGCCGCGCCACTGATTATAATGATGCAGTATACTGATGTCGAGTTTTTTATTTTAGAATTTCGATTATTAAAAAAAAAAAATATTCGAGAAAATTTTACTTTGAACGATAAGGTAAATTTAAAAAACATCATAACTTATAAAAAAAAAAAAAAATTGATTTTTAAGGTATCGAGCGACGTGCGTGTGGATTATACATTTGAAGCAGCATACCACGAAAGTGCAGCGGAACTAGCGAGAAAGTACTTAAAACGCGAAATTTGGATTTCCGTCCTATTGTAACCGACTAAAAAAAAGTCAACGCACATTTTTTAAAAATATTTTACACGTACGATTCGAAGATGTCGATATACGTAATGCCAATAACAAGACGATGCAAAAAGAAAAATGAAAAAGATAATATTATAAAAAAAAAAAAAATGTTTTTAAAAAAGAAAGAGTGTACGTTAAAAAGGAAAAAAAAATATAATTATTTACAAAGCTTCGGGAGTGGACATAAGAAAACAGTGTTGATTTGGCACAATCGATCACAGAACATTTAGTTGTAAATTGTTTTTTTCCTTTTCAGTATCTATATTTTTTCTTTTTTAAACAAAATCTTTTTTTTTTTATAAACAATATTAAAATACGCCCGTATAATAATAATAATAATACGCGCCGTTGTACACCGTTCGATCGAATAGCGTCCGGTAAAAAACACTGTACGACCACGTTGTTCACCTCGCGAGCGCCCAGCGGACACGCGTTAATATAGGCACAATAAGCACATTATTATGTACACAGTGTCGTGGAAACTGTGTACACGAAAATAAAAATAATTAATAATACGTTGTGCACGTCAGTCAAGCCGCAATATCGTAAATTATTATTATTTTAATTTTTTTTACACTTCGACGAGACGGTTATACGATTCCGAAGGCGAACCGACAGTCACAATTTGCGATTTTCAATATTCGTCATACCTTCTAAATTATACGAGCGTCAAGGAGACATCACAGGTTAGGTAAAAAAAAAACCACGCGAGCGGCACCTGTAGATAATGTTTTTTCGTTCAAGGAGGATTGTCCCATCTTTTTTTTTTTCGTGATTAAACGGTTTGCTATACATATGGTTACAGTTTAAAAATGTTACATTTTAAGTTCTCACCGACTGTAGTTAAGGTTCGTTCGTTAAAAGTCGATGGAACTTCTAAACGCGCACGCGTGCGGCCAAATTTTTAAAAATACATTTTTTTATTTCAAGTTATCAGAGCACAAAACTCGTCGTCGAAAATTAAATTTCATGAATCGTAACCATTTTTCATGCGAAAATTGGAGTTAATCATCGTTTCAGTTGTGAAGGAACTAAGATTCCGTACTAAGACAACCTTCTTCTGTAGAAACACAGTACAGAACTGGTGAAATTCGATAGTGACTTTTTCGGATATTCCTTAACTTTTTTATTTCCAGCTCTAATCGACTCTCAAAAGGATTGTGCGACCCGTTTGGGCGAAATTTCTTTTCAGTGTTACTGCACGTTTGTGGTTTTTAGATAATATTACTAGCTGGCTCGTTTAATCAAATAAATTTTACTTGACAGCGCGCGAATAAAAATGCAGCCTTGCCGCAAGTATAATAATCTTATAGGGTTCACTTATACAAAACTATTATTGCTTATTATGATTATGGACGATGTGCCGTTTTTTTGTTTACAGATACAATAATTAAATGAAAAAAAGCCGGGAAGACTTTTGGTCGCGTGGGTAGTTTGACGAAGTAGCGACTACCTACCGCTTTGGGTGGGTCACTGTTTCGGAAGTTGTGGTTCAAACGCGTTATCTGAGAGCAATGATAAATCGTTGCCTTCGAAAAAACGATTCTGAGCGAGCTCTGCACTTACCGAGTGAACGTCCTGCCGAAACAAAAATTTAAATAAATAAAAATTGAACGAAACTTTTTCGAAACATTTTTCGTAGTTCTACTGTACGAATTTCGTTAAAAATTTGAAGACGACAAAACGATTACGGAGAATAACGACTATACGCGATTTCGATGAGTCGATAAAAATCTGAATACCGGTAAAAAATTTTGCGATATAAAAAAAAGTTTTTATAGTATACTGTTGTCGTGTTCAAATTTCAAGTAAAAAAAAAAACTCAAAAATCAACCAAAATTTGTACGCACGATAAACCTAAAAATCCAAAAATGGCTATAAACAGCCGAAAATCAAACGGAACATTTTTTTTTTTCAAAGTCGTACGAAGATAAATTGTCGTCTAAAATCTCGAGACGACTCCTCTCGATCAGTTTCGAAATTACGGAGAAATAACGACTCCGCGCTATTGACGTGGATGCCGTTTTTCGGCGGTTTTTCCCGTCGCGTTAAAAAAACTATTGAGAACGTCGAAAAACGACGTCGTTACAGTACCGATTTCTATAACACCTACTAGCAATTTTGTAAAAACATATGTATAAAAAAAAAAAATGTTTTAAAAAATCATCGTAAGACCGCGGAAGAGCAAAAAGATTTCGTTTGAAAGCCGAGATATTTCGAAACGCAGGTACGTTTTATATATATACTATGGTGTCGTCGAACGGCGGCACATGTCGCGCGCGACGTGGATGGATAGCGTGTCACGCCACCGCGTCCGTTTTCGTTTTAACCGATTTACGAGTCGGCGCGCGGCGGGTTCGAGCTACAGCGGAATATAATAATTTACGAGAGAACCGATTGAATTCTCTACGATCGTCGTAAAACGCGCGCAACAAAGTGCCGAACTGCGTAAAATATATAGGTAAATAGACGACGTTCTCTCGAATACGTGCGTATAAATATAATACCTACAACATATGTATATACAGTCCGTCCATTCACCCGTCAACCGTGCGCAGAGGCAGAGGCATCTCGGACCGCGCGTCGTTTTCGCTATTTTATTTACTCGCTTGTTACGTCCGTGGAAAATATTACCGTCATAACCGTCTTCTTCCCAACGTATCCTTCATGGCGTCGCAATAATAATTTACAAGAGTTTACACTCGTCTCCTCGATTTCGTGCTCTTTCTTCCCGCGACGTCCTCTCCTCACGACAGTGTTTTTCCGAGCCCGTCCGTCCGTCCGACAGCCGCTTTAAGAGGAGCCGCCCGGCACGGAGGAGCCGCCGTCTTTGTCTGACACGCGCGCGCGACGTCGGATCGCGATTTCGCGTTTCCGATTTCGCGAGAATTTTTTGAACTAAAAACGACCTCGTTTATGAACAAGTGATCCGTATCGTGTTGTCGGGATTATTTTCTCGAAAAATTTAGTTTCACGCAAAGTATTTAAGTATACGACAACTGTTACGTTATTCAAACACTGTTTGGCGAACAACAGCTGAAGAAAACAAATTTTTCGAAAAAACGATCGAGACAAAACACAGATCATGTTCTTTTTGTTGATTTCGATTACGTTCTATCGAAAGATCCGCTCGCGAAATTCAAAACACGATTTTTCCTACGTTTCGTGCGGGTCAGACAAAGGCAGCCACGTCGAGCATAACGTCCTCTCCTAAGGTCACGTCTTTTATAATTTAATAGCTCAATAGTAGTGTTTTGAGTGGCGCCAGTTGTTCGTTTTGAAAACCATCATTTTGTACTTTCGTGATTTTTCTGGTAGGCTTAGGGTCAACACCGACGAGCCAAAGACAAGAACACGGAAAGAGGATTTTGAAAATATTCAAGTTTTCGCGACATCATTGCCGTTTGATCCGTTTTCGATCGTTTCTTTAAAACAACAGGTATTCCTACTTATATCACAAACGCCGTCCGTGCAGACTATACCGAATGAGTTGTACGAAAAATCGCCTACTTTGCAAACAGCGGTTTTCATCATACAGTCTTTTATGCTTTAGAAAAAAGACGACGGCGATCAATCGATCCGATTCGAAAGCGCGGAATAAAATCGCCGTAAGGAAACGTTTGGATTCGCGAAACCCGTACGATCTGCTGAACCCTTTCGTGTTTTCACGCGTAGTTTTGTGCGTACCGAACGCAGGTGACTTTTTTCAAGAAAAATTCAAGAAACGTTTTCCTATCGACACAATACGGTCAAATTAATATAAAATATGGTGACCGAGTCTCGGTGGTGTCTTTTTCTAGCGGCTACAGCGACTACCGTTATCGAGCACCTGCGCAAATCGCGTTCCGCCGAGTCGTGTACACGAGAAAGTGATTTGTGCTTGTAGACCGAAGAACCCAGTCGATTCACACACACACACGGTACACACAATGACGTACGACGTGTATCGTCGACAATTATTTATTGAGTGATTCAGAGAGAATCGCTACTCGTTATGGTTATGCAAATATAACAAATGTACGTTGCTGCTGCGTACAGTTGCTGCACAAGGTAGCTATGGGATAAAAACGAAGACGCGCGGGATACATAGCCGATAAAAAGAAAGAAATCCGGAGATCAAACGTAATTTCATGGCGACCGTATTTTTTTAACAGTAATCGTTCTACAGGTTATACTATATTATCAAAGTAACGTGTGGTTTTTATCGTTTTTCAGCAATTATTTCTTTCGAATCCTGTCGAATCTGCAGAAAAGTCGCGCGTTTGAATATTGAAATTGTACGTGTCCTGCAAACGAGTAACGTCATTTTCGGTGACGCTCGGTTTAAACTACAAGAACGGAAGAACGTTAGATTCGGAGGAAAGAGTTACCATCCTTGACTGACGAAACGATAATTAACTAATTTTCGTTTTGTAAAACGGTTACGATTGTGACACCCGACGTTGAGTTTTTTTTTTTTTGTTGGATCATATAAAAAAAAAAATCATTTAAGTTAATTTTTTAAACCCTATAGAAAGTGAGAAAAAAAAAAAATCGATTGCTAAAAATTGGCCAAGCAATATGTGTAGATTGTACAGTACGAAAAGTTACAGGTTTCCGACTACAAAACCAGCGGAAAAGAACTCGAGAATAAAAGAATAAAAATGACGTTCCCCGTCGTTAGAGACTTGTAACACTACTGTTGACGTGTGAGCGTTTCGCATTGAAAAAATTACTTTTTTTTTTTATACGATAAAATAAAAATGGTAGTACTGATGAGGACAACAACAGGAAGAATGAACGCGTTTCCTACGTTGATTTGCCCGCATTGCAGATGCCGCGAATCCTGATCGAAATCAAAACTGTTTCAACATTTTAAATCTCGTTCCGCAGTTGTTTTTGTTGACGAGCAGTCGAAAAAGCGAGATTCAGCGAGAATCAGCGGTTCCCGAAATCGGCGGCAATCAGAATCGCTCGTTGCGTCAACAACGACGGGCACGTGTTCGTTTTAAGTTCTTTCGGGCACGCACCTCTTTCCCGTTGGGCACTTTGGGCACGTGCCTAGGGCCCCGCGATCAATGGGGCCCTCTAGCTCCTGCCAGATCACAATTTACCTGTTTTAATAAAATAGTGTTCTTCCCAAGTCGTAGAGGCCCTATTATACCACTGCCCAGGGCCTCAAAAAGGTTAAAGACGGCCCTGCGTTCGGGTCTGTAAAACGTAGCGCGTAAACGGTCGGTTGTCGATTAGCGCTGAAGGTGATGGCGATGACATATTACAGTCGAAATACGTTTATGGAGTAAAAAAAGCGTATTACTTTTTTTTTGTGGTTCGTCAAGTTCAGCACGAGCACTAAAGTATGATTTTGTTAGTACGAGCTGTATCTACTGTTTCCGTCCGGTTTCGATACACGGCAGAAGGAGCGGCACTTGACATGACTTCGATATTTTACAGAAAAGAAAAGAACCGACCCCGCGAACCGTGAGAATATCGTTCGCTGTTTGTGTGCGACCGCCGCCGCAGCGCCGGCGCGTATATTGTAAACACAACACTCCCGCGACATATCCGCGCACCCCGCCGGAGACGGTTGACTCGAACGATTTTTACGTTTATAATAAAATAAAATGTATATACGTCGTTACACTCAGGATTATAATAATTTATA
>CM029359.1:21279437-21294111 GCA_017140985.1 Hormaphis cornu
ATTATTGGCTGTTTCACAACTGAAACAACAATTGCGCAATTTTTATGTTTTGAAAAATGATTCAGAATACGTTGAGTGTTTTTTTTTTATTCTGATAATTTAAAAAAAATACTAATGAAATTAAATTTTCAACAACGAACCTTAATAACTTAGAAAAAAAAAAAATGATTTTTAAAAATTGGCCAACAACCTATGTCAAGCGATGCGATACGTTTAAAATATACAGACTTTTAACGACAAAACTAGCGGGTATAAAAACGCAAAATTTTGATTACTGATGTGACCGATGCAAATTTTTTTAAATATTTTTCACGGTCATCGTAAGCTTATTAGCGTCAACCATGTCCGCGTATAGTTCGAGTAGAAAACTGTTCTTCATCAATTACAACTATCGACACGCGGTAAAACGATTCGACCGAATAATGTAGATGATCGCGGTTCTTTTTTTCTTTTTAACTGTCATAATTTTACGACTATTGTGTTCGACGCGAGTAGTTATCACTTTATTCAATACGACGGATGTTGCAGTCAGAAACGGCATTACGACAAAAATAATGTACAGTTGACAAGGAAACGTGTCGGCGATTCTTCATCGAGACTTATTTTTGTGTAAATAATCCCGTCGGAGCAGCCGTTTTCGAGCAGCAGACATTTTATGAGTTTCGACGCGGTTTCGTACGGTACGATAGAAAGATCGTTATGAGAAATGAAAAAATATATTTATATAAACGCAAACAACGCGCACGTACGTAGAGATGTACGGACGAGATAATATTACGTAGAAACTTCAAGGATAAGCCAACTAGTCGTTTAAAAACGGCAAAATATGTTCGCGTCCGTATTGTTTATTCGCAGCCACGCACAACTGCAGTCGCGTAATGACTTTAATTACCCACTAGAGTTTCCCTTTTTTTCCTCGTGACCCCCGGGTGAACCGCGTACTTAGAAGATATCATATTAACAACAAATGAAGAGAGAGAAACGTTTTTTTAAAAAAAATAGGGAGAAGACTCTGGAATGAATGAATGGCGTTGTTTCAAAAACGCACTCGCGCGCAGTTCGTAACGATCGTTACAATATCGTGTATTATTAAATAAACATGGGTAGAATACAATTTTATAATGTCCAGCTGTTTCGTTGTCGAGCGTTTGCAATATTATGCTGTCGATCGTATTTTGAAATTCGCTCATTAGCACAATATCGGTAAAATAATGACGTGCGTGTAATATCAGCTGTCCGTACGCGCGTTTGTGTCCGATCAAACGTTTACATTTAGGTCAGATTTGACATCAACGTCTGCAGCAGTATAACAATTATTATTTATCTCGTGGCGATACTTATCACACTGCGGCGGTTTTAAGCTTAAGAATAGAAAAAATTTCAAAGAAACACGCATTCATTCCCCGAGGGTCGGTCTACTTCGTGGACGATTCAAAAAAAAAAATATTGGGCCGTAACACGTAAATCGGGTTTGTTCAAAAAGTCGTATCACGTTTATTTTTTGTTATAAAAATCAATTAGTTTTAACATTTTGTTCGATAACTCGTTATCGTTAACGTGACGACATTTTTATCGATCGATTTGATCTGTAACAAATAAATATCGTAATTATAAAAACCTAATAATGACGAATCGGTCCTGGCACACCGATGGCCATTACACGATGGACACAATATCGTACGTTTTATCAACTGTGTTTACACGACAATCGTCGAAAATATCGTATCGCAACTTCTGCCGTACACCTACCACCGGTAACGCGGATAGGAATAAAAATATATTATCGACGTACAACGTGTGCCGAGTAAAAAATTTCGCGATTAAATCGACGGAGTTTTCATTTGATTTAAACGACCGCGTTACCCTGCGTAGTCCTGTAAAAGTTAACTTTTGAAAAGACGAAAAGTGTGTTTAAAGCTTTGAGTTTGCCGAGAAACTAAAGTGTTTTAGGTACCTAGAGACGAAATTATTGTTGGTACACCCACAGACACGAGATTTACTACCGTACGTTGCGTTCGAGACTTTTTAAAGTTTTTTTAGAAGTTATACGCGCGAGTACACATCAAACTAGATGTACGAGAAGACGGATAAAAAAGTAACAGTCGAGTTTTGTAACAAAGAATGCGCTAAGATACAAAAATTCGTACATAACTAACACGAATACGCTGAAATAATTCAGCATGATAGATAAAATACAGTAAAAAATTTAACGTAACATTCAACAATGCAGTTATTGCGGTTATTTCTCGGTGTGTTCTCGCCGAGCACGTTTACAGTAACATTTTGTCAAAGCAAACAGTATAAAATATGCAGTATTCGTTTGCGTACACACACCCGTTAGCTACTTGTTTTCATCTCATAATATCGTACACATAAACGTACACAGACAATTATTGTTATAATATAATCGTGAAGTAATTATTCTCTGTTTTTTTTTTCATAAAAGTCAGCGTAACAATAAATACAACGATATCAGAAGAATAATAAAATAACGAACGCACCAACATAAAATAGGTAGGTCTCGTAAAAGAAATTCTATTCCCATCGTTAACGCGTTTTTTGCAGTCCACCGATGAAAATATTATGTAAAAATAATATCAACACAAAACGAATGGGCACTTATCGAGCACGGGCCTCGAGGCGGTCTGCAGCTACGGTGTCTTTTTTTGACGTGTTTGTGTATGCTGCTGTACAAACAATTCGCCCCGGCACGTCGTTCTAAATATTTTTTTATTTTAGATTCTGAGTGAATCGAAGAACGTGTTGGTTTTCACTCGATTCGCGGGTTTTTTTTTATTTATATTTATTACTTTTTTTTACCACTACGCGATCACGATAACGTCTTCGACAGCGCTCGGATTTTTAACGTCAGTAGATGATAGGTATATGACCCCAGGTGAGGGGTCATTAAGCGACTGTAAAATTAAAATAGTTCCGATAGAAAAACCGAGCGAAAATTAAGGAAAAAACGTTGAAAATTGCGGCGAACGTGTTTTTTTCACACGATCGATTTACATTTTTGGCCACGACTTCCACAATAACCACATCGGAAAAACTTTCACACATGCTGATTTTCGAAAATTATCTGCGACATATTTTTGGAATAAAATTCGTAAAATTTGTTTTTTAAGACTTCAACGTCAAATACGACGTTGTGTAAAACAAAATTTTCTGTCTGAACAAAAAAAAAAAAGGTTAAAAAAATCCGCCCTATTCTGAAAGCGTATCAAAAAAAGTATTGAAAAACGGTGTTGTTTCGATGTTATAACAATGAAATTACGCACTGTTGTTGTGCAATAATATCAATAAAAACTCCAAAATAGCAATACGAATGGTTTGAAGTGTTCACGTTTTATTTAAATGAAAAAACTAAACTTTGTTTCGTCTATTATCTCTCCGTTCCAGTGCTCGCCCAGGATCGTTATTTTCGTAAGCAATTTACACAAACACGTTGAAAGTCGAAACCGATTTGATTAAAACTCGTCGAATCGCGTTACGTTCAATTTATATTTATAATCGTGTACTCGTTAAGTTATATTTTTTAAATTTAACTACGTATAAATGTTGAAAAAAATCACGTGTTAGTAAGAAGAACCTCTCAAAAAAAAAAAAAAAACACTCAAATAGGAGGAAATCCATTATGCTAGGCGGGAAACGATGAGAACCATCGTATGGTTTTTCATTTTATCGTTAATTGAAAAAGCAAAAAAAACGAAAAGTTAGGAAAAGTTGTTGGCTCGTCCGGCCTGGTGTGTACACAAACGTAAGATTGTTATTTTTTTCGTTTTTCCAACACGTGGCCACCATACACGGCGGCGAATCCTTCTCGGCTCCCGCGTTTTCGGACCCGATCACGACTGCGTGGGCGCTCGTGCTCACGCACACGAACCATACTCGTAAAATATTTAATAAAATCCCGCGTGTGCAAGTGTACGCGTTATTCGTACTCGCGTAAAATTGTACATTTTACATGCACGTTTGTTTATTTATAGAATACATGTGTACATACCAGCGAACGCGCGCGAGGTCATGAGAAAGTGTGTCCGACCGCGGGCGCAGTGTGTTTGTGGGACACCCGCGCTATCGCAACGTACAGTATTTACAATACGTATCGAACGGATCAGTATCGCGGTGGTACGTTGAAACGTTCTGGAATCGTTTTTTTTTCCCTCCGACACTTTCGGATACGACAAACGATACTTTGCGTAATCTCCATCAAAATAGGCCGTCTTCCTCCGAACCGTTTTGTCGGAGTCGTTGGCCAGTCGTCGCGGTCGTCCACATCAGGACTTGACGTCGTTTTCTGCGATCGTTTCCATCCTGTGCCGTGCTTTTTATACTTCGTTTTCATAACGAGACTATTCAGTCACAGCTCTCCAACCACTGTCGGAGATGCGACGCCAGTAACGCGACATCCTCTTACACGTTCGTTTCCGACTCTGTCTTGTTACTCCCGAAAAAATCTCAATCCTACCACAATCGTCGTACTCCGTTCTGCTCTCCCGTCAAACACTCCGAACCGCATAACACGCGGTTCTGTAAAACTCACCTCTGAGTTTTATTCGAATTCAAACACCGGACGCCGCTCTCCATTTCGTCCCAACCGCACTCGATCCCGTGTTTCACATCTATCACGAATCCTTCCGTACAAAGTGTTCTAGACACCCTTTTCCCCCGTCTCGTCCGCGGATTTCGTCCGACTAACAGTTATTGTGTTTTTTCGTTCCGAAATCGCAGGTTCTAATAAAACACGTAATACGTATTTGAAACATCATTTCGTATTTCCACGGTTGTCATTTTTTTCCGGTAGTCCTATAACACTGATAAACTGAAGACAAGAACACCTCAACACTGTCTTCAGCCGATATCATCGCTCACCGGTTTGAACGATTCGCTCGTCAAATCGACATTCGGCGTTACACATTGTATAAGAGTTTCATTTCGTTTCGATTTTTCCCCCTATTTTTAACTAAAACCGTTGTATTTTCAGGGAAGCTTTTGGGGACGGCCGCGATTCGAGTGTTTGCAACCTAATTACGTACGAGGCGAACGCTCACTAATTAGTACACCTTTGTTATTTTTTTAAAATGATAAAAACGATGACCGTTCACCGATTTTTCCACAACGTTTTATCGAAATGTTACGCCAACTAAAACGATTATTATTTTACAGGGCGATCATAACTATTATTGCATCGGACCTAAATAAAATGCGAATTATTTTAATTTAAAAGAAACGAAACGCAATCGTAATAAACGTCAGAATATATCGCGTTTTGTCTTGTAAACGGCACGCGGTTCGTGTGAAAATTGTGATTAGTTCGGTATAATTGTATTATCTTACCTTGGAGAACCCGTAACTAGGCGTTGGCAGGCAATGGTGGTGCAGACACTCGTGTCGTTTAAACGCTGTAAAAAAAAAAAAACATTCATTTAATAAAAAAGAAAAAAATTAATCTGTAATTGTGTTCACACTCGAGTGCGTATAATTTAACGTAATTTAAAAAAAAAGCCAATTATTATTATTATATCAAAACGTCTGTGGCGATTTTTTTCTGCAAACGTGTAATAAAGCACTCTGGGTCGTATAAATATCAGATTTTTACAACAGTACCGAGGTTGTTTGTTTTTTATCCTGGCAAAACATCCACTGCGAAGGTGTCAGGACGTTTGTCCACTCAGCACGTGTCGTTTTAATAATATCCACAGTATAAAATTTACGACCTTTTTTCTTATTATAATATACAGCCAACGATATTTGTCTCGTTTTATTGATGATCATACGTTTATTACGCGTCATCATCTAATCGTAATATTACGCGATATTTTTCGCGTTCGAATGTGTATACTATTATGTGTTGTTATCGGCTTAATAGTTACGGGCAAAACAGCCAAAGACCATGAGGGAAACACTGCAAAAAAACTAATAGAGGAAGGAAAAAGTACGGGGCTCACACAACGAGGATAAAAATAAACATTCGATTGTATCACGAGCGTCATCGAAATGAAATGTCAATGGAAGATATGAAATGTGCGAATAACCACGAGGAAATCGATTTCTCTGTTCAAGTCAGACATACCGCGAAGGAAAACGAAAATTAGGTCATACAAAACCCTGGTCAGACCTATTGTGCACGTGGGGCACGTGGGCGTCGACGAAGGGTAATGGATGTTTGAGAGGAAAATACTAAGGACTAATATCTTCGGTTCCAAAGAGAACACTGAAAACAATGAAACAAAGGCGTGCGAAAGAAGAAGAACGAACGCAGGGCTAAAAGAACTGACCGAAGACTCAGCTGGGCGGGAAACGCGCGCGGAGAGCGAATTAGTAGACGGATCGAAGAAGACCCCGACAGGACGATCGGGTCGGCGGTGCTGCGGCGACCGTGTCAAAGAAGATCCTGAGGATCAGGGACGGAGAAACAAGGGGGCATCGGGTAGAGAGACGTGGAAACGGCGATAAACGGCCCGGAAAAAAAAAACATATACGTGTATAAATTGTACGTAAAAAGAGGAAAACGAAACGCGTTTACTGCGGTTTATATATTATACTCGCGGTGGTTCCGAGCTGCAGGAGATTTAACACTTTTAACCTCGTCGAATCCGCAGAGGCCAAGGATGGATGTAAACGGGTTGTGATGCAAAAAAAAAAAAATTATTTTTGACGTATTCACAGGCGTTGTTAACCCGTTGTCCCTGCACCGTAACGATAAAATTAATATTGACTATTAATGGTTATTGCGCATCGACTTCCCTCGACCTCCGAAATTCAATTAATCTAACACTATCCGATTTATCTGCATAAAAAATATAAAATTTTGAAGGAATTTTCACCGTCTAATTATGGAATTAATACAATACACCTAATCGTGCGAAAAATTAACCGTCTAATTATTCTATGTATACCGTTCGGTGAAAATTCAACGTCGAATTTTTACGACGGCTATTATTCATTTTAAAACCGCAATAAAAATAAACGGTTCGTACGTGAGCAAAACTTTTTTCGAATATTTTTATCCACCCGTAACGTTATACGAGTTTGAACGTATCATTATTTTGTCGAAAAAACAACTCGTTTTGTTACCGACACGGGCGTGTACGGTTGTTTTAAAAATAACTCGTGACACGACGATATGCAAAACTTTCCACGTATACGTTTTATCATTTTTCAATATGGAAACGCTGCAAACATAAATTTCCAAAACAACCGATGCCTGTATTATAATGTATACGACGACGATGACGATTTGTTCGGAACGTTTCTAAAAAGAACAGACGGCGTATAACAACAATATTATTAATGGTTATTGCGATATAATTATATGATTCAGCAATTATTGCGGAATGAATAATGAGAATTATTATTTATTACGAATCTTACCAAAACGCGTATTGTACACACACACGTATTGGTTATTCTCTACGCATATTCAACACACTGCAAAGTTTTTTTCTATCGCCAGATTCCTCCTATTCAAACGGCGCGTAGTAAATATTTTAATTTTTAGCTTACGTAACGACGGTTCGAATCTTCAAAAACCCGTGGAGGTCGAGTGCGGAAAATTCCGTCGGCAATAGCAGCGACGAGTACTCTTGAACAACACAAAGTAATATATTTTGTCGCATCATTGTATAGCGAAATCGAAAATAATAATAAAAAAACTTAAATCGTACAAACACACTGAAAGAAAATCGAACTGAACGAAGAACATTCGTACGAGAACGCGTGCGTTTCATTTTCGACCGTCTTGATAAACAACTCACGACGGTACCTACATTTTAATTTGCTCTGCAGCATCACGTTAAACCGTGTTTATAATATAAAAAAATAGGTGCGATACGTTGTATCGTAAAGGCTCTTGTGGCCATTTTTGTACGAACAAAAATCATGATACCGTTGAACGTACTTGACAGTTGTTTTCCGCGGAAAAGTGACGATAAGACGATTTTTATCGAAACGATATCATCACGCACCGTCGTATAATAATGATAACTCGTCGAATTGTCCAAATAACGGTTCGACACGTTTTTCACGCGTTGTTTAAACATATTATTCTTCGTACGGATCAGTTTCACCCGAAACTCGTATCGTTATACGGACTTATTACACGCGGATCGTGGTGAAAACGTATTTTAAAAAAAGCTTCACTTCGGCTAGTCCCGCATCGGTGGTATCGTACCGGAATGATCGCCCGGTTTTATTCGATCGATACTACCTCTCCTCCGAATAATGTTTTCGCGCCGCGTAAAATCATTTTAGAAACTCCGTGTCGTAGATTATAGTGTACATTCCGGACAATAATTATACGTGACCACCTATATCCTCCGTACGGTCGCGATCTCGACGCGTAGTTACCGGACGTTTAAAATTCGATTAAATCTTGTCGCCGAGATACTACGATATAAATTATTGTAATATTTAGCGTGGAAACACGCGGTATGGGCAGGCTCGTACGTTGTTGAAAATCGTTTGGAATATTTATCGAATTCTGTACGTCACTGCTGTACTCCACGGTATCGAGACGGGACCGTGAAGATCCCCGCGTTATTCGTACACACGCGGGCAGACGAAATCGACTATTGTAAAAGAAAAAGCAGCGTTATCCTTTCAAAATATTGTGTTTATGTTTTCTGCGTTACGTACGGACGCGCGTTACTTTTGATGTTAATTAATTCGAAACGCGCGCGTATACGCGATGGTATTACGACCGATGGTTTTTTAAATTAAATTTTGGCACGCTATATATAGACTATAATAACAACGCGTCGTTATCCTCGGCAGGTATCAACATCGTCAATGTGTATTAGAAACGCGCCAAGTAAGTGTACGGGGGCGTGTTTTTCATATATATATTTTTTAACGAACGTTTCGGCTGAAATAATCGAAAACGATTTCGCACTTGGTAAAAACCGAAACGCGGTGTACCTAACGCAATGTCGTTTTTCCACGTCCGTTGTGGAGCTTACTATTATTATAGTTGCAGTTGTAGCAGCGCTCTTGTACGACGACATCGAAATACTGGTCTTCAGCCGTGACATCCGCGATTGTAACTTAAACGCGGATCGTTTAAAACGCAGCGTGATGATAATATGGATCGATGATACGGACAGCGCTCGGAGAGAGAATAGTGGACGAAATAGTGTGAGAAAACCGAGCCGGCGGGCTATTTACAGTGTGGACTAATTAAGTTATGTGACAAAACGTGTTACACGGGTAACCGATGGTGTGTTGACGACGAAAAAAAAGAAAAACGCAAGGACGAAAAGAAAGAAAAATCGTCCCCCCGCGATATCGAAGATGATGATTGACGCCCAGACTACGTTTGTTCTCTCTCTCACATTCTGTTCGGTGTCCCCGTTATAACTGCAGGGCGGCGTGCGAGGCCCTGCTGTCGTTATATAGATCACGCGCCAGACTGTGTCCCGAGTACCTGACATTCGGAGTTTGAACAATACGTACACGAGATGTCGAGAACGGCCGGAGACGTTATAGGGAGTGTTAAGTTCTAAAAAATAATCTACTTACACGATCGGTGGTAATCGTTCTAAAAAACCGATCCGTTTTGTTAACGCCTATACGGGACCACCACGCGTCACAAAGTTCCTATACTACGGCCACTGAGAGAGCGCTTTTGGGCGGCGACCAAAATTCGTCCGATCTCGCGCATTCCCACCGCCTAACCTTCCCGAACGCTGGCCGCCGTCAACTCTGGCCGCCGCCACCGTTGGCGCTACCGTCGCGGATCGACGGTCGACGCATAGCGAGTAGGTAGTAGAGTGGGAGAAATTTGGGTAAGAAACCGCGGAACCAATTCATTTGGATGCGCGAAGGAGTAGCGCTCTCTCAGTGGCCGTAGTATAGTTTGATACGGCGTCGTGACATCAAACTCGCGAATATCGTCCGACAGACACGCGCGAGTGACAACGACCACGGGAAAAAATTAATTAATTTTCACTACATTGTCATTAGGATTTTGTACGTTTCAATCATCGAAAAATAATACGTTTTTCAGATGGTGTCGAAATATCGCCCCTCACGGTTTTCGACGTACGTACACTCCGCCGAACGGTAAAAAAAACCTAGTATCGCTGTGTACGACAAAAAAACTGGCGTACGATACATACTGCTCGCTAAGGTGTACCCAAACTAAAAGTAAATATTCTCAAATTTCTCAACACTGACGTTTCGATGTTATCGCGAGATTTTAAAACCGTCAGACTCGTATAACGCACCGTCAAAAATTTATTTCCAATAAACCGTGAATCGGGTTTTACTTTCTTCCATTTAGAACGTTTACACGCATTTTTACTGTCGAGACACGAGTTAATTGAAGAAGAAGAAGCCATCGGAGGCGCTCAGTAATTTTTTTTTATTCATAGACACGTATCATATTTTTCTTTTCTCTCACAACCACGTCGGATCTGCGCCAAGTCCTCTTTTTCCCCCCGAGGATTTCCCGGGCAGCGTTCGGATGAGCGGAACTGGACATTTTTGCGTCGGGGCCACGAGATCGTGGTGGTTCGTTTGACTGTCACGCGGACTCGTTAGAGAATTTCGGATATTTTTTTAACGTTTTTACGGCGCACCGACCAATATGTAGTTCCGTGGCATTATGTCCCCGTGGATGTCTTACAAAAACACAAACGGCGTTTGAAAAACGTTTGAGAATCATCGTCGAGCCGAATCGCCGCGGTGCGGAGGAAACAAAATAAGCCTATAAATCTGTATTGTTACCGCAGCGACTCGGCCTCGGTCGTATGTACTCTATCTATACGTGTGTTGTTGTATACAAACAATGTATCCTCGTATCTTACTGTGCCGAGTGTGTTTTTTTCTCTTCGTTTTACCCATAAATCGCGGGAATCGGACGAGTAGAAAGTTTTTGCGCGCCCGTACTCGTACGCGGGGTTCGCGCTTTCACCCGCGCCCGTTTACAACAATAAGGCCGTTATTATTATTACCGTTCGGAAGATTCTGCACGTAGATTACACTCGCGTACGAGAAAATTTTATTATACGACTATTTTTTTCGTCGCATTACGGCGCTGAAAATCTGCAATTACCCGCGGTCGGCTTGAAAAAAGTTTGAAATTTCTAAACACGCCTTCGTGCCAGAGCAGTGTACACTATGGCAATATATACGTTGTTTTGACGTCCTTCGTTGTCGTCCCCAAACCGTGTTTCGACCGACGTCCATGTCACTACACCTTGTTATTCACACGTCGTTCACCCGCACGTATTATATACACTTACACAGCCCTCGCGACTCATATTTTTCCTTCAAAGTTCGTTCTCACTTCCTCGGCCGCGTTTTTCTCTCGTGTCCACCGTGTCGATACTTTTTCTTGCTCCACTCGTCCGCAAAACACTCCGCGAACCGTATTTGTGGACGAGGCGATGGCCACACTCCTGGAAAACTCGACTTCTCCCAGTCGTCGGTATCGTTTCAGCGCGCGACGTTTTTTCTACGTTTCTGCGATCGCGCGCGTCGTGAATAGAACCCCGCCGTTGTGCACGTTGAAGACTCTCGCTCTGAAACGTCGTGGCGACGAAAAAGCGATCTTTAAACGAACGTTATAACGACAATCGTGGAAAAAATTTAACAGATATCCCGTTTCTAAGTCGGGTCACATTCAGTTTAGAAGCGATTCGGAGGGCAGTATTATATTTTTTTAAATACAGCCAACGGCCAATTACGGGGGGATGGTTTTTTTTCGTGTACACTCACGAAAATTTTCATTCCGTATCCTCCGTCTGCGCAGCGTCCGTTATTTTTATTAAAAAAGTCCTCTAAGCCACACAACGTTTGTTTTAAACGTCCCATTGTCGCGGTACGTTACCGCTAATTAGCTGTGCGCGCGAATGCGGCAGAATCCGCGTGAAAACGTATAATCGCCACGAGACTGTAGGGAAAAAATACGTACAAAACGTTTAATTACCGTCCGAAGAGAGAATTTCAAATATTATTTCAATAAAACGCGCCCGTTGTACAGTATGAGTACCTATATATTATACGAGAAACTGCGAACGGGAACAATGGGATATAAAACGTTTCTCGCGCGTTTAAAATATAAATGTGCGCAAACACTCGAGAACTACGAGACTTTTTAGTCACGACATTTTTCCAACGAATTTTCCTCGCTTTTCATGCATTTTTTTTCATCTTTTACATACTACTATACTGCATATAGTGTATGTCATTGCCTATACGTCGTACGTCAAATTCGGACTCGCACTGCAGGCAGGCAGACCTATATCGTAAAACACGACGAAATGTTGTTTTCGACGTTTCACTCGTTTCTCGTGCGGATCATCTAATTTCGTCCGCCATTTTTGCTGGCTTACGCGTGAATTGAATAGTTATTGACGGACAGACGAATGATATTAGCAGCCGTTCTCCCGTCGTTCGTCGGCACGTCCAAACCGTGTTATAATACAATAACACTCCTCTGCTGTGATGAACGCGAGTCTCATTATAAACGGCGATTTCGGCGAATATATATATAACAGGGCGGCCATTTTCTTTTCCGCGAAATGTAAAATACGAAACCCGGCCATATTTACGCGATGTACAGCTAACGTAACAACTATACGAGTATTATTGTAATAATCTACGGCGAACGGAGGACATATTTTTTTTTGAAATGATTTTTTTTTTTCTCACACTGCCACCTGTTGCCGCCGTCGTAGCGTGACGGAATGGCTTTTCGTAGTGTACGCGCGTGTATTGTACGTCCACGCAGTGAATCAGTGGCGTGTTTTTAGGAAAGGGGCGAGAGATGGTGTGCTCTCCCCATAAACCGTATGTTTAAATTTCTTTTTTTCGCAACATATTATTGTTATTACAATCGAATACCTGATCAATCTTTTTGTTTTACTCGTACACAACACTTTAATCTCCAACTTGCGGAAAACCCGCGTTTTCGAATATCGTATTGAAACAATAAAATATATGCGCGATACAGGTAGGTACATAAAAAAAACGCTCGACCTTTTTCACGGTTTGTTGGGTGACTGACTCGCGAACAAAATCGGAACAGCCGTTTTCAGTTGGTGGTTAGGTACTCGACCGCGAAATACTTTTGAATCGTTTTTTCGAAGGCAACGATTTACCGTTGTTTCCACAATTAATATTTTGTACATTACTCGCACCATCCGAAACACCGACCCGCTCAGAACAGTGATTTTTTTTTTTCAGAACGGTATTGAAAAGAACGATACGATCAATCACGTTTTTTAGGATACGTTTTTCGATATATTTTCATATTTTGGTAATTTAACACGACACGCGCGTCGACTTTTGTACATAGAACTCGTGAATTTCGTAAAATATCCGTTGCTTGTATACGTTATAAAAGTTTTGTTATTAGACAACAACTTTTAAACCTGCAGTGACCCGCAACCCTCACTTAATATGGTGACCTACTCCAACAAGCTACCCACCCGATACGTTACGTCCTGTTACTAAAACGTTCTACTTTTACAATATGAACGTAATATTCTGACTTGCGGGCTTCTTGAAATCACAACTTTTCCTCCCTAAATTGTTATTTACCGCTCTTATAATACGTGAGAATTATGTGATCTAGCACTTGACATACTTGGTGAAATTTTGGATTCGCAGCGAAAATATAATGTCATAGCGCAAAAGTTTGGAAGACTGACTTTGATTTTTGTTTTTTCTCGTAATATTTAAAAAAAACTTTTGAAAAAACCGGTTAAAAGTAAGGCGATTCACAAATCTTGTAGTTAACCCACTTTCCGTTTTCCTGTCACGCTGACATTCGGCACACGGCTTTGTTTGGGACGACAATTTAATATTCCATAATCAAAACCGGAGCGCCCTTAAGAGAGCTCTCCTCTAAAGGGCTCTCAATTAAACCACTTTCCGTCGTCCTATCGAGCCGAGATTCGGTACACGGCTTTGTTTATAAGAGAATACAATCTGGCAAAATCGATATCAAATTCAAAGGCCGTAAATAGCTCCCTCGCTCGAATAGCCCACTTCCCGTCGTCCTATCAAGCTGCAGAGATTTCACTCGGAATCGGTTCTTTTTTATTTAAAAGTCGATGATTTTTGTCGACCACAACTTCCGAACCAGTGATCCACCCAGAGCGTGACCGTCAAACTACCCACTGCGCGACCTAGAGTGATTCTGACTTTTTTGACGTACTTTCGCAGGCTTCTTTCGCCTGAATCCTGTAGCGAAATCGATATTCGAATCGGTGAAAAATCGGTGAAAAATCGTTATACATTATTGCAGTACGTTTCGCAACAACGCAGCAATACCCGTCGAGCGTTTTTCATCATCGTTTTATTATCATCATTATTATTATTGTATACGGGTATAACGTGGCCGTAATTTTTTTATTTCCAATTATAAATAACGCGCGTCGCCGGCCCGCCTCTTTATTTATACGTTAATTAATTAGCGCGCGCGCGCGTAATTTCAATCAGTTTGGTTTGATTGGGAACACGAATATTATACGTATTACGTGTATTACGCTATGTACACCTAAACGTCGTATTCCATAATATACGCTATAATATATTATATATCACGCGTTTTGCCCGTAGAAAGAACAGAAAATAAAATAACAACATTATAAAATGTAATACACTGCAACGAACCGCGGCAGCTCAATTTCCGGACCGACTTTTATGGATATCCGTT